>CAMAPE010000047.1:3507500-3855133 GCA_945859875.1 Cuscuta europaea | reverse complement strand
CTTCTTCTTCTTCTTCTTCTTCTTCTTCTTCTTCTTCTTCTTCTTCTTCTTCTTCTTCTTCTTCTTCTTCTTCTTCTTCTTCTTCTTCTTCTTCTTCTTCTTCTTCTTCTTCTTCTTCTTCTTCTTCTTCTGCTTCTGCTGCTTCTGCTGCTTCGTGCTCGCGGCTGCTGCTTGCTTGCTGCTTCTTCTTCTTCTTCTTTCTTCTTCTTCTTCTCTTCTAGAAGTTAATGTTGGTGATTTGCCTGAAGAATGTTGGTGGACCGTCGCTCCAAAACACTCATATTCTCCAGCCAAGGGCCGCCAGTGTTTAATAGGACGAACACAAGGTGAAAGATGAATGGAGATAGCGTGCAATGAATTTTAGGACAATGAGGATGTTTTCTTTTGGACTGAATTTTGTTAGTCTTGTCTGATTTAGTCTAGTCTGACATGATCTAGTTAAGTCTGGTCAAGTTTGAACTGACCTAGTCTGGTTTGGTAAATGTCTTGTCTCTATGTATTTTATAACTGTTCAAGTCTAGTCTGATCTAATCTGGTCTAGGCTGGTTTGGTCTAGGACTGAAAACAGTCCAAAAGAAAATATTCCGAGTAGTGAACGCAATAGATAATTTTTGTTTGATGTAATGTATATGACAAGAAGTGTTCCGATTGTGACATGAAGTGTTGTAATGTAGAGAATTAACGATGGCATAAAGTGTGGTACATTTAATTAGACATAAAAATTAAAGTTAACAAATTCAAAAAGAAAAAAAGTAATAAATTTCTAACATTTTTGTAATGTCGTGCAATAACGCTGACAAAAAGTGCAATATATTTAATCACACATAAAAACTAAAATTATCAAATCTAAATAGAAACAAAATAATGATAAATTCCTAATATTTTCGTAATGTCATGCAGTAACTCATTCATGAAGTGAAATAATGTCATGCTGTTTGTTGAAAATCATTTAATTGTGAATCAAGTTTGTCACCTATCTTGTAATAGATTAGCTTTATTATATCCTTGTATTCAATATTTGTATTTATCAGGATAAAGAATATGGGACCAAGTGTCAGGCCCATATCAGGCCGAAAGCCTTTTCCGCCAACCTTATAGCTGCGCATATAAAAAGACGCTTCAGGTTTAGGGTTGCGTTAACTTTCGTACTCGTTCCAAATAGCCTTAGCGCAAATTCTTCTCTGTACGAGTTCACGGTATATCAAGGAAGGTTATCATCGATCATCTTGTGTTCATCTTTTCTGTTAATCTTCTACTTGTTATACTATTTATCTTTGCTGTAATAGAAAACATGGACTAACAAATGGTATCAGAGCCGATCGAGAGCTGATCAGAAGAACGTCTGCAGAAAACCTCTGTTTTTCTTTAAGCTTTTGTTTCTCTCGAGTTCTTACTCTGTAATCTTGTTTCTTGTCGAAAAGTTATAAACGTTATACCTTTAGAATCGTCGTTTCGAAGCGATCAAGGTGTATACTTCAGATTTGTTTTT
The DNA here is from genome assembly GCA_945859875.1 of Cuscuta europaea. Lineage (NCBI taxonomy): Eukaryota > Viridiplantae > Streptophyta > Magnoliopsida > Solanales > Convolvulaceae > Cuscuta > Cuscuta europaea. The sequence goes on along the minus strand of CAMAPE010000047.1, from coordinate 3,853,644 downwards.
CTGTAAAATTTGTACTCGAGATATCTCGAGATCTAGATGTCGACATCTCTGTTTTGAACAGATTCTGCCTAGTTTTTCGAGCTGAAAACTTCACCTGAGGATCTCGACATCATACTCTACCAGAAACTACCCTCAGATTTTGCTAACCTGAGTTTTTCACTTTGCAGGATTTCGACATTGAGGATCTCGACATCCAAATCTCGAGATCGAGGTTTCGATTTTTAAGGTCTCGACTTCTGGTCCTCGACTTTTGATATCTCGAAAGCATATCTCGAGTTTCATTTCTCGATTTCTCAAATCTCGAGATTTGCTTCTCGACATTTGAAATCTCGAGATTTCAAAACTCGACATTTGATATCTCGATATCAAATCTCGATATTGGGCCTCATTTATCGAAATCTTGAATCTCGATATTCAGATCTCGACATCCGAATTTCGATATTCTGCCTTTGAAAATCTTTTGATCAAATATCTCGAACGGTCAGTTTTCTACAGCAATGGCTTCTGAATACAATGCCCAAGGGAACAACAGTACTCCTCCCAGTCTAAGGAAAGGAGAATATCAGATGTGGAGGAATCGATTCCTAAATTTCCTCGAACACAAAGAAAATTCCGCTGCAATGCTTGAATCATTGCTTGAAGGACCAACTGAGCTGATGATTTCAGTTGGAGGAGATCCAGGCAACAACCCACCTATCCCTCCAGAAAGGAGACGGAAAGTGGCATCTGAATACACCGAAGCTGACAAACTCAGACTTAGAGGTGATCTCATGGCAAAGACTTACCTCCTTCAAGCCATTCCAAATGAAGTATATGTAATTGACATCATGCAAACTGCAAAGGAGATGTGGGATGAGATTGAGAAACTGCTCCAAGGCACAAGCGTCAGCCTGAAAACCAAGAAAACAACCATCCTTATTGCCTATGACTCCTTGAAAGATGTCCCTGGAGAACTGATATGCACTAATTAGTAGTGCATAAATGTGTGTGTGTGTGTATATATATATATATATATATATATATATATATATATATATATATATATATATATATATATATATATATATATATATATATATATATATATATATATATATATATATAACCCGGAAGGCAAACCACCAAAATCAGTGAGGTATATGCCGGGAGTCATATACCAGAATTTTATTAAAGAATCAATGAGTTACAAAAGGAAGGGGACTAGGCCAAAACTTCCTAAACAATTAATAGGGAAATCAAGCTTTAAAAGAAGGAATTCCAAAATAATCCATCCAAAAACATCTTTTAGCTAATGTAGGTAAGATATCCACTCTTGAATATGTTGTAGGCCGATCCACCTTCTCTTGGGCCAAGAAATGAGCGACCCAGTTGCCCTCTCATTTCACATGCCCAAATACCATCCGTTTCCTAATTCGCACCAGTGCCATTTTCTGAAGTTCTGCGGACCATCTCCTTCCTTCCTTCCCTTCGATGTACTCCAGAGCTAAAACCGAATCAGACTCAACCTGGAAATCTGAAAACCCTTCCTCCACTGCCCACCGCGTAGCCAAGAAGATGGCCTGAAGCTCTGCATCTAGCGAAGAAGTAGCCGTCACAGGAAAGCTGCGAGCAGCAACAAAATCGCCATCTTTGTTCCGAAGGATAGCCCCTCCACTCGCCATACCAGATAAGTAGCTTGCATCCACATTTAATTTCCATGTCCTACTCGGCCTGTTCCATTTAATAATTTGGATTTTGTATCCTTTCAATTTGAAGTTTTCGGGAATGAGAGCCTCTTCATACAGAATGTTTCCAACCCCCCTAATTTTAGTAGTAGGAACACTAGTTACCCAGTTTTGGGTAGATAATTTTACCTGGGTAACAATATGTTCTGGATTAGGGTTCTTTCCTCCAGAACCCCAAATTCGTTCAACATAATTCTTCCAAATTATCCAACAAATAATACCTGGAAGATGTCTTTTAAAAACGCCTATCATGTTATTTTCAGAAACTCCTTGCATCCAATATCGAGATTGACCATAATCCATCCCAGGTCTTTGATAAATTCCAAGTATGCTCATAAAGTACCTCCAAACTGGAACAACCACCGGACATTGGAAAAAAATGTGTTTCATAGTCTCACCACTAGCCTTGCATTAAGGGCACATAGAAGGATTAACAACCATCTGAAATCTATGTAAATCGTCTGCAATGGGCAAAATACCTTTAGCAATTTTCTACAGCAACAGTTTAACTTTTAGCTCATGTTTAGTATTCCAAATATCCTGATAGATTTGGGAGTTGAATGACAATTCTCTAACCTCTTCAAAGGCAGATTTAAAAGAAAACTTACCATCTTCTTCTTCATTCCAGGTAAGAGTACCAGATGAATCTCAGGAGCAAAGATCTGAAGCTTGATCATTTACTGAGCATATCCTCTTCCATATAGCTGAATCTGTAAGTTTAGGAATCATGCAACCTCCCCGTTCATATTTAGCTTTCATAATTTGATTCCACAAAGTGTCACCAACTTTCCACTTCCACCACAATTTTAAAGTAAAAGCCTTCTCAATATCAGATAGATGTCTTATCCCTACTCCTCCTTCCAAAGTAGGAAGACAAAGTTTTCTCCAAGATAACCAATGATATTTCTTTTTTTTCAGAAGAAGATCCCCGGAAAAAAGAGGCCATCTTATTATTAAGAATCTTAATAACCTTCTTAGGAAGAGTATCCACTGCTAATAAATGAAGAGGGATGGAATTAAGAACATATTTAATGAGTGTAAGTCTTCCTCCTTGAGATAGTTTTTTTTTGTTTCCATGGAGTCAATTTGTTCTCAAACTGTTTAATAATACTCCCACAAAACTCAGCTCTATTGATACCTTTGTGCAGGTTAACTCCAAGATATTTGATAGGGAGAGATGTCAGTTTCATACCCAGGATTTCTTTGATCTTTGCATGCCTTGCTGGAGGATCCCTTCCACAAATTATAGAACATTTTGACAAGTTTACAACCTGTCCAGAAGCTTCTTGATAGGTATTAATAAATTTCTTAAAATTCAATAGTGACCTTGCATTACCATTCATAAAGATTAGCAAATCATCCGCAAACCCAAGATGAGAAACCTTCTTACCCTCATATCCAGTCCAATAGGGTTTAATTTTGCCTCTCTCCATCATCCAGTTCAGTCCTCTAGAGAAGGCCTCTGAAGCAATAATAAATAAGAAGGGTGACAATGGGTCCCCTTGTTTAACCCCTCTAGTGGGTTTAAAAAACCCCTGTGGTACACCATTGATCAAAACTGAAAAATATGAAGCCTTCAAATGATTCATAACAAGTTGAATGAAATGATAGGAAAAACCAAATTTTAATAAGATGGCATAAATAAACTGCCAAGATACCCTATCAAAATCCTTAGCCATATCAAGTTTAACAACCAAGTTACTACCCCTGACCTTCTTATCAATAAAATGGACCAATTCCTGTGCTATGAGAACCTGATCTGCAGATTCTCTACCAGTCATGAAACCTGCCTGTTCTTTTGAAATGATTTTAGGAAGAATTTCTTTCAATCTAGAAGCCATGACCTTGGTACACACCTTGCAAACAAAGTTAGACAAACAGATTGGTCTAAACTCACTGAAAGTGGATGGTCTATCTGATTTAGGAATAAGAACAAGTAAAGCACTAGCCATTCCTTGAGGAATAGGAGTTCCCAGGAAGAAGTCTTGAACTGCTCTAACCACATCCATACCCACTATATCCCAATACTTCTTGAAAAACTTCCCATGATATCCATCTGGCCCAGGTGCACTATTTTGGTCTAAATTCCAAACATCATGCTTTACTTCCATCAAGTCAGGCATTTTAACAAGAAGATTATTGTCCTCAGAAGAAACCAGATGAGGAATATAACAGAGAGAGTTGTTGATTGCAGAATGATCACCTGCCTGAAATGAATCCAAATCTGATGCTTTAAAAAGATCAGCAAAATAGTCAATTGCAGCTGTTCCTATAAGAGGAAGAGTGTGCACCTCCTGTCCTATCTGAGTTTTGATAGAGGTAATACTCTGATTCCTTTTTCTGATGTTTACAAAGGAGTGAAAAAATTTTGTATTGCTATCCCCTTCTTTTAGCCAACGAATATGGGCCTTTTGTTTCCAAAATTTTTTCTCAAGCTTAAGCTTGTTAATCAACAAGCTTTTCTTAAAAAACCAATCTTCTCTTGTTAGGTCACAAGGTGTTTCTTCAAAGTCTTTTCAGCTTGTAAAACCTCTTCTTCACAGCTTTTAATATCAACAAAAATATTACCAAAGGATTCTTTATTCCAGACCTTGAGCTCTTTCTTTAGATGTTTCAACCTGGAGACTAATCCTCTCATACCACCCTGATGTCCCACAGAGGCCCATTTAGATTTGATTAAGTCCATACAAGACTGACTACTCAACCACATATTCTGAAATTTGAAGCCCTTTGGACCATAACTATCAGTTTGGGACCATTGAATCAAAATAGGATTATGGTCAGAAGGAGTCTTATTCAGTAAAGAAACTTGAATATTTTCAAATTTATCCAAGAAAAGATTATTGAATAAAACCCGATCTAACCTCCTCCAAACTCTACCATTAGATCTATTACCAGTCCAAAAGTATTTAGGCCCAGAGTAAGGGAGATCCACCAGACTGCAAGCAACAATACAATCAGAAAATTCATTTACATCTTGAATAATAGGTAAGGAATTTCCTTTGTGTTCATTGTAATTTGCTATTGCATTAAAATCTCCCCCCACCATCCATGGTTCATTCAGACCTGCACAGAAAGATGTAAGTCCATCCCACAGGAATTTGTTTCATATATTAATTATTACTAGAAACGATCAACGAACCGATGGTTAATCGTTGATGGTTTCACAAGTAAGTAACTTCAGTTTATTAATGCACGGTCGTGGTTAATAAACTTAAGAGGGATTAATTTTGTTGGTTAAACCGAAACCGTTGTGTTGAGGTTATCAATCTCAATTGATTTCATCAAGGAGTTAGAAACATTAAATGCTACTATTAAATCGGTATAAGGCGTTGTTCTATATTTGATTAATAGTAAGGGTTATTAATGAACGGTTGTTTTTAATAACTACCCTCGATGAAGTGGATATACTCCCCGATTGAGTATTCGAGAGGGAATAAGTTATAGATATAACAATGATCGACTAAAATATATCAACAAGTGGAAAGTAGCAATGCCAAGTCCTTTTTATCTTTGAATTAAATCTCATATAGGTCGTTCATCTTATTTTTTAATTAAATTAAATCACTCAATCCAAATCCCCCCTTTTATTTACTAAGTTTCATAAAAAGAGAATTATTCATTTCCCTGTGGATACGAACTCTACTACGCTATACTACGTATAAGTGTTAGTATTGAAATTATTTTGACGCACCGTGACAAAATGTACGTCAAATTTGGCGCCATTGCCGGGGAAAGGCAATTACTTTTCTTTTTATTTTATAAAAATCAAAAACAAAAAAAAATCTTGCTCTTCTATTTTCTGAGCTTACATGAGTTATGAGTATATGGATACCAACACTTCATCCTTAGAGAGTCAAATTTCCTTCTTGACTTCTCTAATAAAGGAATCTATCTTTAACTCAAAAGCTCAAGATGCCAAGACATGCAAAATTTGCATGTCTCACAGGCATCTTACAGACTTCTGCCCAAAGCTCCAAGAAGAATACCTTGCACAAATAGATGATGTACCTCACATGAGGTATGATCCATTCTCCAACTCTAATATGTCCACGGAGGACATGATTCGGGCTCTTACTAACAGTGTGACCGCCATGCAACAAAACATGGTGCAATTCCAAAATGAGACCAAGTCTAGCATTTTAAACTTGGAAACTCAAATGAGTCAAATAGCCGGAGTCGTGAGTAGGCTTGAAGCAAGGGATTCAGAAAAACCTCCTTCTCAACTAGAATGTGATCCTAAACAGCAAACTTTTGCAATCACATTGACAAATGAAAAGGAAATGCAAAAGGATATCCAGAATCCAGAAGAAGTAGGGGAAAAAAAGACACGTAGCTCCAACTGGTCAAAGAAGAGGATAATCTGAGCTTCAAGGTCAAATATCTATCCTTGTCATCTTTTGAGGTACCCCCATCAATTCTAAAATTTTTGAGGGAAACTCATAAACTTGGAAACGACAATGACATTTCTGAAATCCTCTTCAAAATTGAGGGATCGAAAAACTTTTCATTGACCATATTAAACGATAATTTCTTCCCTTTCCTCCCACCGCATGAATCAATGACATTCTGGATATTTGATCCTGGAAAGATTCCCAAATTGAAGAGTCGAGAAGTTGAGCACTCCTATGAACGTCTTAGGAGTGAAAGTGTGAAAAAGACAAACTATCATGATCCAAGTTTGAATGACTGAACACAATGATGGCGTCGTGCCGCGATGTAAAATAAGGCGCTTCTTGGGAGGCAACCCATGCAAGGTACGTTTACTTGTTTTATTTTATTTTTCACATTTCAAAAAAAAGGGAAACAAACCCGGCCGGGTACACTACCCATACCGGTCGGGTATCAGGTCAAAACACTTCACCCACCCTGTCACCCGGGCGGGGCATAAAATAAAAACAAAAAAGTTTGATATACCCGACCGGGTGCTTCATGAAACCCGACCGGGTTATCACAAAGGGGAGCTACTGCCACCCTTGGGAAAAGAAACTCGACCAGGTGAATGGAAAATATCATAACCCGATCCCTGGGATGAAACATCCGACCGGGTACACTACCCCACCCGGCCGGGTATCTCGATTCTTTTGGAAACCAGGCCATTTCTCAAAAAAAAATGAGTCACCCCCTTTGTCTTCCTATTCGAACCACACCCCAAATTTCCTCCATTCCCAAAAGTCAAAAGCTTCATATCTCCTACATCCATCCACCAATTAAACCCATTTCATTCATCTCCTCTTCACCCTTTTTATCTCCACACCCACGAATCACCAACAAAACCTCCCAAAAAGTAACAAAAAAAAACACATTCATCTCAGACACAAGCACTAGGGACAGTGCTTTGATTAGCTTGGGGGAGAGTTTTATGGAATACTCACATTCATACTCTTTATTCTTGTTAAAATAAAAAAAAAAGAAAAAAAAAGCTTGTTAAGTTGAAAACCGAAAGGGCAACTTAAGCAAAAATAAAGCAAAAATAAGAGTGAGTTGTGAGGATTAAAACAGAAAAATGTGGGAAGCTGGGATGAAAACCCGAAAGGGCACCTAGGCAAAATGAGAGAACGAGAGAAAGTATTTTCTTTTATTTCTGCAGGATCCTAAGGGTAACGAAAAAAAAGGTTGAGGTTGATAAAGAAATATGGAGTTGAAGACCCTCTTTACTGTTATATTTTTGGGGATATACTTTATGTGTTTCTAAAAACACTCGTTGATGTGTGTGTTGATATTCTTGTTATTTTAAGGACTTCTTGGACCGGATTTGATTTACTCGAGATGAGGAAAGGTTCAAGTGTGGGGGTATTTGATATGCACTAATTAGTAGTGCATAAATGTATATTTTTATGATTGATTTGTGTGTATTGTTTACCGTTTTATTTAGTTTGTAAACATTTGTGTGAATTTAGTTGTAATTGTATTTTAATCTTCATTTATTAGTTGTAAAGTAGAATTAGGAATTATGGTGTTGGAAAGGAAGACTTTGAAGAGAAGAAAACAAGAAATTTGACTGCCCAGGAGTAAAACCCGACCGGGTAGAAACCCCCACCCGGTCGGGTATGATTTAACAGACGAAATTGCCAAGAAAGTCACTGGACCCGGTCGGGTCCCCTACTTGACCCGGTCGGGTCAGATGTGACCCGGGACAAAACGACGTGCGAAGATCACCAGAATGTGGCAAATATTTGATTTTGACTGATACCCGGTCGGGTATGGCACTTTACCCGGTCGGGTATCCGCCCCAGGGTGTTGAAAACACCTATAAATAGCACACTTTTCCTTCACTTTTATTCATTCCTTCTTCCATACTCTTAAGCTCAGTTTAGAATAGCATTTCTTTATATTTTTCTAGCTATGTTTAGTCTCCAAATGAGGAACTAAACTTCCATTTCTTGGTGTTGCTCTTGAAGCTTGTTGATTATTAAAGTTGTGAGTTATTTTCTTAACTTCTTTCCTTGAATATTAATTAATAGTTCTTTCCTTAATACCATCTCTATATTAATGTTGGGGAGTGTTGCTAAGATGACAATTAGTTAACATCTCAACATTAGTTAGAATGGTATTTTCTTCCTCTATATTAATGTTGGGGAGTGTTGCTAAGATGACAATTAGTTAACATCTTGATATTAATTATATTAGGATTCATCTTCTTTAATAATATTCTTCCTTGAATATTAATTAATTCCTACTCATATTTCATATTAATATTTTGAACATTACTTAAAGGATCAACTAGTTTTGTTTCATATATTAATTATTACTAGAAACGATCAACGAACCGATGGTTAATCGTTGATGGTTTCACAAGTAAGTAACTTCAGTTTATTAATGCACGGTCGTGGTTAATAAACTTAAGAGGGATTAATTTTGTTGGTTAAACCGAAACCGTTGTGTTGAGGTTATCAATCTCAATTGATTTCATCAAGGAGTTAGAAAGATTAAATGCTACTATTAAATCGGTATAAGGTGTTGTTCTATATTTGATTAATAGTAAGGGTTATTAATGAACGGTTGTTGTTAATAACTACCCTCGATGAAGTGGATATACTCCCCGATTGAGTATTCGAGAGGGAATAAGTTATAGATATAACAATGATCGACTAAAATATATCAACAAGTGGAAAGTAGCAATGCCAAGTCCTTTTTATCTTTGAATTAAATCTCATATAGGTCGTTCATCTTAGTTTTTAATTAAATTAAATCACTCAATCCAAATCCCCCCTTTTATTTACTAAGTTTCATAAAAAGAGAATTATTCCTTTCCCTGTGGATACGAACTCTACTACGATATACTACGTATAAGTGTTAGTATTGAAATTATTTTGATGCACCGTGACAAAGTGTGCGTCAAGAACCATTGAACGAGACATACAACAGACTCGTCCAACTGGTCAATGAAGTAAGGAAGATCAAAGTATTCAGGACCAACTTGGAACTGAATGAAAGATTTCTATCCAGCTTACATCTTGCATGGGAAAAGACAGTAAAGGATGTCAGATCACGCATTGACTTGGATGAAATTGATCTCTGCACTCTATATGAACACTTAAAGCAATTTGTCAATGAGGTTGCTTGTGCCGAGGATCAACACAACACAAATCCCCCAGCTCTAGTGATGGAAGCTCAGCCCTGAAGGACAACCACACCACTGAAAAAGAAGAAGAAGAAGAAAAAGAAGAAGGTGGTGGTTGAATCAGATGAAGATGAGAGTGATGATGAAAAATCAGACCTGGAGGCTGAGCTTGCAGACCTACAGAAGAAAATGGCACTTCTTGCCAAGAGATTTGCTAAGAAGAACAACTCTTCCAACAAGTTGAGAACCTCCTCCTCAAATTACAAACAGAAGAACCATGATCAAGGATCTTCTAGGAAGGCACCAGCAGCTGAAGATGCCCCCAAATGCTACAACTGTGGAAAGGCTGGACATGTCATCAAAGACTGTCGCGTGCCAAAGAAGAGGGACGCAAACTTCTACAAGCAGAAGATGCTGTGGAATAAGCAAAAGATGCTTATGGTGCAGAAGAAAGAAGAAAATTCTGCAGTGCTTGCTGAAAATGATCATTGGGCAGAAGACACTTCTGATGAGGAGGAGGAGGAGGAAGAAGAAAACTATGCCTTGATGGCTCGAGTGGAGGAAGAAGATGAAAGAAAGGGTGATGCTGCGATCACCGGAAGTGAATGCTCTACAAGCTCTGTAAGTACCTCTTATCTCCCTTGCAATAATCAAAATCAGTCCTTACTTGATAAGGATAATCTTATTAAAGAACTAAAGGAGAGATTAGACAATAATCACAGGGTACTGAAACAGAATCTTGACCAAAAGTCTTCTCTAAGTGTTCAACTTGAAATTGCAAAAGAACAGGTCAAAAAGGTGTCCTCAGATTTTGAAAGTTTTGAACTGAAGATAGCTGAATTGACTAAGAAATTTGAGGACAGTGAACGAGAGAAAAGCACAACAAAGGCTGAATGCGAATTTTTGCAAAATAAAAGAAGAACACTTTTAAACAAAGTAAAAGAACTAGAGGATCTAGCTGCCAGGAGACGTCAATCTGAACAGACAATTTTTCTAAATCAAATAAAGGCTGACCGGTTCTACAATCCTAGAATAGGACTGGGCATAACCAACCCATGTAATCTAAAGAAAGTTGACTGTCTTCAGATTTATAACAAAGATTACATGGGACTAGGGTTTCGTGAGAAAATGTATTTTAGAAGTGATGAAGAAAACGCAGAAGAAGAAGAAGAAGAAGAAGAAGAAGAAGAAGAAGAAGAAGAAAAGAGAAAGAACCCTAAGGCTGCGATTTCTTGTGATTATCCTTCTGTAAATGAAAAACAGCTCACACACGAAGAACCTAGTTCTTGCACTAATGAATGTCTTGATCCTTATGCAAAGGATATACCACACATAGGATATCCTTTAGACCTACCCCCAAGAGTAGGTATCTCAAAAACTGGAGAGGAACCCTGTATTTTTCCAATGGCACAAAAACTCAAAAACCTCCAGAAAACTCTAGACAACGAAAGAGAGAGATTTGAAACAGAAAGGAGAAGCTTTGAGAGTAACTGGCAGGAACTTCTTCACAAGTTCAATGAATTAAGTGAGCAATATCATTCTAAAAAACCTCTCAACCTACTTCTAACAATAAGTCTGAAAATTCTCACACCTCACCTGATAAAACCAAGCTTTCATAAGGTTCGTCCACTCATCACTCTTATCCTTTGCACACAGGACAAGAAGCGAAGAAGGAAGGAGAAGAGAAGGACGAGTGGAGGAAGAAAAGGAAGGAAATTGCTGAAGGGAAAAAGAAAGTTTTTGAAAATAAGACCAGCACTAGATCCAGCTCTATTTTGTACTCTAAAGTTAAATGTAATTCTGTCTCTGTCAAACAAACTCCTAGTAGTTCAGTCTTGAGTCCCAAGCTGAATATTTCTGAGACATCTTTTGGACATCGTTCAATTCATAATTCTAGTATTGCTTATGGTTATTCTATTCTAGATCCTCATAATTATGAATGTGATGTGAATGTTGTTAAAGCCAAGCCTCACAGAAAGTTCAAATCGAGAAGGGAAACTAAGGCGTCAGAGCAAAATAAGCAAGAGAGAGAGTGAGTTGGAATATGTGAGTTGTGTAACTAAGGCGTGGTTTACAATGGGAAAGGGGCTGCTATTTATAGTAGTAATAAATGCTAGGCGGGGACACGTGTCAAGCATCCGACGGCCGAGGGTCACGTCAATCGGGGTGGCACCGACACTTGCATGTGGCCGCATTAAATGCGGTAGTTGGATGTGACGTTGTACTTGGTACGGTGATCCAGGCGCATGTGGAGAGGAGATTCTGTCGAGGAAGATGCCTTCAGCTGTAGATGATAAGCCGAAGGCTCTAAGTGCCGAAGGCTACTGATTTCGCCTATAATAAACTGTTTGGTGAGATTTTGGAGCCCTCGGCCATGGGCCGAAGGGGGTCCATATGTGAATCGTGGTCCCCCTGATGTTTGGGCCGCTGTGATTTGGGCCTGTTGTGCGTCTTGGGCCTGTATTAAAATAGTAGGAGTCTATGGGTCGGGGGTTCCTCGGCCATATACTCCATCAGGAGTCCCTCACTCCTTTTGTCGAAAGGTGCTTGAGGGAAAAGGAGTAATTGCGTTTGTCCTGTGGTGATGCTTTGTTGTCATTTGTAACAGTGATGAGGAGTTTTGCGCTTGCTTGTTTGCCGAGGGCAGTCCCTCAGTCCCCCACATATTGGGGCCGAAGGAAAATTTTGACATTTTGTATTTTTGTGAATTTCCCGAAGGGGTCCTCCAGTCCCCTACTCCTTGAGGCACATATAATGTGGTGAAAAGGAGTAGGGTAGTGCCTGTTATTAGCATAGGGCCGAGGGCCTGACTCTTTTCGTTTCATTTTGGGGGGGGATGCCTCGTTATAAACCTCATTTGGAAAAACCCTTTGGGAAAAACTCCTAATGAGGGAAAAAGAGTGCACCGAATTCCCTCAATGATGAATAAAAAAGGTGAGCCCTTAGTTTGAGATGAGGAGCAATGTTGCCACCGAGAGCTATCCGTGATCTGAGGGTTTGATCGTTGATTTTGCTGAAGGCTCTTCGTCGGTGTCCTGGTGATGCCGAGGGGAGTGACTGCTGGGAGCACTCCTCCGAAGGTGTCTGTAGTTGATAAGCATGAGTGAGCATTTCGAGGACTGCCGAGGGTAGTCCCCCAGTTATCGAGGGCTGAGGGCGTGGTGAGTGTAGACGATAGTTCTCGTATTGTCGAAGGGGGTTCCCTGGTTGTCAACCTTTGAGGGTTACAAGTTCCCGAGGGGTTCTCCCATTTTGATGCTGGGGGTTCCTCTTGATGAAAGATTATGAATATGATAGCCCGAGGGTTGGCTCATTTGTTGCATGAAGGGTGTTTTACCGAGGGGCACATCCGGGTTTTCAGAATATAGTCGTTGGAATATGACCATTGGAGAAGGCTTCCACATGGCGCGTGCTCGTTGGCTTTCCGTGGGCGGGTGTCACCGGTTGGCGGAGGAGGCGGCGTGTAATGATGAGTTTTCCATTGGGGGCCCACTTTTTTGGCCCAAGCCCGGAGTGGAAGGCCTATAAATACCCCCAAGGCCGGAAACCATCCCTTGTGCGATCATATTGTAGCGAAGCTCTGCTGAAATATTTCTAGAGAGAGAAAGTGCTTGTTCGATCAAAAACCATTTCTGAGGTCAGTTCTTCATCTGGTCTTCACTCCCTTAGAAATTTTTGGTGTGCTGCTCATAGATCTAGTGTTAGCAATCCTTAGGAAATTTTCTTTCCTCGGACCCTTCGAACGCCTTACCGGGAATGTCGTCTTCGAGTGATTCTCAAGATATTTCGAGGGAGCCATCGGCTGAACTAATGAGTGTATCTGATGTGGAGCCTTCGAGTGATGAGGCCTCATCGAACGGTGATTCCGCTGTCACCATGGAGGTGGAGAAGGACCTCAGGGTTGAAGCCGAGGCTGAAGAATTTGAGCAGGTGAACGAGGACGAGGAGCTGGCCCTCGCCGTTCAGACTGCGGAGGAGGAGGAGGAGAAGGAGAGACAAAAGGTCATCGTCGCCATCCTCCCCGCACGTAATGCTGGAGAAGCCAGCACCTCCCGGCCTTTAGACCCGACACTTATTAGCGTGTCTCCAGGGAAAAAGAAGAAAGCGAAGGCTGCTCCGAAGAAGAAACAAGCAGCCGTGGACGCCGGTAGGCATCCCCGAGGGCCACTCTTTTTTGAACACCGCTGCCCTGGAATTGAAGACGAGGGCATCCTCGGCCGAATGTCAGGCCACACAAATTCTTGTTGGCCCTTCGGCACACGTGGTGTGATAGGCACTAGTTGTTAGTGCCTAAGTATACATTTTTATTATTGTTTGTAATGTTTATTTACTAGTTTTGTGCAAGTTTATAGTTGTTAGTTTGCATTTGATTGTAATCGTATTTCTGGCATTTTTATTGTTTGTTGTAAGTTGTAGTTAGTTTGGCTATAAGTTTAGGATAGGTTTGGAAGCAAAAAGGATGAAGAAACCTGAGTTTTGTGCAAAACCCGGTCGGGTATGGACTTCACCCGGCCGGGTATGAAGTGACAAAGGAAACTGCTGCAAAACTAGCAAATACCCGGTCGGGTATTCCATATACCCGGTCGGGTATGAAGTGATTTCGGACCAAAGAATGTGCAGAAGACACAAAAACATGGGAAAATATTTGATTTGGTAAATACCCGGTCGGGTATGTCAAAATACCCGGCCGGGTATCCGACATTAGGTGTTGAAAACACCTATAATAACCCCATTTTCCTTCACTTTTCATCATCCCTTCTTCCATACTCTTTAGCTCAGTTTAGAATAGCATTTCTTTATATTTTTCTAGCTATGTTTAGTCTCCAAATGAGGAGCTAAACTTCCATTCTTGGTGTTGCTCTTGAAGCTTGTTGATTATTAAAGTTGTGAGTTATTTTCTTAACTTCTTTCCTTGAATATTAATTAATAGTTCTTTCCTTAATACCATCTCTATATTGATGTTGAGGAGTGTTGCTAAGATGACAATTAGTTAACATCTCGACATTAGTTAGAATGATATTTTCTTCCTCTATATTAATATTGGGGAGTGTTGCTAAGATGACAATTAGTTAACATCTTGATATTAATTATAGTAGGATTCATCTTCTTTAACAATATTCTTCCTTGAATATTAATTAATCCCTACTCATATTTCATATTAATATTTTGAACATTACTTAAAGGATCAACTAGTTTTGTTTCATATATTAATTATTACTAGAAACGATCAACGAACCGATGGTTAATCGTTGATGGTTTCACAAGTAAGTAACTTCGGTTTATTAATGCACGGTCGTGGTTAATAAACTTAAGAGGGATTAATTTTGTTGGTTAAACCGAAACCGCTTGTGTTGAGGTTATCAATCTCAATTGATTTCATCAAGGAGTTAGAAAGATTAAATGCTACTATTAAATCGGTATAAGGCGTTGTTCTATATTTGATTAATAGTAAGGGTTATTAATGAACGGTCGTTGTTAATAACTACCCTCGATGAAGTGGATATACTCCCCGATTGAGTATTCGAGAGGGAATAAGTTATAGATATAACAATGATCGACTAAAATATATCAACAAGTGGAAAGTAGCAATGCCAAGTCCTTTTTATCTTTGAATTAAACACATATAGGTTGTTCATCTTAGTTCTTAATTAAATTAAATCACTCAATCCAAATCCCCCTTTTTATTTACGAAGTATCATAAAAAGAGAAATATTCCTTTCCCTGTGGATACGAACTCTACTACGCTATACTACGTATAAGTGTTTAGTATTGAAATTATTTTGACGCACCATGACAAAGTGCTCGTCAAATTTGGCGCTGTTGCCGGGGAAAGGCAATTACTTTTCTTTTTATTTTATCTCATAAAAATCAAAAACAATATATATATATATATATATATATATATATATATATATATATATATATATATAAATCTTGCTCTTCTATTTCTGAGCTTACATGAGTTTAGAGTATATGGATACCAACACTTCATCCTTAGAGAGTCAAATTTCCTTCTTGACTTCTCTAATAAAGGAATCTATCTCTAACTCAAAAGCTCAAGATGCCAAGACATGCAACATTTGCATGTCTCACAGGCATCTTACGGACTTCTGCCCAAAGCTCCAAGAAGAATACCTTGCACAAATTGATGATGTACCTCACATGAGGTATGATCCATTCTCCAACTCTAAAATGTCCACGAAGGACATGGTTCGGGCTCTTACTAACAGTGTGACCGCCATGCAACAAAACATGGTGCAATTCCAAAATTAGACCAAGTCTAGCATTTTGAACTTGGAAACTCAAATGAGTCAAATAGCCGGGGTCGTGAGTAGGCTTGAAGCAAGGGATTCAGAAAAACCTCCTTCTCAACTAGAATGTGATCCTAAACAGCAAACTTTTGCAATCACATTGACAAATGAAGAGGAAATGCAAAAGGAGATCCAGAATCCAGAAGAAGTAGAGGAAGAAAAAGACACGGAGCTCCAACTGGTCAACGAAGAGGATAATCTGAGCTTCAAGGTTAAATATCTATCCTTGTCATCTTTTGAGGTACCCCCATCAATTCTAAAAATTTTGAGGGAAACTCATAAACTTGGAAAGGACAATGACATTTCTGAAATCCTCTTCAAAATTGAAGGATCGAAAAACTTTTCATTGACCATAGTAAACGATAATTTCTTCCCTTTCCTCCCACCGCATGAATCAATGACAATCTGGATATTTGATCCTGGAAAGATTCCCAAATTGAAGAGTCGAGAAGTTGAGCACTCCTATGAACGTCCTAGGAGTGAAAGTGTGAAAAAGATAAACTATCATGATCCAAGTTTGAATGACTGAACACAATGATGGCGTCGTGCCACGACGTTAAATAAGGCGCTTCTTGGGAGGCAACCCAAGCAAGGTACGTTTACTTGTTTTATTTTATCTTTGCACCTTTCAAAAAAAAAGCTGAAAAAATCAAAAAATAGCCTAATACTCGACCGGGTATTACAAAAACCCGGCCGGGTTTTTGGCTAAAACAGCCACTGCCAAGCGAAAAACAGCATACCCATTCGGGTATTACTAAAACCCGGCCGGGTAATCGGGATTTCAGTCTGATTTGGTCCCAAATCAGCCCACAAAACACCCATTCTCTTCCCTAATCTCCCAAACTCAAACCCTCAACCTCCATTGACAATCATCCACACTTCAAACCACTCCAATCTCAACCAAAACATCCAAATTAACCCCACATTCTTCTTATCCACATCATCCTCTCCAACCACAAAACCTCCAAAACAAAATGTCATTTCTTTTTCTCCTCGCCCTACTTTCCAAACCCACACACACAAAACCCACCAAATTTCCCAAATACCCTACAAACCGAATTCCTTAACCCCACACACACAAAACCCACCAAATTTCCCAAATACCCTACAAACTGAATTCCTTAACCCCCCAAGCTGAACTTTGGAATTCACTAAAAAAAATGAAAAAAATGTACCAAAAAGAACACATATCTTCGACCACCAAGGGTACTTTCCAACATACCCACCTGGTACAACACCCGACGTGGTATTATCCCTCATATTAGGGCGATTTGGAGTTTCTAGCTCCGGTGAACATAGTCTTGGTGGCGATGGTGGTTATAGAGGGTACGACGACGATCATGGTGCCGAACACTAGGGACAGTGTTTCGAAAAAAGTGTAGGGGAGACACTCATTTGGTATGTACTCATTTTTTTAACATTGTAACTTGCATTATTTTTCTTCAAAAAAAAAACAAAAAAAAACAATAAAAGAAAAAAAAAATGCTAGTTAGGTTGAAACCCCCCCCCCCCCCCCAAAAAAATGGGCAATCTAAGCAAAAGTGGCTAAAATGAGTGAGTTGTGAGAAAAAAAATAAAAAGAGAGGCTAGGATGAAAACCTGAAAAAGCTCCTAGGCAAAATGAGAGAATGAGAGAAAAATATCTATTTATGCAAGAAGATAATCAAAAAAAGAAGAAGAAAATGTTGGATGGTTGTTCTGCTACTCTTGTGGTTTTTGAAAATGTCATGGACATGTTTTAATTTACTCGAGACGAGTAAAGGTTCAAGTGTGGGGGTGTTTGATAGGCACTAGTTGTTAGTGCCTAAGTATACATTTTTATTATTGTTTGTAATGTTTATTTACTAGTTTTGTGCAAGTTTATAGTTGTTAGTTTGCATTTGATTGTAATCGTATTTCTAGCATTTTTATTGTTTGTTGTAAGTTGTAGTTAGTTTGGCTATAAGTTTAGGATAGGTTTGGAAGCAAAAAGGATGAAGAAACCTGAGTTTTGTGCAAAACCCGGTCGGGTATGGACTTCACCCGGCCGGGTATGAAGTGACAAAGGAAACTGCTGCAAAACTAGCAAATACCCGGTTGGGTATTCCATATACCCGGTCGGGTATGAAGTGATTTCGGACCAAAGAACGTGCAGAAGACACAAAAACATGGGAAAATATTTGATTTGGTAAATACCCGGTCGGGTATGTCAAAATACCCGGCCGGGTATCCGGCATTAGGTGTTGAAAACACCTATAAATAACCCCATTTTCCTTCACTTTTCATCATCCCTTCTTCCATACTCTTTAGCTCAGTTTAGAATAGCATTTCTTTATATTTTTCTAGCTATGTTTAGTCTCCAAATGAGGACCTAAACTTCCATTCTTGGTGTTGCTCTTGAAGCTTGTTGATTATTAAAGTTGTGAGTTATTTTCTTAACTTCTTTCTTTGAATATTAATTAATAGTTCTTTCCTTAATACCATCTCTATATTGATGTTGAGGAGTGTTGCTAAGATGACAATTAGTTAACATCTCGACATTAGTTAGAATGATATTTTCTTCCTCTATATTAATATTGGGGAGTGTTGCTAAGATGACAATTAGTTAACATCTTGATATTAATTATAGTAGGATTCATCTTCTTTAACAATATTCTTCCTTGAATATTAATTAATCCCTACTCATATTTCATATTAATATTTTGAACATTACTTAAAGGATCAACTAGTTTTGTTTCATATATTAATTATTACTAGAAACGATCAACGAACCGATGGTTAATCGTTGATGGTTTCACAAGTAAGTAACTTCGGTTTATTAATGCACGGTCGTGGTTAATAAACTTAAGAGGGATTAATTTTGTTGGTTAAACCGAAACCGCTTGTGTTGAGGTTATCAATCTCAATTGATTTCATCAAGGAGTTAGAAAGATTAAATGCTACTATTAAATCGGTATAAGGCGTTGTTCTATATTTGATTAATAGTAAGGGTTATTAATGAACGGTCGTTGTTAATAACTACCCTCGATGAAGTGGATATACTCCCCGATTGAGTATTCGAGAGGGAATAAGTTATAGATATAACAATGATCGACTAAAATATATCAACAAGTGGAAAGTAGCAATGCCAAGTCCTTTTTATCTTTGAATTAAACACATATAGGTTGTTCATCTTAGTTCTTTATTAAATTAAATCACTCAATCCAAATCCCCCTTTTTATTTACGAAGTATCATAAAAAGAGAAATATTCCTTTCCCTGTGGATACGAACTCTACTACGCTATACTACGTATAAGTGTTTAGTATTGAAATTATTTTGACGCACCATGACAAAGTGCTCGTCATGGTGGAACCGGGGCCCGATGATTTGTTACGGTACGCACCCGAGGACTGCTTCGCCGTTCATACTTTGTCAGTGGAGATGGGGTTCCGGTTTCCGCTCCACCCTTTCCTGCTGGAGTACCTGAGGTTCGTGGGGCTGGCCCCCTGTCAGCTAACGCCCAATAGCCATTCTTATGTGGCCGGCTTTTTCTCTCTGTGCCGGAGCCGAGGGGTCCCACCTACCCTCGACCAATTTTTCCTATCCTTCAACCAATGTCGGGGGGGGGGGGGGGGGGGGGGGGGGGCATTCGAATGCAGAGGGCTTCGCCAACTTGCAGCAACTCCCGGAGTTCAGGCTATTTGATGATGTCCCTTCGTCCCACAAGGGATGGAAGGATAAGTTTTGTTATGTCCGTTTGGATGAGAACCCCTTTCCGGCCCCGCTTCACAACAGCTTTCGGCGGCATCCGAAGGTAGGGAATGCAGCCCTCGAGAAGAACGGCAAGATACTCGCCAAGAAGCCGGAGGGGTCTGAGAAGCATGTGAAGATCAAAGATGTTGCCCTTCCGGATGAACTTTTCAAGCTAGGCTTCCGGCAGTATCGGCCGAGGGGCTCGCAGGATGAAAGATACCCTCCGATAGATCGTGTATTTGAGAGCGTCATAGGTGATTACCGAAGGGTTATCTGTTTTGTACTTTAGAATTTTTTTTTTGTGATCACTCCATGTCACTGTAGTTGATCCCCCTCGGCCTAATCATTTGGTGTCCTGTCTTTGCAGGTAACAATATGGATGTGAACTCCCTGTTTGCCCTGAAGAAGACGAAGGGGAAGAAGAAGGACCCCTCGGGTCCGAAGCCGGTGGGTGCTTCCCCCATAGAGGAGCCCTCCCAAGCTGCTGCCGCCGGTGTTGGTGCCGGGAGTTCCAAGGGCGAGGGGGGCCTAAAGAAGAAGAACGGCGGTAAGGGGCTTGAGCCCCCGGCCAAGAAGTTGAAGGCCGCGGACTCCGGTAAGCAGCCGGCTGCTGATGTTGTCCTCATCGTGGACGAGGGGCATGCCTCCGGCCCCATCCCTCAGGAGCGTGTCTACCAAGACTTCTTCGGCCGGGAGAAGTTAGAGGCAATTGTGCCGAAGTGGGCCTCGATCCTGGAAGGTAACCTCATCCCTTCGGCACTGATGAGACAAGTGATGCCTTCAGCTGACAGGCTGGCTCTCGCCCAGATGAATGATGAGGGCCTCAACTCGAGGATCCTTCAGAATAGTGCCTCCGTGAGTTGCTTTTCCTTATCATGTTCATTTGCTTTTGTGGGGGTGTAATGCATGCACTGTGTCTGACCCCTTATACTTTTACTGTTGCAGGCCTTCATGGGACTTTGTGAGCACTTCCGGAGGGTCGAGCAGATGATGGAGGCTAGGGGTGCTGCCGAGGAGGAAGCTGCTAGCCTCAGAAAGAAGCTGGCTGAAGCCGAGGACTCCCTTCGCCTGGCCACCGAGAGCATGGAGCAGCGGGTGCGGGCTGCGAAGGCCGAAGGCAAGAGCGAGGGCCTGGCTGAGGCTGGGGAAGCAGCTGCCGAAGCCGCCCGTGTTGCCGCTGAGGAGGCTGAGAGGGCAAAGGCCGAGGTGGTGGCCAAAGCTGAGAAAGCTGCTGTGGAGGCCTTCGTTGCCAGTGGTTGGACCGCCGAGGACAGAAGGGACTGGGTCTCCTCGGTGGTTGAGAGGAGTGTAAATGCTTGGGTGGGAGGCCCCGGCAAGATGTGGCTGGCTGAGAGGGGCGACTCATATTACCAAGGCGGGGAGTTCTTCACTCAACGTCTTATCTATCGGAAGCTGGCCCAGCACTTCAATGTGTCCCCGGAAGATTTTAAGCCGGAGGCCTACGGTCTTCCCCCTCGGCAACCGGACGTTAGGATCCCCCTCCCCGAAGGCGAAGAGAGGCCGGTGCTTGAAGACTCTGAGACTATGAGGGAATGTGGCCTCGGTGGTGATGGAGACAATGCCGAGGGCGGTGCCACCTCCAAAGCAGCTGAGGAAGGAACCGCTGAGTAATTTTTGCTTTTAAAATTTTTGAACAATCTTTGTAAAAACATTCTGTAGCTTTCGGCCGATGTAACAAACACTTAACATTGTCCTCCTTTTCTTCTATGTATAATGCCTTCGGGCCTTTAGTGTTGAATCTATCTCCTTTTCCTCTTGAATGAATGCCTTTTATGTTATTCTCTGCTTTCTTTCCCTTCGTGCATGAATGTATGTTTGGCTAAACATTTGGCCGAAGGCCCAACATTTAGGACTTAGAAACTTCTAAGTGTTGTTCACCACTTGGCCTTTTGTTGTATGTTGAGTTGACCGAGGGCAAATCGTTTTGGGACTTAGAAAATTTCTCAAGTGCGGTTTTACCACTGAGCCTTCGGTTGTATGTTGAGTTGACTGAGGGCCAATCATTTCAAGACTTAGAAAATCTATCCAAGTGTAGTTTTACCACTGAGCCATCAATTGACAGACCCCTCTAGATATATGATCTTTAAGTTGAACATGCCTTAGCATAGACCGGAGGCCATGCTTTTGGACTTAGGATAATTTTCTTTGGACCCCTGTGTTGGAGGCCCAAGGAGGATCCCTTCTGCGATTGGATCCCCTGGTGTTGATTGTTTGAGCCGGAGGCTGTTGGAATGTGGACTTAGTAGATTTGAGATCATGTCCGGGAACACTCGCCTCTTGCAATGTGTAATAGGTGCCCTCGCCCCTTGTGTAATAGTGTGGACTTAGGAAATTTTGAAGAATACTCGTGTTGTACAGGGTACCCTCGATCCCTGTTGGTTTTCTGAATAGTACTTAACAGAAGCCTTCGGGTAACCTCTTGAAAAGTAGGTTTAGATTTATAGATGCCCTCGGGATTCGTTGAATTGCCAGAGGTTGTCGTTATTTGGACTCGGCAAATTTAACCCTTTTGTAGGATTATAACCTTCGGTGTTGGTTGATGCCAGAGGGCCACTGCCATTTGTTGGTTACTCCAGATAGTGGACTTAGTCTTTTTTTCTTTCTTTTGACAATATTTGTTGAATAGCAGCCTTTGGGATGAGGGACACTGCCAAAGGTGGCTTTTGGAATTAGTAGCTTCCGGATACCGGATGTGTTCCCATGGGAGCCCTCAGTATGATCTTTTTGCCTTGTAATGATCATTCTTGCTGGCTGCCAAAAGGTGCACATTTTTTGGAGTTTGTATTCATTGATTGCTCTTTGAGTCTACTCCCCTTCACCCCGCTTTTTTAGGGGAGGTAGTGAGGGGAAGGCTTGAAGAAACTTGGTTTCTTGGTAAGGCTTTGCCTATCGGGAGGCAACAGTATACACCGTTAGCTCCCCCCTCGGGATTAACCTTCCGGGTTCTGAGGGGATCGAGGGTCGTTTCCTCGGCACGAGACATAGTCTGTTGCCTGCCTCCCCTTGGGGGATGGCACAGAAAGCGCCTTAGTTTTGAAAGTCGACCCCTCACCACGAGACATAGTATGTTGCCTGCCATTCCCTTGGGGCAATGACGCGGGGAGCGTTTCATTTTGAAAGTAGAATCCTGAGGCATATTAGTTGCCTGCCATTCCCTTGGGGTGATGGTGCGGAAAGCGTTTCGTTTTTGAAAGTTGAATCCTGGGCATATTAGTTGCCTGCCATTCCCTTGGGGTAATGGCTCAGAAAGCGTTTCAGGGAAGGATTTTATTTGCATATTAGTTGCAAATGGCCGGGGGCACTTGGTGCCGCCGGGACCGGTAGGTGGTGCCTCCGGTATGGTTGCGTCCTCGAGGGGTACGTCTTTGTTTTTAACACTTGGTGTTTTCTTTTATAGATTGCTCTCGGTACTTGGTACCGAGGGGTCTTCTTAGAAAACACTTGGCGCTTTCTTTTGTTGTCGTAGTTGATTGGAGTATCTACCCTCGGTAGTTGGTACTGAGGGGTCTTGTTTGAGAAAAGGCCTTAGGCCGGGAGCTTGTATGAGGGCTTGGCCGCTCACTAATGTTTTGTTCTTTGTTCTTGGTGTCTTCAACATGTCTTCATTCTTCAAAAATTGGAGGCCTTGGGCCGTAGGATAATACATTCATTAGTTATGAGGGCTTGGCTGCTCCAACATTACTGATAAAATTTAACTAGGTGGTGTACATTCCAATGTCGAGGAACCTCGTTTCCATTGGGGCGTTTGAGTTTGTACGTTCCGGGTTTGATGATGGCTGTGACGATGTAGGGCCCTTCAAATTTTGGGTCCATCTTGCCGCCCTCGGTTGGTTGGCTAGCTTCCCTTCTTCGGAGAACATAGCCCCCCACCTGAAATTCTCGAGAACGAACCTTGGCATCGATGTAGCCTTTGACCTACCTCCGGTAGTTTTCCGCCTTTAGGAAGGCTTTCTCTCGGCGTTCGGAGATGAGGTGAAGGTCGAGGGCCATGTTGGCGTCGTTGATTTCGGGATCGTATTGGGCCACCCTTCGGGTAGGAAGGGTCACCTCCAAGGGAGCTTTAGCCTCGAATCCGTAGCAAAGGGAGAAGGGTGTTTCACCTCTTGCCCGCCGAGGGGTGGTGCGGTAAGCCCATAGGATGTCGTGAAGTTCTTCTACCCAGCCTCCCCCTTCGGCCTCAAGTTTCGTCTTTAAGCCCTCAAGTAAAGTTTGGTTGGCATATTTCACCTGACCGTTGCTTTGAGGGTAGGCAACGGATGAGAATGTGTGTTTGATGCCCCATGCCTCTAGGAGGGCACAGAAGGGGGCTGCCTCAAACTGAGTTCCGTTGTCAGATATGATTTGCTGGGGGATGCCAAACCTTGTGAGGATGTTCTTGAGGACGAAGTGGCGGCACCTGGCCTCGGTAATGCTGGCGAGGGGCTCAGCCTCCACCCATTTGGTGAAGTAATCGATGGCCACGATGATGTATCTATTGTTGGAGGTACCCCTCGGCAGGGGGCCTACAAGGTCAATGCCCCACCTGAAGAAGGGTATTGCTGTGCTGATGGGGGCATAGTTGACTGTTGGCCTCCCGGGAGCCTTCTGAAAATGTTGGCATGCGGTGCACCTTCAGGCGAGATCCGCACAATCCTGGGCCATCGTATGCCAGAAGTATCCCTGGACTATGAGCCTTCGGGACATGGAGAAGGGTCCCTGGTGAGCTGAGCAAGCGCCACTGTGCACTTCCTCCATTGCCACTTCGGCTTCGTCCTAATGAAGGCACCGGAGTAACATGCCGTTGTAGGATCGTTTGTAGAGCCTTCCATCTTCAATGGTGTAGCTTGGAGCCCTCAGCTTTGCCAGTTTGGCGCGGGTTTCATCCTCGGGCAGCTGCCCTGTGGAGATGAAGTTGACAATATCTGAGATCCAGTCCCCTGGCCTTTGTAGTATTTGCATGACGGGGCTGGCGTGTATGCTTGAGAGGCTGAGTTCCTCAATTCTCGCAATCTTCGAGAGGTGCTCCGGGGATTCAGTCGAGAGCTGTGATAAAATGTCAGCCTCAGAGTTTTGAGCCCTCGGTATTTGAGTGAGAGAATGGGCCTCAAATACCTTAAGCAGCTCCTTTGTCGCTTCCTTGTACTGCTTCATTTTTCCTTCCTTGGCCTCATATTCCCCTGAAATTTGGCCGACGACTAACTTGGAGTCGCACTTCACATGGATTTGTCTGGCCTTCATGTTCGCTGCCAGCCGAAGGCCACAGAGGAGGGCCTCATATTCCGCTTCGTTGTTGGAGACTTTGAAGGAGAAGCGGATGGCGTAATAGGCGCGGAAGCCTTCGGGATGTAATGAGAACTACCCCTCCCCCGCATGCCTTGGCTGCGGAAGAGCCGTCGCTGTAGAGGGTCCACCATTCATCTGAGGGTGCCGAAGGCTCCTCGTCTGTCGCTGATCTCTCCGTGCACTCCGTCACGAAGTCAGCCAGGGCTTGGCCCTTGATGGCCGGCCTCGGACGGATGTCAATGTTGTATTGGCTAAGGAAGATAGCCCATTTTACCATTCGGGAGGAGCTGGTGGGGCTCCTCATGAGGGCACCGAGGGGTTGGTGAGTGAGGACCTGGACCGGATGGGCCTGAAAGTAGTGGCCTAATTTCTTGACGGTCCAGACGATGGCTAGCACCGTCTTCTCCACAGGGGAATATCTGAGCTCCGCTTCCCTAAGGGTCTTGCTAGCATAGAAGATGGCATGATGGACGTCGTCTTCCTCTCGGATGAGGACTGAGCTGATGGCAGCCGGGCTGACGCCAAGGTAAAGGTACAGAGTTTCCCCTACCTTGGGTTTGGAGAGCACAGGGGGTGAAGATAAATATCGTTTTAGCTCGTCGAAGGCCTCCTGGCATTCTGAAGTCCATTGGAAGCCGGCAGTCTTTCTCATGATTTGGAAGAAGGGAAGGGACTTCTCCGCTGATTTGGATAGGAAGCGGTTGAGGGCTGCCAGGCGGTCCGTCAACCTTTGGACTTCCTTCACGTTGCGTGGGGGCTCCATGTTGATGATGGCCCGGATCTTCTCAGGGTTGGCCTCGATACCCCTTCGGCTCACCATGTAGCCTAAGAACTTGCCTCCTTACATGCCGAAGGTGCATTTCTTTGGGTTTAGCCGAAGGTTGAATTTTTGCATGATGGCGGAGATCTCCCGGAGGTCGTCATCATGGCTCGATGATTGTTTCCTTTTGACGATCATGTCATCAACATAGGCCTCCATGGTGCACCGTAGGACGGCTTGAAAGACTCTGGCCACCATCCGGGTGTAGGTGGCGCCGGAGTTCTTCAGGCCGAAGGCCATGACTAAGTAACAGAATATGCCTTCGGGAGTCATGAAGGCTTTTTTTTCAGCGTCTTCCTCGTGCATGAAAATCTGGTGATATTCGCGGAAGGCGTCGAGGAATGACATGATTTCGCACCCCGCTGTTTCGTCCACCAGTTGATCAATATTTGGCAGAGGGAAAGGGTCCATAGGGCACGCTTTATTGAGATTCGTGTAGTCCACGCACATGCGGAAGGTGGGTGGTTTCTGCGCGAGGACTACATTGGCCAGCCATGAGGGGTATTTCACCTCTTTGATGTGTTTGATGGAGAGGAGCATGGCGACCTCCTTCTTTACAAAATCCCTCCTCTCGGTCGAGAGGGGCCTTCTTCTCTGTTGTACGGGTTTGGACGAAGGGTCCACCAACAGGCGGTGAGTGATGACCCTTCGACTGATCCCCGGCATGTCCTCCGTCCCACATGCAAAAAAATGGAGTAGGCGCGGAGGGCATCCGTGATGCCGGTCTTCAAATCTTCAGGGAGCTTGGCTCCAATCTTCATGACTCTCTCCGGCTTGGCCGGATCGAGCGCAATGTCTTCTACCTCCTCGGCTTGTTCTGCCCTCGACCTATTCTCTTCTTCCTCCACAGTTCCGGTGATGGTGTCTACTCGGAACTCAGTTTTACTAACCTTCTTCGTGATTTGAAGGTGGCAGGCGCGGGCCAGTTTTTGGTTCCCCTTGAGTACCCGATGCCTCCTTCGGCTGGGAATTTAAGACACAGGTGCCTCTTGGAGATGATGGCCTCTAGATCCTCAAGGGCAGGCCGGCCGAGGATGATGTTGTGGGCGCAGTCAATGTTGACGACGATGAACTCCACTTCGAAGAGTACCGGGAGGGTTATGACACCCTCGGAATCAATAGTGTCTCTGGTGAATCCGGACAGAGGGGTCTTGATGGGCCGAAGGGACTCCCTCTCCAGGTGTGGCTCCTTGAAAGTGCTGAGGTACATTACCTTGACGAAGCTACCTGTATCAACGTAAGTTCTGTGGATGATGGTGTTATTGATCTCACTTTGGATTACCAGGGCATCCCTATGAGGCGAGGAAACCGAGGGGAGATCGGCGTTGGTGAATATAATGGGCTCCTCCCTCAGCCTCTTTACGAGGGGCATGTGAGTGACTTCTCCCACGTAAAGCGACTGTGCCCACTTCTTCCTTTGGTTGGTTGAGTCCCCCCCCCCCCCCCGTATTGCCTCTGGTGATCATGTGGATGTGGCGCTTCTTCTCCTGGTACTGGTTGTACTCCTCCTCTTCATCGAGATTCCCGATTTCCCTTTTCTTACCCTTCGGGTCACCGAGGGGGATGGTGTTCGGGTTGACCCAGGCATTTGCCCTCATCGGTGGCCCTCGTGGGGGCCCTTTGTGCTGAGGGCTTCGGATAAATTGGGACAGATGGCCCGCTTGTATTAACTTCTTAATGGTCGTCTTCAGCTAATGGCAGTCATCGGTCCTGTGCCCTTGGTTGCGATGGAACCTACAGTAAGGATAATTGGGGTTGATGGCATATACCAAAAGGGGGCGCACGAGAGTCTCGCTCGACGAGGCCCCTTTACTCGGCGAAGTCGAGGATGACGCTAACGGGGTGTGTCAAGGGCGTTCGAGGGTGCTCCAAGAGAATGGGTTGGGCCCAAGCCTTCGGGTTGCCCTTGTAACCTCCACCGGGCTTGGCTTGGCCATGCCGGGGGCGATCACCGGGGGTGCAGTTCCTCTGGGTTGATGTGGGGGAGCCCCCAGCCCCCGGTTGCTTTTGCCGTCCGCCTAAGGGCATTGTTGCTCGGGGTTTTGGTGGCATTTCTCCACCTCCTCGGCCTCGGTGTACCGCTCCCTCCTCTGTGGGGCCCCTATGTAATCGCGGGGAGGTTCGATGATAAGGCTCCTTGAAAAGTTCCCTGTGCGGAGGACGGTTTGTAGGAGGGCCAGGAGGGTTCCGTCGTTGGCGCCGTCAACCTTATTTGCCTCCGTCCTCCAGTGGTCCAAGAAGTCTCGAAGGGTTTCCTCCTTTCTTTGTCTCACCGTTAGTAAGTGGGAGAAATGTTTTCTTGATCGACGCCTTTCCGCAAATTGTGTCAAGAAACGTTGGGCAAGTTCCTTCCATGAATCGATGCAGCCTTCGGGTAATCGGTTGAACCATTCGTACGCTGGTCCTTCTAAGGTGGAGAGGAACCAACGACACAAATATTCGTCTGATGCCCCCACCATCATCATACTGTTCTGATATCTGCTTTAATGCTCCTGGGGTCAGTCTTCCCGTCGTAGGGCTTGATGAGTTGCCCTCGGTACTTTCCCGGAATTTGGGCTGCCAATACCCTTGGGGTAAATGGCGTCCTAGTCCGGAGTTGGATGATGGGTTCCCCGGAGCCCTCGGCCATTTTCTTTTGCATCTCCTCCATTTTGGCCAGCATGGCGGTGTATTTGGGGTCCGCCTGGGAGGTGGAAGCTATTGTGTGTGCTTGATGGGACTCCATCTCATCAAGGCGGCGTTGGAGGGCTTCAATGATTTCGTCCCTGTGATCCTTCGGGAGGGCCTCCGCTCCCTGCGAACGAACACGGGCCGAGTGGGCGTGGTTGATTTGATGTCTTGCATCATCGGCATGGAATGGTGCCTTGCCTTTGTCTTGAGGGGGACGCCTCTCGTCTGCCCTTGAGACGGAACCTCCGCTTTCCTGAGGTCTTTGGAGCGCCTTTCCTCCGAGGCGGTCTTGGACCCCTCGGCGGTCTTGCGCCCCTCCGAGTCGTTCCAGGGCGGAGGTCCGGGGCCTATCCTTGTTAACGTCGTGGCGGACCCGGGATTGAAGCTCCTGGGAGGCGGTGTCCTGGGCCACGATCCCTTCGTTGTTCCCAATCCGAAGGATAGGTTTTACGAAGGGGGTGGAGGCGGTGGAGGTACAACATTTTCTCCGATCTGGGGTTGAAGTGGTACCAGAGTGCCGAAGGCACCTGGGTTTTGGGTGAGTGTTTGGATGAAGGCGGAGAACGCCGATTGTACGTCAATGGTGAGAACCGGAGGGCTCACTTGATTCTCGCTCTGGTCCCTCCTTCGGGTTTCGATGCCAAGGCGGGCATCGGGAGCATTCTGCTGAAGCTGAAGGCGCAGGTCAACAGCAGCCTGTTCCAACTCAGTGATGACCCCGCCCTCGGGAGCCTTGTTGGAGGCTCCGAGGGCGTTGACTTCACTGAGGGCCAGGTTGTTGTCCTCAAGATTCTTGGACTGAGCACGAGTGGTTCTTCCCATTTTGGTGGGTGTTTTGAGCTAAAGGGGAGGGTTTTTACTTAATTGTTCGACCTCTCAACGAGAGCACCAAATGATGGATAGTGTACCCGGGGGTATCTATCCGAGGGGTTACTGCGGGGAGTAACTTAGAGAGAAGTCAGAGCAAAATAAGCAAGAGAGAGAGTGAGTTTGAATATGTGAGTTGTGTAATTAAGGCGTGGTTTACAATGGGAAAGGGGCTGTTATTTATAGTAGTAATAAATGATAGGCAGGGACACGTGTCAAGCATCCGACGGCCGAGGGTCACGTCAATCGGGGTGGCACCGGCACTTGCATGTGGAGGTTGGCTAAATTTCTTAGCTCTTGGAAAAATGACCACAAGAGATGATATGTTTATTTAAATTGTTTGGGATATCTTCAATTATCTAGGTTGTTTTAACTCTGTTAAAAGCATATACTTTAAGCCTTCATAGTTTGTTTAAGAAAGATATTTGCATCTTTAAGCCTTCATACTTTGTTTTCCCTTGGGTTATTTTCTTAATTAGTAGCAGCTTCACATGCTAGAAACTCCCCATCTCTAAACAAATATATTAGTTGATATCACATGAAAGCTGGATAACTTAACAAAATTTCCTGATAAGAAGAAACGTAAAAATGATTCACTGTTAATATCTTACTGTGAAAACGACTCCTCTCTTTTTTTCCAAATATTTCCAAAGCTTCACAAATAGAGGTTAAGAACAACATTTCATATACTAGATCAGAAAGTAAACCTACAAAAAATACTTTACTGTCATTTAGTGTTGCTGAATAAGTGAGGCTTGATATGGGATTACCCAGCTTTAATTTGTTTTGAGTTTTGATCAACTAATAAGTAGTATTCTGTAATTTGTGTTTTTTTAAACTTCTCTTTTAATACATGTTTAACTAAGGTACTTGAGCTAAGCTACATCGTCTCCAGGGTACTATACATTTGTAATTTTAGGATACACTTACAAATGATAACTTATTACGGAGTATTTTTAATGCAACAACATTTAAGCCTTATTATAAACACTTATTGAAAAACTATTATTTTTAATAAGTGGTACTGATTGGTATATTCGATAAATTCAAGATTATTGATTCCTCTAATCAATCTAGAATTCTCTAGTAAAACAACAACTTTCACTGTGTTTTTAATATAGGCATGTTGATAAGAGTATTTTACGTGTTGATCAACAGTGACTTATCTTGATTATCAAGAACTTACATGTTCTTTCTTTATAGCCTTTCTTTGAGTATTGGCCAGTAAGATTGCTTTCTCACTATTGTACTTATCTCCAATAAAATTTTGGAGCGTTTAATTACTAAAAAGGAGCTATTATGTATTATTTACTGAAGTAATACAGAAAATTGAAGCTTTAAGGAGTACTTTTCTCTTTAGTTTTTAGCACCAGAGTGCTTAAATTCAGCAAATTTTGGTTAGAAATTACATTTTGTAGAGATATATGTCATCTTAATTTGTGCTTGTTTATTTTCTATTATATGTCTCACTTCTCTAGAAATCATAGGTCTCAAAAGCTTTGTCAATCTATCCATTGACAAAGTTAATAACTCACTTTAATTAGAAAATAAGTGACACATTGTGCTTGTTTATTTTTCTTAATTTGTGCTTGTTTATTTTTCTTTTGTAGGATAATAAAAAAAGCCAAAAACAAATAAGGCAACATATTTGTAGTCAATGTTTTTAATGTTCTCTTTCAGGCTCATGAGCATGGTAGATTTGGAATGATATCATTTTCTATGAAAGCTAACATTTGCATGCCACTTCAATTACGCTGAAAATGTAATTTTTAATTATGCATGATGCACTTAAATAGGTTACTCATAATGACTTGCTTTGTATAAATGTGATCCCAAAAAGGATATCATCTTCTTGGAATATCATTTTGTAGTAACAAGGTAAAATTTTATCAAAAAACCGGATGATGATTGAATATTATCATGAACTTTTTTTCCCCTGATGTATTATTTAGCTTGGTTACACTCCAATGATACAATTTCCTTAATTTTATTTTTTAATATTTATTTATGTGTGTTGTAACTCTTTAATTAACATTCCAATCACATAAAGTTACCGATCAATAAATAATCACTTTAAGAAAGTGTTCAATTAAATCACATTATGCATTTAGTCAATCGCACAACGCGTGATGCAAAAAACTAATTGATTCAATAAAAAGTATGAATATTCAATTACTTTTTTCATAAAACTACA
Source organism: Cuscuta europaea (assembly GCA_945859875.1). Lineage (NCBI taxonomy): Eukaryota > Viridiplantae > Streptophyta > Magnoliopsida > Solanales > Convolvulaceae > Cuscuta > Cuscuta europaea. The sequence goes on along the minus strand of CAMAPE010000047.1, from coordinate 3,822,499 downwards.
AGACCTATTTTACCGTTTTCCCAAAGAAGAATAAAGGCTAAAGGGTCAAATAGACCCCTGTACGTATACGAATTGTTCAATTCGCACCCCGAACCAAAAAAAGCTTCGATCCGGTCCACCAACCAACTTAATTTGTTCAATCCCTACATTTACCCGGTTACCTCCCGTTTTCTCCCCTTAAAAGCCTAGTCAACAAGTTTTTCATCTGATTAAATGCTAACTCATTAATTCATCCCACTCATTACCTCCCGTTTTCGATGAATTTCGGAGGGTTTCTTGATAGTAGCTTTTTCGATGGATTCGGCGGAGGAGGCGGAGGCGGTTCTTTGGACGGTGGTCCAGTCTCTCATTCTTGCCTTGTTCCTCAGCCCCTTGCTAAGTCCATGTTCAACACCCCGGGCCTCTCTCTTGGTCATGTACATCTTTTGCCCCTCTCTCCTTATATCTCTCCCTAATTAAAAATGGAGATGAAAAGGAATCGTAGATTGTGTTTTCCGTGTTTATACTGATCAAATTATGGTGTTTTTGATTGGGTTTTCAAAGCAAACGGAAATGGAGTGTCAAGGAGAGGTGACGAGAATTGCAGAGAGAAACAATGTCAGCGGCGGTCATAACAGTCTTGGGAGGAGAGGCAGAGAAGAAGAGCACGAGAGCAGATCTGGTAGTGACAACTTGGAAGCTGCTTCCAGAGATGATCAAGATGCCGTCGACGACAAACCTCCGAGAAAGAAAAGATACCACCGACACACCCCTCAGCAAATCCAAGAACTTGAAGTGTAAATCCCTCTCACTCCACCCCCACCCCACCAGAACAAGTCTTTAAAGGGATGAATTAATGAGTCAGCATTTTATGAGATGAAAAACTTGTTGACTAGGCTTTTAAGGGGAGAAAACGGGAGGTAACTGAGTAAATGTGGGGATTGAACAAATTAAGTTGGTTGGTGGACCGGATCAGAGCTTTTTTTGGTTCGAGTGCGAATTGAGCAATTCGTATACGTACAGGAGCCTATTTGACCCTTTAGCCAAGAATAAATTATAGGTGTAGGGACGTGTTTTCAAAAAGTGGATACGAGGAGCATTATTTAAGAAAATCTTTTCATTCACGCTTTAAGACTTGCACGTCATTTCTACGTCTCATTTTGTCTTTTGATAATTTCTTCATTTCTTAGGATAAATTGACTTTGTCACAATGTTTTTGTCACAATCAAGTTTTTTATATTGCTAGCATGTTTTGTGATGATTTCAGATTTTCGGATGGCGAATGGGAGATGAGTGATTGACAGTTCAATTCGGTAAATTAATAATTTAAATTTTTAGTGACAACTCCGCTACCTATTTAAAAAATGGGATACCATACCTATCACTCACTTGATTGGTTCAAATCATTACATCATTTTTAATTTAAATTTAAATAATTCAACTACATCATTCTGATTACTCCATGTAAACAAATGTACAGTACCTTAAGGGTACCATAGGATCTACCTAAATTTTTATGGAAAGAACACATCATTCGTGTACCACGTTACGAGCCTAATCTCCACGTGGATTTTTCTGTATAAAATCGTATGATAAATACTTCGTATACAATAGTAGTAATTAATAATAGGTGACAACACCGGTACCCATTTAAAAAACGGGGGTACCGTACCTACCACTCATTTGATTGGTTCAAATCATTACATCATTTTTAATTTAGATTTAAATAATTCAATTACATCATTCTGATTGGTCCATATGAACGAAGGTATGGTACCTTAAGGGTACCATAGAATCTACCTTAATAATAGGCAACTTCTATGGTACCTTGAAGGTATGGTACCTTGAAGGTATGGTACCTTGATGTCATGACCAATCAAAAAATTTCAATTGAATAATTTAAATGCAAATAAAATGTAAAACATTGAATTAATGAAATGCATCTTAGATATGATACCTCCTATTTTTGTTGGATACCACATCAAGCACCTTAATAATACTTCATAAATAAATGTCAACGCTGAACGTCTGGTATGACCATTTCTACTGCTCACCCTTCCTAGAGAGTCGCTTTCCAAGCTTAAAAAAATCCAATTATTTGTTTCTCTTCATCTTCTCAAACTTGCCCGCAAAGCAACGCATAAACTAATAAATTACTTTTCAATCTCATTAAGTAACAGAATCAAAAAGAGAAGATATAAGATGAAGCTTGTTTGGTCCCCGGAAAGGGCCTCCAAGGCTTACCTTGATACTGTTAAATCGGTAAGTATATTCTTACAGTTTCAAAATATAAGCAGGAAGAATCGTTTTTTGATAAAATTAATCTGCTTCGAATTTCTTGATGAAGTAATTAATTCCGGGTGTAGTGCGAGTTGTTTCAGGAATCGAGTGTAGCGGAATTGGTATCAGCGATGGTGGCCGGATGGGACGCACAACTCATCGTAGAAACGTGGTCCAAGGGCGGTGTGACGGCCACGAGCGTCGGCCTTGGGGTGGCCAGCCACTACGCCGGAGGCTGGCACGTCTGTGTCGTTCCAGATCAATAATCGCGGGAAGAGTACGTTGAGGCGATGCACAGCGCCGGGGTGCAGCCGGAGATAATCGTAGGCGAGCCGGAGGAAGCCATGGAGAGGCTTGCCGGGATAGACTTCTTGGTGGTGGATTGCCGGAGAACTGAGTTCTCCAGAATCGTCCGCTCTGTGCTTTTGCCTGTAGGGAAGGGTCTAGACATCGCACACGTGGGGGCCACCGTTGGCGGTGGGAGAAGTAGTGGCAGAAAGTGGATCAAGCATTTTAATGAGGAATCCGGTGAAGAATTTCTTTTCCGAAAATGAACCAAGAAAAAATAACCCAATATTTAGCTCTTTGCCCATTTTATTTTAGATAATGTGAAAACTGATGGAACGTTGGGCTTGTCCTATGGGCTGAGCTCAGTAGCGTGGGCTTGTGATCCAAGCGGAAGCATTAGGGTGATGGAACGTTGGACTTGTCCTATGAGCTGGGCTATGGGAGTCGTAAAATGATCTGCCCGATCCAAGCTAGGCTGAGATGTCGTGGCCACTGAAATGGGAGGCAAAGCAGTGGTAGGATAACAGGCCGTTGATGTTATAAAATATTTATAATACAAGAGTTGACAAAATACAAAGTATTTCTAAATATACTTATTAAGTAGTTTCCTAAATATATATTAGGCAGATTCCTACATATATTAGGCTATTAAAAACAACAACTTCTATAACTACCTCAGAGGATCTCACTACGATAACCACATTTGAATTATCTTTCTTCTTATTTGAATTGTTTTATACAATTTTTCTCCACAATGTCAAAAAGATCATCTAAATATTGACATTGTGGTTGACATTGCAGAGAAAAACTTAACAAAATTGAACAAAATCATTTAAATAAGGAGAGATAATTTATTTGCTATTATTTATGTGCCTATCACTCATGCCACATGTTCACCTGCAAATTGTAGTATCGGAGATGCTCTCATAATTTGGATTGTTCCTATTTCTTTAATCAGTAATTGTATCATTTTAGTTTCAATTATGTCCTGTATATAAAGACGTAAGAAAATGAAAGATTTTGCTGCTCCCCAGAAGGGCAGCCAGCTTTGGCCTTATCACGAGCTGCGGCAACATATGCAAACACGATGCTTGTTTACTATACATTCTGTAGAGTAATAAATTTTAAACTGCACACGGATATGTCTGTGTGTGTGTGTGTGTGTATATATATATATATATATATATATATATATATATATATATATATATATATATATATATATATATATATATATCCCAATTCTGGCAGTGTATTTTACTCCAAGAACATAACAGAATACATGGGTCATGGGTGGGTTGAAATAAATGAAGCTCGCCTCCAGTTTTCCTTGAAATCTATATGTAGCTAAAGAACTAAAATTTGAATTCTATTGAAGTTGTGAAATATTGCCTCCAGTTTTCCTCCAAATATTGTTGCACCTCCCAAACAAATCAATCCCAACCATCACGGCTTCTTCTTGCACTCTTCTTCTGTGAAAGAGCCTTCTTGTTGTCAAGACGCTTGCGCTCCCCTGCTGCTGCTCTGTTGAAGAATAGAAAAAAATGCAGAGGTATGTTTGGATCCCTAAAAACTTATAGAAAGGGTAAAAGGGTACCATTGCAAGTTTTTATGTTGGGTTTCACTTTAAAATATGCATACGGAATTGACAGTTTCCTTAAATCTTTTACTTGTAAATTTGAGCATAAATAAAATGTATATCCACAAACATCATCATTACGGTGGGGTAAGGGGTCGGATGCAGTGGGGTCCTAGGGGGCAAGTGCCCCCGCTTCTGACCCTGAATTTTAGTATTAGTAGTTACGATAAAATTAGTGCCCCCGCTTCTTGATATAAAACTATGACGATTAGATATGTAATAATTATGTCAAAGAGCATATGTAAATTGTTGTAAGACATTTAAATGACTACAGAGTTATGATGAAACGATTTCATACTGTTAGACATGTTCTTGACATGGTCATTCTTTGAAAAGTGACCGTGGTGGTTATTTGTTGTGAAGTATGAATTATCTTTTTCCAAAACTAGAAGTCAATGATATGACGAGACTTCTAATATGTGTGTTGAGCTTAATGGATTTAAGATTATCTTAAATGAAATTCCATACACATGATATATTCATTGTTTTCTTACCAATTAAAATTAGTTGTGGCTATTGCATAAAAAAAAAGTTTGTGGATACTTTCTTTGGATATTTCTCACTGGTTATGTTGGGATCCCAAGTTGATGAAGGAAATTTGGACACCATAATTCTGTGACACGACGTGTAACGTTGGACACTAATAATTCGAAATCAAAATTCTAACCGTTTGTAATACAAAAACAACTTGAATGCTAATCCAAAACCAGAATTGGTGTCAGGATGATTCAATTCTAATCAAGAAACTGAATATTATTATTTAGAATTGTTTTAATGAGTTTAAAAGTAGACCTGGCGTACATAGATGTAAATCATTTGAAAGTTGAAACTGCAATTGAATAATGTGTTTTTGTTTAAAAAATTTGTTTACACATTGAATAGATTAGTTTCACACCCGACCCGTCTCCGTCCATACAGTAGTGCCCCCACTTGAAAAAAGTTTTATGACCGCCACTGGTCGGATGTACACAATCTTACCCCTATACTAAAGCACCGAGAGACTGTTTTGACTAGCCCATATTGAAAATCGCGTTTAAAAAATTATTAATTGCATTTTAGCTTATTTCCCCCATATTTTTCTTTAAGATTTTCCTTAAATGGACATCACCCTAAAGGCGGGGGCAGTGGTTATTGGTAAAATTATACTAATAACTGAAGCACCATGCAATCCTAAGAAAATTGAGAACGCTATCAGAAAAGATTGCAATCCCACAACTATTGTTTGCTACTGCAAATATTGTTTGGCAAGAGAACTCTTACAACTTTGCTATTTTTTTCACTTGCTCTTCAGACGGAGGCGGTGGGACATAAGAAGCAGCATCAATGATAGCCTGCAATTGTGGAGTATGTAAAAATATAAGTAGGTAGGTTTCTATATGGTAATAGAAACCCTAGGCTCTAGCTCATCACACACAAGGCCCATTACTTTCCTGTACAAGTAGTGTACTAGTCTTCAGCAAGAATAAAATGTAACTGTGAAGCCTTGCCTCGCCAATACGGGTGTATATAGATTTTTGGAACCCCGGAAATACTAGGGGAAGAAAATATGGAGGTAGAAATGAAAAAAATGGACAAAAACAGGAAGACATATTGACACTCAATAATTTATCTTTTCATAGATATTTTTTCAAAACTTTTTCTTTAAATTGCGTTTTATTTTAGGAAAAGAATAAAAAAACTAGTAGTTTTGTATTCAGCTTAGTATCACAGTCCAACTTTGCAGTGCTCAAGGACACATCTCTGCTTGGTCTTACAAACACATGATAGATTGGCCATCAAGGATGTTTGTTTTGCAGTTCTGAGCAGATGGGGAAGATAATTTACACGAGCAACAGAAACCTTACCAATCAGTACCTGTAATTTACTCAAGGCATCTTCGATGTTACCCCTGGATAAAGAATAGCAACTAATTAGCTGCATTGTAACTAATTAATTGAGGGAAAAGGGCCAATTAATAGGAAGAGGTTTACTTCTGTGTTCTGGTCTTAGTTGAAGATATCACAAGCTCTCCATCTTTATTGATCCGATTTGTTTCCTGCTTACAACCCAAATGTATCAAGTCGTAAGCAAATTAGTCCTGTTGCTTTGTGCTGCTTCTTTTAGCCCCTTCCTTTTAAATCTTTCTAGAATTTGAATAGAAGACACAAATGTATCATTCACTATGTCTATCATAATCCTAACGGTCTGTTTGGAACACCGGAATACCCAGGAAAGAAAGTAGGAAGGAAAATAGAGAAGATAATTGGAAAGAAAGAACATTTCTAGGGGAAGAAAGACAGGCCTAACCTCAATGTATTTATTTCACATATTTGTTCCAACTAATTTATTTATATTTAATTTAAAAAGATTAACATACTGGCATATATTTAAAAAATTTAAAGAGGTAATTATACTCCACTGCCTTGGCATTTTCCATGGCAAGGCCACGCCTAATAAGAAAATAACCTCCCAGTCCCGAGGTTGTTCAACTGGATTGAATCATCCCCAGGAGGGAACCGGGAGGTTTACACGATAATTAACTTCGGTCCCGTGGGATTATTCAGGCAAAAGGTTCCCAACACCTGCGTTAGAAATAATACTCCCTTCTCCGTCCCATAAAATTCTTCCAACTTACCTTTTTAATACTCCCTCGTCCCTTAAAACTTTGACAACTTTCCGTTTTTGGATGTCCCACTAACTTTGCCACTTTCCCTTTTAAGTAAAGAATTTATGGTATCCAGATAATTCTCTCTCCTCTGCACAAACCTCAACCACACAGTTTTTACTTTATTAATCCCCGTGCCAGTCAAATTTGGCAAAGTTTTAAGGGACGGAGGTAGTATGTCCCAAAAAATTCTTTCCATTTCCTTTTTTGAAAGTTTTGTGTGGGTAACATTCATTTACCTTTTTTACTCAACCACAATCATACGTGTCCACTTTATTCCCACTTTCTTAAACTCTAATCCAAGTGTTATGGACCCGATAGAATAAGAGTAAATAAGAAGAGTAATAGCTAGAGTAGTATAAATAGAAGGGGAGTGGGTAATAAAGGGAGGTTGTTTGACTGTTGTAGTCTGGACTGGGAAAGTTAGAGATTAGTCGTCTCTTTCTTTTGGGGGCTTCGGCCATTGACATTGTTCATCTCTAATAAAGCTTGATTGTTTGTTTGGTTCTATTCCACTTCTTCTCTGTGATTGTTGAGTTTTCTGGAGGTATTCTAACAGTGCTAAGATGGAAGGGCGTATGACGGAAGTGGAGAGAAACTTGAAGGATATGGCAAGACACCAGAGAGAAGCAGCAGTGAGGCAAGATATTATGGAAACAACGATGGCCGCTATACAAGCTAACATCGCGGAAATACAAAATAGAAATCAAAGTCGTTCGAAGAGTCGATCGCATCATTCGAATTTTTCGCAAGGTTCAGATAATCATCATCGACATAAGCGACTTTCGGCTAGATCAGAAGAATCGGAAGAGCAGAGGCATCGCAGAGGACCCGGAGAACGATCATGGAAGACTAGGCCCCTTCCGATGTCTGACACAAAATTCGTCACCGTCGTTCACCAGTTCGAGGTCGGATTCGCGAACTGTTTCTAGTTCAGAGGGAAATTCCGCTAGAGCAGAGGGACCAGAAGGTAATTCCAAGTATTTAGTTTCACTTCAAGAGCAGAGGTTTCGCAAGGGACCGGGAGATCGATCGAGGAGCAATAGGCATCATCTGCTATCGCAGACGAAGTCGCAGACGAAATCGCGAACTTCTTCTCATATTTCGCAAACGCGTACAGTTTCTCAACATTCGCAGAATTCTCCAACGGCTATCAGTTCGCATCCAAGAAAGACGCGATTGAGAGAAGAATCTACGTCTTCATCGCCAATCGATTCTCACTGTTCGCCTTCTTCATCTCAAGCCGTTTCTTTGAGTTCGCAAGCAACTTCTTTTGGTTCGCAAGTTTTATGGAAAGATGTTTCTCACATTGAGCAAAATTTTCCTCAGTCCATAAAGAATACCGAGTGGGATTCAGATAAATCTGTAATCACGAAAGCAAATCCGGAAGACAAAGTCGAGGAGCAATCTACCGTTACCGGTGGACCGGAAGCTGAGGCTGAAGTGTTTATGATGATTGACAAGGATATCAACCCTGGTCTATTCACAGATGCCTTAATCATGGATGAATAGGTTAGGGGAAGGCCAGTACTTTGTATACCTGTTCAAGATGGAGGTGCAGGTTTTGACTACCTGCTACAGAGGCCGGTACCTCATCCTTGTTTATTTTAGATTCGAATGTTTCATCAGATGGAACCAGACCTACAATTGAGAAAGACTGTGAACTGAATGTATTGGACTTCCTCTACAATAACTCCCATCAGTTAACATCTGGTGTCAAATTTAAGAATTAAGAATCAAGGTTATGTTGTTGACTTGAATCCAGAATTTCAGTTGGATGGAATCAAGGTGAATCTGGACTCTACTATTCAGACTGCTATACTTGATGTCTCCAAGATAGATTACCCTATGGATTTATCCTTAAAACCAGCAGGAGTTCAAAAGCAAGTAGTTGTTTTCTGTGTTGCAACAGGTGGCACCTTATCCTTCAGAGAATTTGAAAGGATCAAGCTCCTGGAAAAGATGTTGGAAGAAAAGCCAAGGTTACAACAACAGAGGCAGATGTTGGGATATTATATCCTTTACAACGTTAAGGAGCATTATGCCACCATGTCCTTGCATGTGTGTTTTTCTGCTGTGAAGTATACGTGGAAGAAGATGGAAGTAACAAAGCTAAAGGTCCAGCAATCAGCCAAGTATTGGGAAGGGAGAGGCGCAAGGATGAAGAGGAAGCAGAAGATCTTGATTGTTTCCTATCGCCCACCTTGAGGACAAGGTGGATGTTTAGGGGGGGAGATATGTTAGGGACCCGGTAGAATAAGAGTAAATAAGAAGAGTAATAGCTAGAGTAGTATAAATAGAAGGGGAGTGGGTAATAAAGGGAGGCTGTTTGACTGTTGTAGTCTGGACTCGGAAAGTTAGAGATTAGTCGTCTCTTTCTTTTGGGGGCTTCGGCCATTGACACTGTTCATCTCTAATAAAGCTTGATTGTTTGTTTGGTTATATTCTACTTCTTCTCTGTGATTGTTGAGTTTTCTTGAGGTATTCTAACACCAAGTCAAACTTGGAAGAATTTTTATGGAATGGAGGGAGTACTAATATAACAAATAACTTTCCTTAGCATTTCTTTTCTTTTACCTGGCTTATTTATTGATAAGTAACTGAAGAATCCAAGAAGAAAGTAGTAGTTTATTAATGAAAATTTAGTGAAGGAATACAGAAAGTCACGAAAGGAAAGGTTTGAGACTCTTCGAGTGGTCTCTCACACCCAATATCCCAGTCCTGATCCCAAGTTCTGCCCCCCATCTAATCCCCACTCACCCTTATTTATTCTATTTCTAATGGGCCAGCCCACTTCTAATAAGTTGTAGGGCCTAAACCCTATTATTGAACAAAACTAAAATGACTTAATAAGGCTCTAATTCTTGGTAGTGTTCAGGTCCCTAACATCACTCCCCCCTTTAACTTCTACCTTGTCCTCAAGGTGGATGATAAGAGACTGATTTTGCATTAGGTTCCAGCAAGTTTTCAGCTCCATCCCGCTCATAAAATTGATCTACTGTGCCCTCCTCTTCTTCGGGCTCTTCCCTCAAGATCAATTGATAATGTTTCATTCCACAAACATGCTCTTTGCCCCATTTGTTTCCACATTTGAAGCATAAGCCCTTCTTGCTTCTTTCTTCTAAGTCTGCTTGTGTCAACCTTTGGCCACCTTCCCATGTCTTACTCGGTTTTGGCGATTCCTCCAGTTTGTTCTCTGAAAGTGTTCTCTCCGGATTTAACGCAGGTGTTCTTCCCTTTGTTGCGTCTACCCAGTTCCAGGGTCTAACCATTTTTCCTCCCTGTTCCTTCCAACCTATGTTGTCTTCTTCTTTATTTTTTTTTCCTGTCCACACCTTATTCTTCTGCTCCAACAACAAAGCCTTGTCCATCAGTTCAGTTAACCCACTGGTCTGGTGTAACTTTAGTTCCGTGCTAATTTCTTTTTTAAGGCCATTGAGAAACACTCCTTTTAACATCCCTTGGTCAGCAAGTTTGAGAGGAGCTACAACCATTTCAAAGTGATCCCGGTATTCCATTACAGAACCAGTTTGCCTAATACTGAGCATAGGACCAAACGGATTCTGCACTAAGGTAGGTTGAAAACGCCGGAACAAAACATCTTTGAAGTTAACCCAAGAATGGTCATCAGTCTGTTCATCCCACCATTGGTACCAGTTCAGAGCTTTTCCGGCCATGGCTATCAAGATTATTTCTACTTTATCCTCTTCTGCCACATGGTTGAGTTTGAAATAGCGCTCAACCCTAATCAGCCATCCATAAGCATCGTCTCCACTAAAAAGTGGTAAATCGACCTTTCTTCCAGTATATACACGGTCGCTGATTCTCTTCTGATAAGGGCTGCGTGAAACTGAGTGAGTTTCATGAGATTTACCTTCAGAACTAGAGGAGCTCACGCTTGCTGAAGTATGGCGACGACGGTTTGTGGTTAATCGTCCTCTTCTCTTATGGCAGTCACCCTGTAACATGATATTCTTCAATTCGGCCACGGTCTCACGCAAGCCAAGCAGTTCATTCACGGCAGTTCTCACTTCCGCTAGGGTGTTTTCCAGATTTTCCACACGTTGCTCCATTCTCGATCGGGTCAAGACCATGCGCAGGTAAGGCTTTTGTCAATGGCTTTGATACCAATGATAAGTAACTGAAGAATCCAAGAAGAAAGTAGTAGTTTATTAATGAAAATTTAGTGAAGGAATACAGAAAGTCACGAAAGGAAAGGTTTGAGACTCTTCGAGTGGTCTCTCACTCCCAATATCCCAGTCCTGATCCCAAGTTCTGCCCTCCATCTAATCCCCACTCACCCTTATTTATTCTATTTCTAATGGGCCAGCCCACTTCTAATAAGTTGTAGGGCCTAAACCCTATTATTGAACAAAACTAAAATGACTTAATAAGGCTCTAATTCTTGGTAGTGTTCAGGTCCCTAACATTTATGGATTCGAACATACCATGTTTGGGGAATAGGGAGTACATCGCCCCAAATCATTGAAGATCATGTGAATATTCTTCTTGATACATAAAATAAAGCCTCACAAAAAATGCATAAACAGAAATGGATTTTTTTTAGTATCAATCCAATGCTGAAAATGAAAACTCACCTTCTGCAAAATCCTCTCCCGAACCCTGTCACTTAACCAGTGTGCATTTTGTACATTGAACCGCATATCCACCTTCGTATTAACTGCAAGCAAATGGGGGAAGCAAAAGTCGTATATAAACTGGAAGAAAGATGGGTTTCTTCAAGGAAGTTATAGAATACTTCATTGACAGAGACCTTTGTTGACATTTTGACCTCCAGGGCCACCACTTCTCGCAAAGCTTACAGTAACATGATCTAGATTTGTAATAAGAAGACAAAGACAGATATTAGCATGGCAGAAGACTATTTTATTAGGAAAAAAAACACAAGTCCAACATGGCTAGAGCATGTGCTGTAACCTTAAAACTTAAGTTGGTAAGGTTAGGAAGTCCTGATTTATTAGATACTCTAACAGGCCCCATGATTGTCATCGGAATGCCATGGAAAATAATTAGGCGGCTCTTATACAAATCTACTTATTATTATGGTAGTTGTTGTAGTAGTAGTTATTTGTATAGGACTCGAGAATACCTGATCCCGTGTTTATGGATACGAATGAATGGTACTTAAGGATATATGATATTGGAGTCTTCTACCTAAAGGGATAAAATAGATACTACTTTTCATATATGGAAAAATTAAATGAGTGCATAAATGAAGTAAATAAACAGATACTATGATGTATGTTATAATTACAGTTAGTATTATGGTGAGTGCATATAAAAACTCGCATTTTTGTTCATTTGTCATTATTTCATAAATAATTACAATATCAATTTGTTAACTAATAATAATAACAGTAATAAAAGAGACAACACAGATGAACATGGCATAATGGACTTCTGTTTCATCTTCTCTTCAGTAGTTTTGGTTACCCCTTAACCTAGCTCATTCATTATTGTGTACAGTGCAGTCCAGTAATAATTTTCTAAATTAAAAGGCTGACGTGGTGCGAATTGAGAACGCAAATGTACAAAGGCGGTGCTAGAATTTCTTCAGTTCAATTGCGAAAGTAGAAGCAGAAGATTTAAGTGGGAGCTGCGGGCATACCGATTGTGATTTTAGGGATAGGATCATTGCCAGCTGCGTGAGCACGCTCGGTGGCTTCATATATAAGCTGCTGTACCTGAGCCATCCTCGCCGGAGACTTCTTGCCGTCTCCATCGCTGCATTCGTATGCCTTGCACAGGATGGGAGAGCAACTGATAGTGCGCAATACAAGGAAGGGGTTCCAACCAAAGGCCCAGGTTCGCGGCGGCGCTTGGGAAAACCGTGTCCGGAGTAAGGATGTGGTTGTCCGAAATATTCCCCGGGAAAGCAGTCCCGTCGTGGCTCTCGCTGCTGCCATTCTCACCTTGCGGTCAAAGCCAAATTATCTGCTCTACTACCGCTCGAAATCAGAGCGTGTTTTAGTTTTGATTATCATCGTCATCACTCATCAATCGCATAAATAAAAAGGCCGGAAAAATAATACTCCCTAGTATTCCACAAAAAATGTAAGTTTTACTGATTACAAACTGCCATATAGACTTTGAACACAATTATTATTAAAATGTACGAAGTTAAATTTATGTCCATAAGTTTTCATCTGTAATATCTAAATAATTACAGATTTGTGAATAAAATAAAGATTGTTTACAAAAATGCTATTAGTACTAGAATAGTAATGACATCATAGTAATTTATTTTCAATTTTTAAATTTAGTGACACTACATTGTAGTAACTACTAATCATATTTATATATGTATGTAAGTTTTAGTTTTAGTGATATTTAAAAAAACATAACATTTTTGGAAAAACCTTTGAATTTTTTTAGTAATTACCACAATGCTCCTTCTCCATATAGAAAAATTAGGGTCGGACGTTGTCCAAAATGGTCTTGAAACTAGTAAACCCCATAACATACACATGAGTTTTCTAATGGTTCAGTATAGTCCGATTTTAAGGTTGAAAACATTTGATACCATGTCATTTTGGAAATATTCAAAAGGCTTGCATTTATGTCTTTAAGTTTGCAAATACTCAAATTCACGTGAAAACACGAAAAGAATATCATCAAATTGTTGAATATAATGGAACACATAAACATTAGATAATTTACCAAATTAAGAAGCAATTTTGTGGAGGAAGCGATCCAGCCCAGCTGGTCGCCGACTCACTCTCCCTTACGGGAGGTCTCGGGTTCGAAACTCAATGGAGTGAGTTGCAGTCTAGAATACTCCAGGCTCCCTCAGTCCCCCTCCCCAGACGCCCACTGGAGTAAAAAAAAGAAGCAATTTTGTGTCACTCGCAAAATGAGATCACAGAATAAAGAAACTATTGGGTATTTGGGTTAATAGGCCCGATAGCGGATCGGCCCATTACCCCTTAGCAAGGAAACTGTTAAGAACCTAGCAGGGCTCAGCCCAGAAAGGTACCCATAAGACGCTCGTAAATCCTTGAGGACGATCGACCCAAATAACCTTGGCCCAACATTAGCCAGATGATGATCCAGGGCATTTGGTGGGAAACCAGGATATTGGCGGGAAGTGCATTTAATCCTCCACAGCACCATCATTATTTACTCCTTGGTAGTATAAATAGTAGCATTTATTTCATTATAAAGGATTGACAATTAATACCTTCTAGCAATACCAATTATCTCCCCCTTTTCTTACTGAGATAGACGAACGGCCTCGGAGCTTGTAGTGAAGTGTGTTGTATACGGACCCTTATTGTTATTAGAAAGAATTGCAAAAATATTATCAGGGGAGTTGTGATTGACAAAAATATGAAAATTATATGTCTCGACATAAAAGTAACCAATCCGTCGTTTCTTCTCCCATTTCTTCTTCCCAACGCATCATCTTCTCTATGCAAAATCATATGCCTCTTCTCTGCGCATCTTCCTTGTTGTGCTAAGCTTCCGGCCTTGTCTCTGCTTTGCCTGCGACTCGCCTCACCTCAGCCTCGCCGCACCTCAGACTCGCCGCACAGACCGCCTTGCCTCGTCGCACGGTTGCCTCATTTCGTCTAGCCTCGCCGTACAGCTTCGTTTCACAGGCTGCCTTTGGCTTGCCTCACCTCGGATGGATGGATTACATATTATTTGTGGCAACCAGCAAGCGACCAAACCAGATCTAGAGAGGGTGGCGGCTAGGCTAAGGTGGCGACTGGTTAGGGCTGGGATGTCGAAGGTGGGGCTGAAAACGGGTGGGTCGATGTTGGGCTGCTCGGAACTGGAGCTGGGGAAGTGAGCTAAGGTGGGACAGGGTGGGGTGGGGGAGGGGGTTGGGGTTGGGGCTAGGGCTGGGGGTAGGTCAAAGCAGTGGTGGGTCATCAAAGGCGGCGGTGGTCGGAGGCTTTGAGGTTGAGGGCTGGGGGCTGGTGAACGGCGAGATTGGCGGCGAAAAATTTTCCGGTGGTCATAGTGACGAGGCGATGGTAGTAGCCGGAGTAACTTTCGACGGGTGACGTCACTGAAAAATCGGGTGTCACTGGGCAGTGGCGGTGTCACTGTGATTACGTCACTATGGTCGTCATTATGGCTGGCGACGGTCCCCGGCGGCGGTCACCGGTTGGAGGTGGTGGGAAGTGGTGGTGGATGTCACTGTGTCTCATGTCATTGTAGGAGGGGTAAATAAGTAAGCTTGTTATTAGTCACATTTATGGAATTTTTTAAAAAGGTTACTTTTTTGTCAATTGTCCTTTTATTAGTAATATTGAGGTCAAAACCCCTTGTTATTAAATAAGATATGACCCACTTACTACTGTTTTGACTTGTTCTTTTTCCTTGTTTGCTTGCACCACATTACTCACTTAATCCGCTTCATATTCCACTCAAAATCCAAGGAAAGGTTTGGACTTTTGGGTTCAAGGAATAAACCTCAACAGAAACGTAAATAAATACAAACATAAATAAATCACTATTGCGTAGGGGTGGACTCGGGTCCGGGCCGGGTCCGGGTCGGGTCTAGGCCCGGGCGGGCCGGTGGTTCAGGAGTGGTGGACCCGGGACCGGCCCGGGTAACCACCGGGTCCTGTCCGGGTTCGGGCCGGGTTGGGCCCATTATCAATTTTTTCCCCCTCTTCCTAATTAACCCCCCTCTGACCCCCAACCCCCCAAACCACCCCAAATGGCCCAAAATACCCAGCCCAACCCGAAAATTTAAAAAAAATGAAAAAAAATAGTTTTGGTCCGAACCGGGCCCGGCCGGGTCGAGCCTTGTTTTGGGTGACCCGAGCCCGGACCGGAAAACCCACGGGTCGGGCCTACCCGGACCGGTCACTGATCGGGCCACCGGGTCGGGCCGGGCCGGAACAGTGCCGGTTCCGAGTTGGGGCACCCGGCCCGAGTCCATCCATACTATTGCGTTTAAAATACGAGCTAGTTTAGTTTAATGTCATCCTTGAACGAGAACCTTGCTCCAAAATTTATCAACATGAATTGTCAAGTTTAAATTATGTTACACATACTTCTATTTTATACACCATAGTCACAAACAATTAAAATGTAAAGGGTAAACTATAATATGTTGGTTCAGAACTTTTATCAAACATTGTAGAAGTTCATCACATGTCTTATCATAGCAATTAGCCTCAAATGCTCATATAAATCAAAATATAATCTCTAATGTAAAAGAATATGAAATTACAATGGATGAAAATGAAAATAATAGTTAAAATCAATGTTTAAGAAGGGTGGTCTTCCTTCTTCAAAAAGACAAAAAACTATAGAAAATAGAGTATAAAAACCAGGAATTGGTACCAGGATTGAGTGATCATTCGGGGGTTTAAATAGGCCAAACAATTACATATTTTAGTGTATTCATTCATAATCTTAAGTTAGTATGGGAGAAATTTCCAAACTATGCATCTCGAAATCCTTATTTCCCATCAACAAGTTCGTTGTGTTTTTGTAGGATGAGAGAAGTTTTGTAGGATTGACATCCAAACTATGCATCTCGAACGTTTTCAGTTTTCCACAAATCCGACACCAAAGTTAAGGCATATATTTTGAATGCCAAAAAAAACAAATGTTCAATTTGAATGTCAATTCAAAATTTTAGGGTCGGTTTACTAATAGAGATATTTTCTTGTTTTCTACTTCTCTTTTTCGTTCTCCAATTTTCTGTTTTTATTTTTCAGTTTTTCTATCTCCAGTTTTCTGTTTCAATTTTCTAGTTTTCCATTTTCAAATCTGAAAACATGTTCATAAATTTTTTCACCCAATTCTATGATCATCCAGAAGACTGACATGTTTACTTCACGGGTTACTAAATGGTGCTTATTAAGATTCGCTTTAATAAGTGACGCATAAAATAAGCAATGTTATAAGATCATGTTTACTTCAAAAGGTTTAAAACACTGTTTAACATTAAAATGTCCAAAATAACCATATACATATATAGACACACAAACATTCAAGAACACAAATATATAATATAATATGTGGGGTCGATCACCTCGTACGTGTACCCATACTCCTAACCCCTACCTTGCGCCTATACCTCGTACCTCCACCCTACACCCTACACCCAATTTCACACCCTTGAGCCCTACCCCTGTCATTACCACAATCTTACACTCTACTCATACTCCCCTAAAACCCTTCATACCCACCCATACCTACACATTTCTTGTTTTCTGTTTTCTAGTTTTCCAGTTTTCTGGAAAATATCTATGTTAGTAAACATGCTCTTATTCTCTCAAGATCTTTCATTTTAAATTCTTGGCTAAATGGTCAAATAGGTCCTTGTACCCTTTGGGATTGCTCAATTTGCCCCTTCAACCCAAAAAAGCTCCAATTGGCACCCTGAACTCGATAAAAATATTCAAATTCCACTTTTTGCAGGTTTTAATCCGGTCATCGCCACGTCACCCGGTAGGGTGCCAACTGTGCATGTGACGTGGCAACTTAGGAGGTCAAATAAGCACCTGAACCCGATAGAATCGTTCAATTTACCTCCTCAACCCTAAAAAAAATTAAGGGTTGAGGGGGTAAATTGAACATTTCAGTCGGGTTCAGGGGCTTATTTGACCCCCTAAGTTGCCATGTCACATGCACAGTTGGCACCCTACCGTGTGATGTGGCGGTGACCGGCTTGTAACCTGCAAAAAGTAAAATTTGAATCTTTTTATGGAGTTCAGGGTGCCAATTGGAGCTTTTTTGAGTTCGGAGGACAAATTGAACAATCCGGAAAGGTACATGGGCCTATTTGACCCTTTAGCCTAAATTCTTTCATCAAATATTTTGCAATATTTTCTATTTTATAGAGTTCTAAATATATTTAAATTATCAACATATACTGCAATTATGATGAATCATATTTTAGATTGATGAATGAAAACACATGGACTAATAGGATCATTTTTATGTCTTTCTTAAATCAAATATTCACTGAGAGAATTATACCACATACTTTCATATTTTTTCAGTCTATATAATGACTTTCCAATTTTATGGAAAACAAGTAGCATAATTTTGAACTCTAAGCGTGAGGTAGTTTAAATCGTCTATATTGAGCTAACCGTATAATATGCGCTCACATCCATTAGTCATACCATGGGCGTAGCCAGAAGTATGAGTTGGGTTGGGTCGGTACAAAGAATTTTTACAGATAATTTTTTACACATAAATTTTTACATTAAAAATTTAAGCAATTTTTAAATTTGGGCTGGGCCGGGGCCCGGTTGGCCACCCCTCCAACTCCGCCCCTTGCAACATTTCAAAAACAAACATGTCAATTAAAATCTTAAAATACTATTATTAACTACCGAAGAATAAATTTCATCATAATCGATCATCATCATAATCGATCACATACGTTTGAGAAAAACCTTTATGAACAAGTCAGGATTGATATCTTATGATTTCATTTTTCTCATTGCGTTTACGCACAAAAACTCATTAAAACTCACAGCTTTTACACCTTTTGGCGTTTACCCATCATAATCTTACGACTATTGGTCCAAAAAATATCACGTTGTTCAAGTGATTTAGTTCTACCAGGATTGTTTCATTTCATTTTGACAAATCATTTCAATGAGACATTCATCAATAGATTTAGGCTCATTGTCAGTGTTTTGTCCATCTACCTAGGATTTGAAAGATGAAATATGTCGATATAGAATTTAAGTTGTCATGAATTTTATTATTTTATTATTTTAAAATATTATTTAATTTTATTAAACTACTAGTAAAAATTAACAAATCAGAACCTATGAATTTATATCTGATATTTTCAATCATTCGGAGCCTATAACGATAAATTTCAGCTTTCAAGTCCCGAATTGATAATTCATCTGTATTTCAAGTCATGGATTGATAAAATTCTCAAAGAAGTTCGTTCAAGCTTCTGAGGAAGAAAATGAATGTTTTGAAAATATTGACATTGAATACAAGATCAATAATAACGATATCTCAAAAACACATTTAATTACCATTGACGAGGTAAATATAAGGATGGATCAGGCCCGGGTCAGGCCGGGGTTGGGCGGGACTGGGGTTTTGGGCTGCAAGCTCGGTATCAGCCCGAGTTTAGCCCGAGACCGGGCCGGGACCGGGTCAGGTACTTTTTTTAAAGTACCCTTTTCGCATTCATTCCTACCCCCACCCCCAAACCCCACCAAAACATCCGGCCCAATCCACCTAGCAGCAGCCCAGTGCGAAAAAATCAAAAGAAAAATAATTTGGGTCCGGACCGGTCTCGGACCGGCCGGGCTGGTCTACCGTATATGGACCCCGTAGCCCATTCCTAATACCCCCAGTTCGGGCCTCCAACACGGTCCCAAATTCGTTTTTGAGAAGCTTTTACTTCTTTGACATCACAAACTACATTTTATTTTTCAAATTTTCTTGGTTTCAAATGTTTTGAACCAAGTGATATACCACGTTTTATGTATCATAGACTCATTAGCAAGGGATTTTCACTATTCTTCACATGAGTTTCTATTTGAGAATCAACATTCACAGCTGGAAACCTGGAATATGTGACATTGTCATTTTAAAAGCGTTAGACAATTGGTTTGCAACATTTTACAAATGAAAGATCTTTTGAATTTTTGTTCACATGCATTTGTGCGTGAAACAAGATAAGATAAGTTTGTTACATTCCAAGTAAACTTTCGTACATGAGTTCATTCTCTATTATCTCCTCTTAAGGCTGGAAATATTATCTCATTAAAATAACAGTCAAAGAATTGTGCAGTGAATACATCACCAATCATAGATTTTAGATAGTTATAATTGAGACAGATTTAAGTTCAGTATAAATTTTCAACTTCGTTTGTTGATCCACTTTTGAACAATAAGATGGAATAATTGGTACATACACAACACAATCAATTTTTTTTATGTGTAATATATATGATTCTTTATCAAGTATTAATTGCAATAGAGAATATTTATGATATGCAACTGATCTAAGTCGGATTAAATTTATAGCACGCAATATAACATATCTCCATATAGATGATGGTAATCTAGAATTCATCAATAATTGTCTAGCATTTAATTATATTGCTTAATTAAGGATTCAACAAGGCTACTTTGTGTATCCACATGACCACATGTGGAAATGAATGTTCTACATCAATCCCAATTGACATGCAATAGTCATTGAAAGATTGAGATGTAAGTTATATTGCATGATCAACACGGGTTTTCTTTATTGAATGATTCAAAAATTGTGATCTCAAACGTATTTGATAGAGTATATCTAGAGAGAAGTGAGAGCTAGAGAGAGAAGTGCAATAATATGCTTCAATAGAATGAATTCGTAACCCCTATAACTACTCCCAAGGGGAGTATTTATAGAGAAAATTAGGGCTGGGCTCCCAAGTCTTGGGCTTGGGAGGCCCATTTACAACTGGACCGCTACTGGGCCGAATACAAAGCCACTAATGGGCTGTACAAATGAGTAAGTGTAAAATCCGGTTCTGGGAGGTCTTCGTGGCCGACGAGGGCACGGCCGACGAGGGCGCGGCCGACAAGGGCACCCGGGTTCCTTGGGCTCAGGACCATAATCCGAGTTGGCCTCTTTTCGGCCGACGGGGGCGTCTTGGCCGACGAGGGCGCCACTTTGTTGTCTTATGCTTTCTGTTCTTCCGAGTATGTGGGTCCGGGGGCTCAGACCCATATACTCCATCAGGAGTCCCCCACTCTCTAAGCTGAGACGTAGACGAAGTGAAGGAGAGTAGATTCCCGTGCTTTGTTGCCCTTGGCCGTTACCTGTTCCTTGTTGTGGACAGGGAGGCCGTTGTTTACTTGATGTCTTCGTTTTGGGACGATGAGTGTCCTTCTTTCAATGGTGGCCGTTGAAAGGCACGTTTTGCTTGGGCGCTGATGGTTGAAGTTTGTGTTTGGGCCGATGAGGCCACTGAAGTTGATCCTTGCTTCGAGGACGATGACGTCTTTCCCTTTGGATGGCCGATGAGGGTGTTTGCGCACTCCTTTTGGCCGTCGTTGATTGGCTTTCATGTTCTTGGCTGAAGAGCCCATAGTGATTAAGTGATGGCGAAGGACGATGAGTGTCCTGGCCTTAGGTGGCCCGTTAGCCGTTGCTGATGACGTTGTGTGCCTTTGGCCGACGAGGTGCAGTGTGATACGTGGCCGATATGGCCATGCTCTGTGGTTACCTTGTTTGCATTTTCTCTTTTGTTTTGTTGAGGCCGGTGTAGTCCCCCAGTCCCCCACTGCTTCAGGCCGAAGAGTGTGAGGGGTGAAGGAGTTGCTTGAGTCCCTGGCCGAAGCGGCCTCCCGTAGTCCCCCTGAATCCAACCCTCATGGCGATTTTCCGGCCAAGGTAACCCTGTGGGAGAACCCTTGTGCGCAGATCGCTTGTACAGAGTTATCATCAAGGGTCATGACGAGGAGCCGATGGCTTGTGGGCTCTTTGTTCCTTTGGTCCTGTGGCCGTTACGTTCCTGGCCGTTGCCGTTTCCTTATTGTTTGGCAGTTGTGATCTTGGCGAGCAAGTGGGACGTTGTGGGCGCTTGCTGGTACTTGTAAAGCCGGCAAGCGTGTAGGCCGTTGGAGTCTGGTTTGCCGTTGGGTTGTTGATGTGGGTTGGGCCTGGCCCGTTGGTGACGTGGTGGCCTCCCATTGGTGGTCGTTGATGTGGCCATTGGGAGGGTGCCACGTGTAGTGACCGTTGGGTGGGGGGGTTCTATAAATACCCCTTCCCCTCCGACGAGAAACCACATTTGCATTCTGAATTGTCGAAGTGCTGGCCATTTTTCTAGAGAGATAAACTCCCAAGCTTGTTCTTCGTGTTCTTCGTTGTTCAAGGTTAGTGTTCATCGCGATCTTCCTCACTTTTCATATTTTGCTTCCTAGGCTAGTGATCTAGTGTTAGGTGTTTGAACACCCTTAGATCTTAAGTTAAGCTCCTTAGGCCCGTAGTAGTAGTTATGAAGAGCTTGAACGAAGACTACTACCCCTACGACGACCAGCCCTCCACGAGGTCACTTGACTACGAGGTGCTCGAGGAGTTCGAGGAGGAGATAGAGCATTTAAGTCCCTACAAATCCGAAGAGCCGGTGGACGAGGAAGGCGAGGACGAGGAGTCTGCCTCCTCTTCAAAAGGTGAGGACGTAGATGCGTCCCGAGTGGTGGACGGGGCGTCCACTTCTGATGTCATTCCCTGCCCGAGGCCGGTGTCTGCCGTGAAGGGAGCAGTTAAGCCGAAGAGGGTGAGGAGGCCGAAGAATGGGCCGGGCCTCTCCTACCTGGACCTCACCAACATCTTCCTGATTAAGCCGGAGAGCAGCGCGGCCGACTATCTTGTTGCCCAGATGTACGTGGGGCCGTTCGGGCGGGTTAGGGCACCCAGGCCGACGGATCATGTTCTTCTTCCGCCACCGGGATACTTTGGAGTATACCTGATGAGTTTTGCTAAGGGGTTGAGGTTCCCCCTTCACCCTTTCATCACTGAGTATCTGGACATGGTAGGGCTTCCTCCGGCCTTGCTGACGCCGAACAGTTATTCCTTGATGGTGGGCTTTTTACTCCGGTGTGAGGAGCTGGGCTACAGGCCGACAACGGCCTTATTCATGAATTTGTACCAGATCGGCCGAGGAAGCCACAAGAACTGTGCGGCCTATGCTACTCTTCAACAGCTGCCGAAGAAGAGGAGCTTCACGGACTTGCCTTCGTCCATTCATGGATGGAAGAGCAAGTTCGTTTTTGTATCCCTGGGTGAGAGTGGCACCGAGTTTCCCTCCCTCGGCCATACCGGGAGGTTCAATCTCCATGACCCGCCGAAGAGCTCGATCTTGGATGCTCAGGTGGAGGCTTTCCTGGAAGGGGGGCCGAGGAGCGTGAAGGATTACGTTACTGAATACAAGATGACCGCTCTCGGCTTCTTTAGATACCATTTGTATGGCGATAAGGAGGATGACCTCCAACTCTGGCTGAGGATGACCACCACCTTTGAAGAGGCCGACGGCCCGGATTTGGGCATCCCTGCTGAGGCCGATGGTAATTATTTCTTCGGCTTTCTGTCTTTATGTTTTGTTCCTTTGCCTTACTAATCTGTTGTGTTTTTCCTTTGTAGATTTTGCCATGGACCGTCGTTCCATAATGGTTATTGCCAAGACCAAAGCGGCCGAGGAGTTGGCTGCTAAGGCGGCCGAGGCGGCCAGACGTGCCGCGGCCGATGGGAGCGGGGCGACTACTGATGCGGCCCCAAGGCCTGCCCAATCGAAGAAGAAGAGGCCGGCCACTGACGGCCAGAAAAAATTGACCGAAGCCGGCCTGAACGTCTCCAAGAAGACGAAGATGGCGCCGTCTCCTTCCCCGGCTAGCGAGGCCGGTACTCTGACTGTCCCGCGCGTGGACGATAGTGGTCTCGTCGTGGACCTTACTGTTGCTGGCGATGCTGCCCCATCGCTTCCTCTAGTCCAGGAACCACGGACGAAGAGGGCCGACAAGGAGATTGCCGGTGCTACCTACCAGAAGATGGTAGAATACCCCGTCGGCGGGGGGGTGTTTGATGATGTCGTCCTTGGCAATGACGTCCTGGCCCAGGCCATGCCGGCCAAAGATCGGGCTTACTTGAAGAAGCTCGGGGACGTGAAGATTTACGAGGGCGGCATGGACCTCCTCGTCCAAGTAAGTTACTTTCCTTCGTATGTGTCGTTTTTCTCGTCGTCCTTGTAGATTCATTTCCCTGACTTGTTTACCTTGTTCCGCAGAGTGCCTTTATGCTCATGGAGAGCCATAAAAGGCAGTACCGGGAGATAGCTCGCTTGAAGGAGCTAGAGCAGAAGGCTGCCTCGGCCGACGAGGCGGTAGCTTGCCTGGATCGGCTCCGGGAGGATGCCAGGGCGTTGCAGGCAAGGGCCGATGAAGCCGCTGCAGCCAGGGACGATGCCCTGGCCAAGCTCGAGGAGAGCAAAAGGGAGCTCGAGGAGTCCCAAAGGGTGCTGGAGGCCGAGCGGCGCAAGAGCGAGGAGGCCGTGAAGGCGAAGGCTGAGGCCGAGGCCGCCGTTGTGAGGGCTGCTGATGAGGCCGTTGAGAAGTTCCTGGGCGAGGGGTGGAAGGCCGATGAGAGGCTCCCCTGGTGCTACGAGGTGGTGGCCGCCAGGCTTGAGAGTTGGGGGATGAACTCCCCCGCCGGCCAGGAGTATTTCAGCAGAGAGATGGCCGTGTATTATAACATGGGCCAGGAGCGGATGCAAAGGCTCCTGTGTCGGCGGCTATCTCGTGCTTTGAAGGCTATGAACTACACGTCTGGGTGGGCTAGACGGAACCTGAAGCTTCCGAAGCTGATGAAGGATCCTGAAGAGCAGGCCAAGCTTCCGCTGTCGGAGCGCGAGTCACCCATTGAAAGCTCCGGCCTTGGCGAGCCGGATTATACTGAATTTGATTTCTTGGACGATGCCACCAGCGCTGCAGCCGCTGCCGGCCAGGAGACTGAGGCCGATGAGGGAGCTGATGAGGCCGAAGAGCCAGCCGCGGAGGGAGGTGCCCCAGAGGCTTGATCGGCTACTCTTTTGTAATTTTTTTTTTTTTGCCAAACTGATGTAATGGCCGTAGCGCCAACAATTGTAATGAATTTGACTATCAATGAAAAATTTTTGCCGTCCTGCTCGGCTTTGAATTCCTTGTATGCTTGTTTGTCTTTTGTCATTTCGATTTTGAAATTTGTCTAAGTGTCAAGTTCACAACTTGGGTCACCTCGCGAGTGCCCGCTACGTCCATGGGGTAGTCCACCCTGTCCGGTGGCCTGGTCGGCTTGTTCGTCGTTGCTTTACTACCATAACACTTAGGATTTTTTCAAAAAATTTCCTAAGTGTTTTGGGTTCACTTGGCTGCTTTCTTCTCGGTCTGGTGGCTTGGTCGGCCTGACCGTGTTGATGTAGTATCATAACACTTAGGATTCTTTCAAACAATTTCCTAAGTGTTTTTGGGTTCTTGCAGTTGCTTCCCTCCCGGCCTGGTGGCCTTGTCGGCTTGACCAGTGGTTCTTGGCTACCATAACACTTAGGATTTTTTTTAAAAAAAATTTCCTAAGTGTTTTGGATCCACGAAGTTGCTTTATTTCCGGCCTGGTGGCTTTTTCGGCCTGACCGGTGTTCCTTTGCTTTCATAACACTTAGGATTTTTTTCAAAAATTTCCTAAGTGTTTTTGGATCCACTTAGGTGCTTCCCTTTTGGCCTTGACCGTGGTGTCCGCTCCGTCCTGGCATTGGATTTTTCATTGTTGACAAATGCTTTGGGAGATTTCCCAAGTGTTTGAACCAGTGTCGTTGTCGACCTACATCCTTGTGTTGTGGCCGATAAGGACGCCTTCACCTTGATCTTTTGAACTTAGAATTTTTCCCCAAGTACATGTGCAAGGGCGTAGGTAGCTAACGGCCCTGGGGTATAAAGGTGCCCGCTTCGTCTAGAGTTCCTTCATTTAAGTATGGATGTAAGGCATAGTTGCTTCCTTGTAGTACCGCTGTCGGCTTGGGGGTGGCCCTACCATCATCGGCCAAGGTCTGGCTTGGTGGCCGATGAGGGTGCCCCTTGCATTCCCAAGGAGATGGCTCTACCTTCGTCGGCTGGCCATAGTACCTTCTTGAGGAACCTTTTCTCAAAATTCTCTAAGTGTTTGGCAAACACTTGAACTAATTCCCAAAGATCTTTTGCTTGACCAACAACCTAGGTTCCGGTGCCTGTAACGGCTATCCGGGGTGCTGTAGTAGGTGGGGATTGTTTTTGATTGCTTGATTCCTCCGTGGGAGTGATAAGTGCCCGCGTCGTCCTGGTCATCCTCAGGATTGTGGTTCTTTGTTTCATACCAAGCATTGGTGTTTCAAAGGACTGTGGCCGATGAAGGTCACCTGTCGCGTGTCACCCAACCGATGAGGTTAGGGTTTTATAGGCGTGTGTGTCAGCCTTGATCATTCCCTTGTAGTGCGTGGACGTGTCGTCCATGTGACTTGTCAGTGGTACTACACTTGTGTTCAACTGATATGTACTTGGCCTAGTTGGGCCTGAGTTTGTGGGGATTTTATTTTTTCATTGCTCGAGGCCGGCTAGTGTGTGCGGCCGTCGGCTTCCCTCTTTTTCCCTTATATATATATATATTTTTTTTTTGTTTCCGGGGAGTATCCTTCTTTCAGGCTTCGGCCGAAGGGTGTGCTCGTCCTTCGGCCGGTTCGGACTTCGTTTATAACGTCTGTGGTCTCAGGGTGGGTCCCGTCGCCTATTTATGACGCGGGCTAGACTTTTGGTCGGTTTCCAACGGCTGTCGTTGCCCATCCCTGAGTTTTGGGATTTTGTCACCTCGGCCATGATTTCAGGCCTGTCGTCCTGCGATCTGGCGCGTGGACGACGCGGTAAGCTTCCCGTTTCAAGACGTGGGCCGTTTGCGGGCCCCTCGTCCTGGGGACATCGTCGGCCATACCTGAGCGTTTCACTTCTAGGCTTTACGGGGCCAGGACGATGTGCTCTCTCAGCTGGGCCTGAGCCCTTCGCTGATACAAAATACAATGGAGTGCCGGAGCTTGTCGCTCGTAGGCTGCAAATGCAAGGGGCCATGTCGGCCATGCCTGAGCCTT
This sequence comes from Cuscuta europaea, assembly GCA_945859875.1. NCBI lineage: Eukaryota > Viridiplantae > Streptophyta > Magnoliopsida > Solanales > Convolvulaceae > Cuscuta > Cuscuta europaea. Next base: position 3,796,056 of record CAMAPE010000047.1, on the reverse strand, counting down.
TCGCTCTAAGGTGGCCGACGGGGGCACCTGCTAATGTTTTACTTTGAATTCCAGAGAAAAAATCAGAACATGATTTTATTCATAAGTGGCTCGAGGCCGAGGGTGGCGTTCAATCAGTAACCCGTTAAGGGGTGAGGGCTTCGCCGTCTACACCTCCTTCGGATTACTGATAAAACTTCACCAGATGGTGTACATTCCATGTTCGTGGTACATTGGACCCATTCGGGCGTTTAAGCTTGTAGGTGCCGGGTTTGACCACGGCACTGACGATGTAGGGCCCTTCGTACTTCAATGCTAGCTTGTCACCCTCTGTCGGCTGGCTTGCTTCCCTTCGGCGGAGGACGTAGTCCCCCACCTGAAATTCCCGGGAACGTACCTTGGCGTCATAGTATGATTTTACTTGACGCCGGTAGTTCTCTGCTCGAACGTAAGCTTGCTCACGCCTCTCATCAACCAGGTGTAGGTCAATCTTCATGTTCTCTTCGTTGGTGTCAGGCTCATATTGTTCCACCCGCCGGATGGGGATGGTAACTTCCGTGGGCGCCTTTGCTTCAAAGCCGTAGCATAGGGCGAAAGGCGTTTCACCTGTCGCCCTCCTCGGCGTGGTTCTGTGGCACCACTGGATGCTGGGGAGCTCGTCGACCCAACTTCCTCCTGCGGCCTGGAGCTTCTTCTTCAGCCCCTCCATAATTGTTCTGTTGGCGTTCTCGACCTGCCCGTTGCCCTGAGGGTAGGCAACGGAGGAGAAACGATGCTTTACCCCAAACTCCCGGAGGAGCTCCTGGAAAGGGGCTACCTCGAATTGGGTGTCGTTGTCTGATATAATCTCCTGGGGGACGCCAAAGCGTGTGATGATGTTCTTGTAAACAAATTTTTGGCATCTGGCCCCCGTGATGCTGGCCAAGGGCTCCGCCTCGACCCACTTGGTGAAGTAGTCGAGGACGACGATGATGTAGCGGTTATTCCCGGCGGCTCTGGGCAGGGGGCCGACCAGGGCAATCCCCCATCTGGAGAATGGAATTGCGGTGCTGACGGGGGCGTAGTTGACAGCTGGCCGACCAGGGGCCTTCTGCAGTACCTGGCATGTGGTGCACTTCCTGGCCAGGTCGGCGCAGTCGCGTGCCATCGTCGGCCAGAAGAAGCCCTGGACGACGAGACGCCGGGACATGCTGAAAAGGCCCTGGTGTGAGGAGCAGACGCCACAATGAACTTCTTCCATGGCTGTGTCGGCCTCGTCCTGGTGCAGGCATCGGAGGAGAGTGCCATTATAGGACCGTTTGTAGAGTTTGCCATCTTCGATGGTGTAGCTTGGGGCCCTGAGTTTGGCAAGTTTGGCCCTCTCCTCGTCCGGGGGCAGCTCCCCCGTTGTGATGAAGGTGGCGATGTCGGAGATCCAGTCCTCTGGTCGTTGTTGGACGCATAGGACGGGGCTGGCATGGATGCTGGACATGCTCAACTCCTCGATCTTGGCCAACTGGGAGATGTGCTCCGGGGTGTCCGAGGTGAGCTTGGAGAGGATGTCGGCTTCGGCGTTCTCGGCCCTGGGGATCTGAGTGATCTCGTGGGTTTCAAACGCTTTCAGCAACTCCTCCGCCGCTTGTTTGTACTGCTTCATCCGGCCTTCCTTTGCTTCGTACGATCCCTCCACCTGGCCCACTACCAGTTTGGAGTCGCACTTGATTTTGAGGTGCTTGGCCTTGAGGCCGGCGGCGAGTCTGAGACCGCTGAGGAGGGCCTCATACTCGGCTTCGTTGTTGGATACCCTGAAGTTGAAGCGGATGGCATAGTAAGCTCTGAATCCTTCAGGGGATATGAGGACGACACCGCCGCCGCATGATTTCGCGGCCGACGAGCCGTCAGTGAACAGGGTCCATGTATCGTCCTGCTCCGGCCCGGGGTTGGCGACGGCCGTCTCCCTCGCTGTGCATTCGATGACGAAGTCGGCCAAGGCTTGCCCTTTGATGGATGGCCTTGGCTTGATCTCAATTTGAAATTGGCTGAGGAAAATTGCCCATTTCACCATCCTAGAGGAGCTGGTGGGGCTCCTCATGAGTGCGCCGAGAGGCTGCTGGGTCAGTACATGGACGGCGTGGGCCTGGAAGTAGTGCCCCAGCTTTTTTACCGTGTGGACGATGGCCAACACCGTCTTCTCAATGGGGGAGTACCTGAGCTCGGCCTCCCTGAGTGTCTTGCTGATGTAGAAGATGGCCTTCTGCACCCCTTCGTCCTCACGGATGAGCACGGAGCTGATGACCGACGTGCTCACCCCTAAGTACAAGAAGAGGGTTTCGCCGGCTCTGGGCTTGGAGAGCACGGGTGGGGACGACAGGTACCTTTTCAATTCGTCGAATGCCTCCTGGCACTCCGTCGTCCACTTGAAGCTGTTGGCTTTACGCATGATCTGGAAGAAGGGGAGTGCCCTCTCGGCTGACCTGGAGAGGAACCGATTTAAGGCCGCCAGGCGCCCCGTCAGTCGCTGTACCTCCTTGACGTTGCGGGGCGGCTCCATGTTGATGATAGCCTGCGTCTTCTCCGGGTTTATCTCGATGCCTCTCCGGCTGACCATATAGCCGAGGAACTTGCCGCCCTGGACGCCGAAAGCGCATTTCTTGGGGTTGAGGCGGAGCCTGAACTCCTTCATTATTTCAAAGATTTCCCTGAGGTCGTCGGCGTGGGAGGCGGCCTGCCTGCTCTTGACGATCATGTCGTCGACGTACGCCTCCATCGTCCGGCCAAGGACCGCTCTGAAGATCTTGGCCACCATCTTAGTATAGGTGGCGCCGGAGTTTTTGAGTCTGAAGGCCATGACGAGGTAGCAAAAGATTCCCTCTGGGGTCATGAATGCCGTCTTCTCAGCATCATCTTCATGCATGGAGATTTGGTGGTACCCTCTGAAAGCGTCGAGGAACGACATCAACTCGCACCCCGCCGTCTCGTCCACCAGCTGATCAATGTTGGGGAGAGGGAACGGGTCCATGGGGCACGCCTTGTTCAGGTCAGTGTAATCAACACACATCCTGAATGTCGGCGGTTTGTGGGCGAGGACGACATTGGCCAACCACGTCGAGTACTTCACCTCTTTAATGTGTTTGATTGAGAGGAGCATGGCGACCTCCCCTTTGACGAAGTCCCGCCTGTCGGCGGACAAGTAGCGCCGCTTCTGTTTGACAGGCGCGGAGGCCGGATCGACGGTCAGCCGGTGAGTGATCACCTGGCGGCTGATGCCTGGCATATCGTCCGGGCCCCACGCGAAGACAATGGCGTATGACCGTAGGACGAGGAGGATGGCGTCTCGTTGGTCCTGGGGGAGTTGCTTTCCGACTCTGAGAACCCGCTCCGGCCGGGAGGTATCCAGAGGGATTTCCTCGACCTCCTCGGCCGGCTCAGCATGTGGCCTTTCCTCGTCCATGGCGACGGCGGCCGTGATGGTGTCTATACTCTGGCCTTCCCTCTCGGCCGGCCTCGTCAGTTTGAGGTAGCATGCCCTGGCTATCCTCTGGTTTCCTCTGGCGTAGCCGATGCCGTCGTTGGTGGGGAACTTTAGGCACAAGTGCTTCATGGAGATGATGGCCTCCAAGTCCTCCAGCGCTGGCCGCCCCAAGATCAGGTTGTGGGCGCACTGGAGGTTGACCACCATGAACTCCATGTTAATTCTGGCGTGGTGGGGGCCGTCACCGACCTCCACGGGGAGGACTATCGTGCCCTCGGCGTCGATAGAGTCCCCGGTGAAGCCGGATAACGGGGTCTTGATCGGCTTCAGCAGAGCTCTGTCCAGCTTCAGCTGCTTGAAGGTGTCCAGGTACATCACGTTGACGGAGCTCCCCGTATCGATGTAAGTACGGTGGATGATGGAGTCACCGATCTCACATCGGATGACGAGGGCGTCCCTGTGTGATTCCGTACCCGGAGGCAGATCCTTGTCGGTGAAGGTGATCGCCTCCGTTCGCTGCTTCTTCGGCTGGGGGGAACGTGGGACACCTCCCCAATGTAAAGGGATTGGGCCCATTTCTTTCTCTGAGTGGCGGAGTCCCTCCCAGTGTTCCCACCTACGATGAGGTGGATGTGATTCTTCTTCGGCGGGGGCTCTTCGAAGTCCTCGTCGTCGCTGAGCCTACCAATCTCCCGCTTCTTCGCAGAGGGTTCGCCCCCATGTTTGCCGGTGTTTACCCAAGTGTTCTTGCGTGGGCCACCTTTGACAAACTGGGAGAGTTCCCCCTGGCGAATAAGGCGCTCGATGGCCTTCTTCAGTGTGATGCACTCGTCGGTGTTGTGCGACGAGTTCTTGTGGAACCGGCAGTATGTGCCGCCCTGCTGGATGGCAAGGATCTCCTCGGCCGGCCGAGGAGCCTGCTCGATGAGGCCGTGCTTCTCGGCATAATCGAGGATGGTGCCGACCGGGTGGGTGAGGGTTACCCCCGGCCGTTCCAACCTCGGACGCCAGTGGCGATCCTTCTTACTCTGTCCACCAGAGCCGTGACGGCCCTGGGCACCCTGGCCGGCCGGGGACGGACCCGAGGCCGGCGAAGGATTTGTCTTCTTGGAGGGATGGCCCCCCTCTCTCTTGTGATTGTGGAGCTCGTCGGCGTCGGCATACAAGCCTCCGCGCTGGAGCGCCTTGGCGTACGACCTCGGGGGGTCGGTGATGAGGCTCCTAGCGTACGGGGAGCTGCGGAGGGCTCCCTGATACAAGGCGAGGAGGGTGCGCTCATCGGCCCCCTCGACCTCCTCGGTTTCCCTCGTCCACCGATCAATGAAAGACCGGAGGGACTCCTCGTGCTGCTGCTTGACGGAGAGGAGGTGGGTGAAATACTTCTTCGCGCGCTTCCTCCCGGCAAAGTGAGTGAGGAAGCGCTGGGCGAGATCCTGCCATGAGTCGATGCTCCCTTCGGGGAGCCCGTTGAACCACTCGTACGTTGGCCCCTCGAGAGTAGAGAGGAACCAACGACAGAGGTATTCGTCGGACGCGTTCACCATCAACATGTTGTTCTGGTAACGGCTGAAGTGCTCCTGGGGGTCTGATCGGCCATCGTAGGACTTGATGGCGTTCCCCCTGTACTTCTCCGGGATGGGGGCCGAGAGGACCCTGTTGGTGAAAGGGGTCCTGGTCCTGACCTGGATGATGGGGTCACCTCGCCCCTCGGCCAGCTCCCTCTCCAGGGCGCTAACCTTGTTCATGAGCGCGTTGAGGCCGGGGTCGTTGGAGGCGCCGGCCGTAGGGATGTTGGCCGACTGCTTGGCCTCCATCTGAGCCAGTCTCCTTTCCAGCTGGGCGATGACTTCGTCCCGGGGGTCCCTGGCGGCCGCAGCGGCGCCCGACTGGTTCCTCATGCACTCGTTGTGAGCCGCGTTGATCTGGTGACACACGTCATCCTCGTGCAACTTTCCCTTGCCCTTGTCCGGGCGGGGCTGGTCCGCTGTCCGGGACACAGACCCCAAGCTTTCCCTCGGCGAGCCAGGACGAGGATCACCAATCCGTCCCGCCATCCTCTCCGAAACCGGACGACGGCGCGTGTCACCTAGCCTATTGAAGGCAGAGGCTTTTCCACGCGCTGGGGTCTGCCCAGGCCGAAGAGGGGAAACAGGGTGGGAGTGGGACGACGCCGTGTCCTGGGCCACCACCCCCTCATCGTTGCCTATCTAGACGGCCAACGGTTGGGGCTGAGGGGGTTGAGTGACGTTCCCCCCGGTCCTTGGCAAGAGTGCGCTGAGGACGGTGGGGTTCTGAGCTAGGCTGGCGATGATGGCCGACAGCGCGGCCTGGACCTGTGGGTCCACGGACGGAGAGGCCACGGCCATAGGCTGGGCCGGGGCGTGATCCGTCTTCTCAGCTCGCTTCTTGTCCAAGCCGAGGCGGGCATCAGGGGCTCCGCCGTTGAGTTGGTTGCGGAGGTCCGTCGTGAGGTTGAAGGCCTCCTGGAAGAGGTCCCCTCCGCCGGCCTGGTCGGCCGTGGCGTCCTCATCGTGCTCCCTGGGCTCTTGGTCCTCAGGGATGTCTTTGCTGACGAGGTTGCGGTTTGACTTAGTTCTCCCCATGATCAGTGGTTAGCTGTGCTTGGTAGCGACGAAGGGTGCTAACTTGATTGTTCTAGCCTCTCAACGAGAGCACCAAATGATAGAGTATATCTAGAGAGAAGTGAGAGCTAGAGAGAGAAGTGCAATAATATGCTTCAATAGAATGAATTCGTAACCCCTATAACTACTCCCAAGGGGAGTATTTATAGAGAAAATTAGGGCTGGGCTCCCAAGTCTTGGGCTTGGGAGGCCCATTTACAACTGGACCGCTACTGGGCCGAATACAAAGCCATTAATGGGCTGTACAAATGAGTAAGTGTAAAATCCGGTTCTGGGAGGTCTTCGTGGCCGACGAGGGCGTGGCCGACGAGGGCGCGGCCGATGAGGGCACCCGGGTTCCTTGGGCTCAGGATCATAATCCGAGTTGGCCCCTTTTCGGCCGACGGGGGCGTCTTGGCCGACGAGGGCGCCACTTTGTTGTCTTATGCTTTCTGTTCTTCCGAGTATGTGGGTCCGGGGGCTCAGACCCATATACTCCATCAGTATTGTGTAACCAATGTCTGAGTAAGGAGGTATGCAAATACAAAATTTATATTCGATAAAAAATTATCGTGTAACCAATGGCCCATACAAAGGGGCAATAAGTCCACAATTATCTCTTTGAACTCTTTCTAAAAATACGAGAATCAACTTCGATTTTACATAAAGATGGTCTGACAATCAATTTGGCTAAGAGAAATGTCAACACATGCAAAATTAATTGATTAGGAAATCTTTACATTATTTAATGAATGTCCAAGTACATTTTCAATTATTTTGTACATCATGACACTGCACAGATGATCTAAACAATCGTGTCACAAGATAAAGGTAATGTGGTCATTAATCCTTTTATTAGATACCACATTGTCTCAATAAAGGCTGGGAAAAAATACCGAAATTGCAGTATACCGCACTTACCATATCGAAAAATACCTGATTTATCAACAATTTGGGTATACCAACATTTTCGGTATGGTACCATATCGTACTGCAATCAGCTGTACCGTTAAACCGAGAGTCCTACTCAAATATTTTTGAAATTATAAAAATGACTAAATACACAACATCATATTAGAAATAAATGATTTGATATTCATGTTGTTTGAGTGATTTTATTTTTTTGTGAGATCACTAATAATGTAATTATATCTATATTGTTTAAGTTATTTTAGTAGAATGTATTGTTTTTAGGGGTAATTTGAGTTCACATCCCACTTTATTTTTCAAATTGGACTTTGCACCCCGTTTTTATAAAACTTTATTTTTGCATCCCGATCCTGAAAAGACAAGAATGCCCCTCGATCAGGAATATGTTGAAGGTCAATAGAATTTTAATGGAGAGGCATTTTTGTCTTTTCATACAGGGTTGAGAGTGCAAAAACAAACATTTTTGTTAACGGGGTGCAAAGTCCAATTTGAACAATAAAATGGGATGCAAAATAATATTTTAATATGTGACATGTTTAACTGCTTAAATATACTACTACTAATTATTGTACAATATTGAATATGACAATAGATTATTATTTTTATTTTGTAACATCTGTATATATTTAAAAACGGAATAGTGCAGGACTTATGTGGGCGCCAATTTGAGCGGATGTGCTATGTACGCTTAAGCAAAAAAAGTTGAACGGGCATGGTGTAATACGCTTGAGAATTGGGATCTTTAATTGCTTTGGCCGTTTAGTTTCCCTAGGGAAATTAATTACGGAGTATTTGTATGTTGCAAGGCTTTTAGTTTCCCTATTAAATACGATGACACTCAAAGTACTAGAACGCTCTTCTGAACATTTCTTCTACACTCCTCTGAATGTACGCTTCAGAACCGCAGAAGATGGCCGCCGACGTTCCTCCACCTCCACCCAGCTCAAGCTCAGCCCCCGACGTCATCATGGAGGAGCTGCTCCCAACGGGCAATTCATTGTACGTTCACCCGCATTCGTCTCGCCACCGCAGCGGATGTCCACACATACACAAGCTCACCCACAAGATGGCCGTCTTCGAGCGTCTCACACTCTCACCCACCTCTCCTCTACCATCGAGGTGTGTCTCTCCTCCACCCCCTTCCCTTCCTTTAATCCTCCGCCGCCGTTCACCTCTTTCACCGTCTTCATCCTCGAAATATCACCTTATTGCGCGCTTTGTTGGGCAACAAGACAAATTAAAAGCTTTGATTCTTTTCCAGTATTTCATAGCTTCTAGCTTCTGCCCAACCAACAAGGAGCTAAGAATGATGATCAGGTAAACAAATTGTTTAATGTAATGGTTCATTTAAATAGGTGTTTGATAACATTTGGTTTGTTTATGAAGCATTGGTTTAGCTTCAACATTATATTGGGTCGTTGAACTTTCTGCATCTTTTGCTCAAGGTGTGAAGTTTTTGTTTAATTATGGGTTTGTGATTTTGGTTACTATTTATTATATTGATATTTATTATATTGATAGAGAGCATCATCTATTTAATGTCATTTTCCACTAGATAGTGTGAAGCGGTAATGAATTGGAGCTTGGATGTTTTAGTTTTATACGGAGTATCTATAATACAAACTAATTATGAATTCTATATATGCTGCATACGTGTTAAGACTCGGGGTTTCATCTAAAAGGTCAACCTGATAGAAGGAGTAGCCCAAATCCTTATATAGTGTTTTATTGTCTTATAGCTTTCCGGTGTGGGACAAATATTTCAACACGCCCCCTCAGCCCGAACCGGGCTAGACAATATTGGGGTGTATAAGTGAGCCAAACAGACCCTTAACAAGCTACCTTTAATCATTGGTGCTAAACAAGCAGTCAAACCACAACCGGACTTGGCTCTGATACCATGCTAAGATTTGGGGTTCCATCCTAAAAGATCAACCTGATAGGAGGAGTAGCCCAAATCCTTATAGTGTTTTATTGTTTTATAGCTATCCGGTGTGGGACGTACAAATATTTCAACAATACGATGTCTTTCTGAAACTGGTTATTCAGAGATATTGAAGAGACTTATATCACTATTGGTGCAATTAAATGTTTTAGATAATGTTTTTATTTTTGTACTTCAGAAAAGTCTGAAATGTTATGTTTGTGTAATATAATGGATATGTAGTACTGTAGTATTTTGTAATTTTAAAGTTGTAATTTTAAACCATCGGCGCGGGTTACTTAGAATTTTAAGTTACTTGTGAAGTTGGAAAACATTGCTACTCACAAATGTTTAAAGTTAAAAAAATTGCTTATGAAGTTAAAAAACATTACTACTCACAAATGTTTAATGTCATGTTTAATAACAAATGTTGCCATCAATTCATAATAGTTGTGTTGGAATTGAGAGTATGACGGGAAGATGATGCAATAGTGTTTTAGAATAGAGGATAAATCCCCCCAAAAAGTTGTAATAGTGTATTATTTTCAAAGTTATTGAAGGTTTGATAGGAATATTTAGAAATGAGAGGAAAAAGGTTACGACTAAAAAAGAAAGTGAGAAAATATGAATATTATGACCGAAAAAGAAAGTGAGAAAATATGAATATTATGACCGAAAAAGAAAGTGAGAAGATATAAGAAAGTGAGAAGATATAAATGTTACAGAGGAAGTAATGGATAAATACATTTATTCATCACCTTTCTTCAATAAGAGAGCAAATACAAACTATTGATTTTTTCAAAAATAAAAAAACATCCATGATATAACAATTATAAGTGCCATTTAAGAACCAAGATTTAAATGTTTCGTAATATACTTGATGAATTTATGGTTTTACTTTTATGTACAAATCTGAACATTACTTTAAATCTTTTTTTTAGTTTATTGTTTAAAAGATATTAATTTTAAGGAAATTTTGAGTTTCTCTTAAATTCATACTAAAAATAGGAAACCTTTTATAACTTCATGTTGTGCATGGATTGTAGTAGCAAAATAAACAATCTTTAGAAAGCCATTAATTTGTTGTTGTAATCCTTATTTTCTTAGAGCTGCGGGCTGTGGATCAATTGATGTTAATAATCATTAATTAATGCTTTCTTTTGATTCAAAATTTTGTAGCTTTTAGAACGACGAGATAGAGAAGTGGGCGAAATAAATGCAGCTAATAAATTATGTAGTGTAGTAAAAATTGTGAACGGAATGGGCTCACGTAGTCACGTATATTTGTTAAAATAATCAATAGGGTTTTATTGTGATCGATGAACATTATTTATAAGTACGCATCAAAAATAAATTGTGGAAGTGTTGTTTTTAAATGGTTGAATGACAACAAATGTCCGTTTTTAAAGAAGTGTTTCGAAATTGTAAACATTTATATATTTTATTTTATCATTCACTATGAAATTAGTACTTCATTCGTCTCGCAAAATAGTTCTCAGTTTCCTTTTTGGGTCATTCCAAAAAATATTTCCTATTTCCTTTTTTGGAAAATTTTTTGTGTCTACCATTCATTTACTTTTTTCTTACTCAACCACAATCATACATTTTCACTTTATTCCCATTTTCTTAAACATTGATCCAAGTCAATGCAGGAACTATTTTATGGAACGGAGAAAGTAATATGTATTTCATACTTTATTATAATATGGTTGGTTTTAGTTAACCTGATAAATCATACTTTGTATTACATCTAATAAACTACAACAAATGTACTATATGACAATTTATTATCCTACATAAAAATTATTCGATTCATATATATTTTTCAAAAATTTATTTTTAAAGATGAGATATTATTTCCCGTGCATCGCACGGGTAATATACTAGTTTTAATAATGGACGATAATATGTTGAGACACATATTTTGAGTATGTCTCTAGTAGCACCGATTTTGTATATCTTGGTAGTTTATAATAATTTGTTATGTTAAGTCATTGAGACACATGCACGATAATATTTGATATCGTACTGTTACCGAACCGAAATTTTAGTATTCAGTACAGTAACGGTACATAAATTTACCGAAAGTTTCGGTACAACAAATGTATGGGAGAAAATATTCGGTATGCCGAATCACCCCTAATCTCATTTGGACTAATACATTTATAATATAGCCCTGAGAAATATGCTGATAGTTTTTCACAAATGTATTTATTGCGAGATTTATTCATCATGACAAATAAGTATTCCTTTTGATTTTGGGAAAATTGTCAATTGAGTCCTTTTACTATTTTTCGAGTCAATCAAGTCCACCAAGTTCAAAAAATTAACCAAATCTGTTGTTTAACCGGTAAGCAGACGGTAACCCATATACCTCCTAATGTGGAAGCCCACGTGGCAAAACTTTTAATTTTTCCTTCTTTCCCCCTTTTCCCCCTCTTTTCTTTTCTTTTCTTTTTCTTTGCTTCTTTCTCTGCTGAACAGGTGAACCATCTTCTTTCTTGCAGACATCTTCTTCCCAGTTTGCTTCATACCAGTACATTTCGTCCCTCCTCTTTTTCTTTTTTCTTTCCTTCCGGTTCACTATCCTTCTCCTCCTGATTTTCTACCTTATCCCAATTTCTTTATTTTCCAATTTCTTTTTCATTCTTATCTTCCATTCTTCCCGATTCTCTTTCTTGGATGGCTGTCGGCGGTTGAGAAGCTGTGGCATCCGTTGGGAAGGACGTCACTTGGCGGCGGCTGGTCAAACTTTGGTTGTGGAAGATCGATGCCAGATTGGAGAAGTATGGCCATCAAGGAGTCCACCAATGGTGGTTGGGAAAGTTTTGAGCGACCGATGCCGCGCGGCGGCTGAAAGGTTCTGGGTGACGATGAAACAATGGCGGCGGATGAGAAGAGTTGGTTGCCAGCAGTTTATGGTGGAAAGAAATAGAACAAAGAAAAAAAGTAAGAAAGAAATAAAAAAGAATGAAAGAAAAAACGTAGGGGAGATTAGGGAAGAAGAAGAGGTGGTCTATGAGAGAATCAGAGAAGAAAGAGGAAAGCAAAAAAGAAAAGAAATGGAAAAACTAAAAATATTGCCACATGGGCTTCCACATCAGAAGCTACTGGGAGTTACTGGCTGCTTACCGCTCAAATGACGAAATTGGTTATTTTTTCCAACTTGATGGACTTAATTGACTTCAAAAATAGTAGGACTCAGTTGACTTTTTCGTGAGGACCTATTTGACAGTTTTCCCTTTGATTTTCAAACACGATAAACATGTGCCTTCTTGTTATTAATGAGATTGACAACACCTGAGATTGTATTGACATTTGTTTCAACTAATGTCATATGAGTCTCAAAATGGAGTGCCATTGTGACACTATCTATTAAACATTGTTCAAAGCCACCTGAAGCAACTTTGGTTATCTACATATATTTTTTGGGAAGAGGACAATTTCAAGAACTCAAAGCAAATTTCTGATGTTATGTGTTCAGAAATGGGAGAAAGAACTAATAGAAGATTAGGAGAGACTATATTATGAATATTGTGATGATTTGTGCGAATATTATGAAGAATTGAAGACTCCTATTTGTAGGAGAAATTGTGTGCCACATTATCACCCACCTTAGAAATCATAATCATGATTTTCTAACTATTTTAATAATGAGAATAATAATTCTAAATCGTGAATAGTTAGAAGATGATTAGTACATATATTTATGTTATAAAATATAGATAATCGCAAGTTTTAGTCTGCAATTGTTGAGGGGCAACTATAGCAGAATTTTTATTACTGAATAAGTAAATGCCAAAAGGTGCCACCTAGAGGGAATATTGTGGGTGTGTATGGTTTATGAGGACATTGATATATTTACTTGTTGATGCTGAAGTCGTCGTCGCCGCGGTTGATATGTCTCCCCATACTGTTGTGCTCTTTCACTATTGCACCAGTTGGTTGCTGGTGCACATACTGACCTGCTGCCGCGGTTCTATCTCCTCCTTCGTATTTGAACTTTGACTTGGACCGATGATATTGCATTGTTCTCTCTGTTGAAGGAAGTGCCCACCCTCCCCTGCCTCCCGCCCTGCTCACCCCACCACTGCTTCCAACTCCTATATATACAAACATATACTCCGGGTACATAACATAATTACAGTACTTTTAAAATATTAAACAGACACCTTTTCATCTCACTGGAATGAAAACAGAAAATTTACAGTGGCGTGTTCAAATCATACCTCTTGCTCTCCCCCCAACCCCAACCCCCCTTCCCCTAGTTTTTTCCCAAAGGAGGGTAGTCTCAAATCTTATTTCCCAATTAAGGGTACTTTTAAACTTATTTTCCAAATGAGGGTAGTTTTTTCCTTGTCATCCAATTTTTGCCACATCACCTACTCCACATCATTCAACGTCTTCAATCATTCCACGTCATCACCCATATGGGTATAAAAAAATTCATAGCCCTCCGGAATTGAACTCACGACTAAAATGATGCTTTTGCACCTTGGAATCAACTAGGCTACAATGACTTTTTGGTATACGCACACATTTACAAATATTTAACATCTATACATGCAACGTATTTTGATATATGCAATTCAAATTATCAAATATAATTTAAAATAACTCTACATTAATTAAATAGAATGAGAAACAAAAATGACAACGGCTGGACTAAATCATCCCAGTTTTAATAAAAAAAATATTATATTACTAATGCGTAAACATGTAAAAATATAAATTCCATGACAAAAATTAAAAAAATCCAACACTGAAATACAATTTTTTTACAATCATAATTTAAGTATTTTACAAGTCTGCGATGGATTTGAACCTATATTGACATTTATTTGACATATACTACTACTCCGTAATATTTAAGCATAAGACATCATCAACTTAATTCATATATTAATCGTTCCTTTAGAGATATATTACTCATTCTTCAAACAATTAAAGAATATGATAACATAACGTTAAAAGAAGAATATCATAAATACTTAATTTGAGATATATAACAACAACATCCAAGCCTTAGTCCCAAAAGTAATTTGAGATATACAATTAAAAATTAACACTCAATTGAAAATCATAACAAAAACGTAATTTTATATTTTTACATGTTACGCATTAATTAGTTGTATAAGATTTTTTATTAAATATGGGATGAATTAGTCCAGCCGTTGTCATTTTTGTTTCCCATTTTATTTAATTAATGTCGAGTTATTTTAAATTATATTTGAATTGCATATATCAAAATACGTTGCATGTATAGATGTTTAATACTTGTAAATGTGTGATTGTACCAACGGGTCATTGTAGCATAGTGGGTTCCAAAATGCAAAAGCATCATTTTGATCGTGAGTTCAATTCTCGGGGGCTACGATTTTTTTTTATATTTTGAAAGAATACCCATATGGCTGATGACGTGGAATGGTTGATGACGGTTAATGATGTGGAGTAGGTGATGTGGTGGAAATTGGATGACAAGGATAAAACTACCCTCATTTGGGAAATAAATTTAAAAGTACCCTTAATCGGGAAATAAGATTGGAGACTACCCTCCTTTTGGGAAAAAACTCCCCCTTCCCCCACAAAAAAATCATGTTTGAAGCTTAATTTACAAGTTTGCATTCTAAGGGATATGGGCTCGAGAAGAAACATTGTAAATGTGGAGAACAAAACCATTTTTGTGGGTTCAATATTACAGCATAAAGATATTGAGCACAACCGGCACACCCCCTTCTAATCATTGTATACACTAATCAATTGAAGACAGTACATGGCCCAAACACTACACTGCAATGTTATTTAAGATATTGTCCTTAATAGGACTAAAATAATGAATAAATTCCTAAATAGGAGTACTTGTTAATTTATTCTCCAAATAGGAGTTAATAATTGACTGCCCGTTTATTTTTCCAAATTTACCCTCAACTAACCTAAAATTGATTTATTTTTCTACCTGCATTTCTAGTGCCATAGCCCTTTTCCCATCTCATCCATTCCATTCTTCTCTCCATCCTCTAACATTTCTCTCTCAAATTGATATCCAGATTTTTTCTCCGATTAATTCCCCCATCTTCGGTGAATTACGAAGGTGTGGATGATGAATTTCGCTCCTCAACTTTTGCTACCGGCGGGCAGCGGCGGTTTTAAGAGGTAAGTTTTAATTTTCTTGTTTCTTCTCCTTCTTCCCCCTTCTTCGCCTTTCTTTTTCTGGTGCAGTAGATCCTTCTTGTGCGGTACAGGAAGCTTGTTCACCATTACAACCAATTTCTATTTATTTGTTTTTGCTCCAGTTGTCTACTTTTTCTAGATCTATCTACTTCGACCTGCTTTCCTTGCTTTCTTCTAATTTTTCTCTTTCAATTTTCTTTTCATTTTTGTTTTTTGATTTTTTATTTAATTTTTAACATTGCAATTGTACGTTGCTTTCAAGCAATGTTTTTCATAAATTTTTACACTAATTTTTTGTTTGAATCTTTTCATCAAATTAAAATAGTATGCCATGTTTCTGCACTTAAATGCCATGATTTTTTATCAAATAATGTAAATTTTAATGCCATGTTTTTCGTTGGTATGGCATTAATGTAACAAAGATGACAATACTTCTCATCTGATAATACATTAATGCCATGTTTTTTAATTAAAAATGTCAATTGTACCATTAGGATAACATTACAACTGTAAGATGGCAATTGATTGGTAGTCATACCAGATTCAAAATCTGATCTAAGATCTACGGTGGTTGTGTAGGCGGCGGTGCCAGAGGTCGCACCGTTCACGAAGGTGAGAGATGGTGGTGTTGGATGAGGCGGCGGTGAAGACGTCGGATATGGAGGTGGCTGACGGCAAGACCAGATGGGGTCACCGATTGGGCTTCCTGTGGCGCATGTGTTGGCGGAGGCGGCACCGGCGGCGGCACCGGCGGCGGCACCGGCGGCGGCACCGGCGGCGGCACCGGCACCGGCGGCGGCACCGGCGGCGGCACCGGCACCGGCACCGGCGGCGGCACCGGCACCGGCACCGGCACCGGCGGCGGCACCGGCACCGGCACCGGCACCGGCGGCGGCACCGGCACCGGCACCGGCACCGGCGGCGGCACCGGCGGAGGCACCGGCACCGGCACCGGCACCGGCACCGGCGATGACACCGGCGGTGGCAGCGGCACCGGCGGTGGCAGTTGAGGCGGCGGCGGATGTTCAGTGTCAGGGGACTGTTACGTTGCCCTCTCGGATTGTTCTTTATTATTTGATTTTGTATTATTAATAAAATAACCTAATTTGCTCATTAAGGGTAATTTTGTCAACCCCTTCCTTTTTACTCCTACGGAACATTACACTCCTATTCTTGCAATTACATCATCTTTTACTCTCATTTAGGGAATTAACTCATGTTATTTTCAACTTCATCGAGAGCAGATAAGAACCATTTTCTCATATAGCTGATTTTTTTATTCTGATTCTAAATTTCAAGATGAATCGTAATCAAAATCAATCAAACATCCCTTCCATTGAAGAATACTAGTCAGATCTACGAAAAATCCAAAATAATGATGTCACCACGCAAAAAAATACAGATGTTATATGAGCAACAAACTCACTCACCTATAGCATTTTCGGCATCCAACCCCTCCCCCATCCAACCAGGAAGATGCAGTTTAGCCTTTCCCTTCCATGCTTCCTCAAAACTGGGAAGTTCATCTACAATAAGATCAAATTCGAAGAAAGAGTTTCATGAACTATCATCCTGGATACTGAAAAAGATCTATCAAGACAGCTGGATACCTTCATTAATATTATGCAAAGCTTGCATTGTGTCAACTCTGCCATCTGGATTAAGTTTTCGCACCACAGAATGGCCCTATGTTTAAATCCATATGTCATTCCCATCTATCAGGCTACACAGAATTAAACACTAAGGCTATGCTTGGAACTTGGAAATTGGTAAAGGTGGGGGCAGTGACCAAGGAAAGTGTTTCTTATATTTCTTGGTCTGTAGATACTCCCTCTGTCCTGATTGAAGTATCCTATCTAGTTCTGGCACACATTCTAAACATCTCATATAAAAAGTAAAAAATTGGTTTTCCCCGTTTTACCCTCAATATGATGTGGAGTATAATTTTCACAGGCATCGAAAACCCCTCTCAAAGAGCACAGCATTGCTTTCCACTCCTATGGCTTCTGCTTATCCAATTTGCCCGCCGCACAGAACAAGAAGAAACTGAGGTTTTCTCATGAGTACTCCAGCAATTACTCAGGGAGTGCTCAGTTACTCACTACTCAGGGTAAAACCTTGTTGACTAGTGTACTTATTCTGTAACAATATTCTGAGTTAACCACTGAGTACACATCGACTTTCACAACTTGGTGACTAGGTTTAGTTGCCAAGTAACTCGGTTAGCAATAATAGAATTTTGTTAGGTTAAATCTGAAAAATTCAAACCAACGTAGGATACTATGGGATTATAAAATAATTAGTGACTATTATACAAAATGGAAGAAGATATTACTCTACTTTTGTGGCATATATAATACTACGTAATATAATTGTAATTTTAGTAAAGTAGGACCGAGTACTCACCGAGTAATCCTGAGGAATCAGTCATACTCGCTACTCAGCCCTTGACCGAGTAGCAATTTAACTACTTGGGATTGGAAAAGTAAAGATGCAAGAGATTTATTTCCCTGCAGGCTTCAGCACATGCTCCTATATATCTGGGAAAGATCTACTTTGTCCCTTTTGTTGCAGGAAAATAATCTATGGTTACAATGTTGATAAGGGTTTCACAAATGGTTGGTGCAGCATTGTACCTAGATGGATACCTGTAGCAGTTATTTTTCCGAAATTTGTGAACTTCACCAACCACTGAACTCATTTGAATTCAGGAGTATTTTAAAGGGTAGACCGGTAGATTCAGAACAAGAGAAGGATAGTTAATTAGTTATGCTTATTTTAGACTTTTAGTAAACATAATATTGGGGCATACTGACCACGAAAGTAGGACAGGTAAAGATGGAGGTGAAATGGGAGCATTGGAGAGAGTGAGTAATCAACATATTTAAATAAAATGAGATTTAAAAATCCTAAATTTTGAGTATTATGAGCAACTTTTTAATTTCTCTGCATATTTTATTTCCTTTTGAATTCTGTCTGCAATCTCTATTTTTCTTTCCGTAGCATTTTCCGAGTTCCAAACTGACCATATAAGCATCCAAGAGTATGAAAGATACCTTATCATGTATCCCCCTTGAAATCTTATGATTTGCTCTACCACTGGCAGAGTCAGCTTCTTTGCATTCTTCAAATGTCAACTACCAAACAAGCGAAGTATGGAAAACAAAAGGTAAATATGGTTTCAGAAAGCATAAATGAGTTTTGTCAATTCAAAGATAAGTTAGCGATCAAATCAAAGACCAAGAAGATGAAAGGGATATCATCATTCTGCCATAATTTGGCATTACCAGGAATTCATATGGCAGTATTTAATGCCATATTAATTTGTTATAATGTTAATATGCATTTATAGTATTTTCCAAACATGGCAGTGATTACTCCAAATTTGTGGGGAAAAGATAGCACTAGTATTTTGAAATTTAACATTTTTACTCCTACTTACGGCAATTTTCAAAGATGAAAACTATTACTTTAGAATTTTAGACATCCATTATCTTTTTTTTTCTTTTGGAAAGCTACATACAAAAATACTGAAACCCAGATAAAGTTGATTTTGGTAGTTTTTTGGTTGGCAACTTTCTATGTTTACATAATTATGACAAGTATGTTTAGATTTAAGTTCATTACACATCATATATTATACACCAAGTATCACGGAAATGGGAAACGCCGTTTCAAAAAAATATAGGAAACAAAACGTGGGGGAAACGTGTAAATACAAAAAATATAGGGATATATACATACTTCGTATAAAATACATACGTGCACACATGCCACACAAGATTAGTTTATCCTAAATAATAATAATAACTCACCATATTGAAATATTTAATTATTTAAATATTAACTCATAACATAACATAAAGCACAACATCAAACTCCACCCATTATCTGACAATCCCACATATTAGAAGAGTATAGGCTAAATACGAAGTACGGAGTAATCTATTTACAATCTCAAATCCACCACCGACTTTGCAACCCGGAAACCCAATATACTATTCTACCATAGAGTATTCTGTTATCGATGAAGTAAGCAAACCATCCCAAAAGAGAAGAAGTTAAGCAACAGTCCGGGTCACAGAAGGCAAAAGAGTTAAAGGTTTGGGACTTAACCTAAGCCACTGAAGACGACGGCCTGCCGATGAGTGAAGATGAGGACATCTTCCGAAGCTGACGAACTGGTGGAAAAGACTAGGTTGAAGGGGCAAGAGGTTTAATCTAAGTTTTATTTGTTCGGGTTTCTATATTTGCAGAAGGAAGATGGATCACTTCAATGTAAAAAGGCATCAACTGATTCCTAAATTAAGATTCTATTTTTGGCCAACAAAATTCCAAAACTCTGTTTTTGGGGGGAAACGTGTTTCCCAATTTATAAAAATTAAGAAACGGGCCAGACACGTGTATCTGGTGTTTAAGCCATTCAAAAACTTACACCATTCATAATCATAAAACAAAAAATTGAGAAGTGCCAACGATAGCAAACGGGAAGACCTAATGATGCACATGTCACACGAGTTGAGATGTGTGGAGAAGAGGCAGTGAAGAGAGGGAAGAGAGGGAGAGGAAGACCCACACAGAAGGGGATTGGATGAGGGTATGGCTTTGGAGAGAGCAAAGTGGAGGGCGGGTATTCATGTGGAGGAGTGATCTCTTATCATCTTTTCCCCCACATCTTGTATTTCTTTCTTGTTTTTTATCCTTTTAACTCTATATACATATAAATATTATTTTTATCTTTTTTATTCTATCATTTTTATGTATATCCATCTCTTTTTATATTATCTTTTTTTTATCATAGCTTATCTTTCTTATCTTTCTTTTCCTTTTGATTACGATATCATCTATCGATTCATGTTAGCCGACCCCAAAATCTTTTGGGACTAAGGCTTGGATGTTGTTGTTGTTGTTGCCAACAGCAGCAAACGGGCCCTTAGTGCTTGAATGATTGAGACCTTAATCAAAGATTCGAAAAAATAAGAATTTCAAATCCTTTTTAATTATTTTTATGTTAACTAACAAAGGAAAAACCTTCACGACTTATGTATTAAATTTAAGGAAAATGCTAATCACAGCCCTTAGGGTGACAATCAAGCATTACTAACGATAAAATATTCTATGTAACTAATGGTCCGTTTGTATAGAGTGAATTTCAGTAAAACGGGTGACCTTAAGTGAACTAGGTTTAACAAAATTTGGGTGAACCAAGCTGCATATATAACATTGTTGACGCACGTGAATGCAGTACAACTTTATTTCCACGTAGGTTAACCTAGGTGAATATGTTAATTACTTAATGGTTAATATTACTTAACAATTACTTCCACGAGAATGCATTTACTTAATTACTTGGGGGGAAAGGGTCAAATAAGACCTTCTACTATTACAGAATCATCACATAAGATCATGTACTCAATAAAGTGTCACATACATACATCTACTTATAAAAAGCAATCAAATGAGTCCTAACGGACAGTTGGCAACCTCCTAATCCCGATTTAGCGTATGTGTCGTTACCTTTTCCGTGCATTTAAGCTAATATTGGCTAAATATTCCACGTCAGCCTTATAATGTATTTTGAAAAGATAGTCAGGTGTACGCTAAATTGGGATTGCGAGATTGTCAAAAGGTCATTAGGACTCATCCGATCGCTTTTTATAAGTAGATGTCTCTATATGATAACTTTATTTAGTACATGGCCATATATGATGATTTCATAATAGTAGAAGACCTTATTTGACCCTTTTCTCTAGGGAGATTTCCCAAAATAGGAGTAAATGGAGTTTGGAATTCCAAAACAGGACTACTATGTTTTTATTCCAGAAATAGGACTAACATGGCAGTATTTATTGTCATCATGTAGGTGTGACTGTCAAATAGTTGCAGTACAGTGCATTTAACATGACAGTATTAATTATAATTAATGACTGTATTTTCAATTATGACAGTTTTTTCATACATGGCAATAACCACTTGTATTTCGTGGGAAAAAAATATAGTAGTCCTATTTTGGAATTTCAAACCTCATTTACTCCTATTTTGGGTAATTTCCTTTTTCTCTATTACTTATAAAGAGAACTTAGGATGGTTTTACTTGGGCTGGTTTTAGTCCTAGTCCAGACTTCGGAAGTTGTAAAATTGACATCTACCAAACCAAACCAGATTTAAACAAATTAGACCACAAAAATTACAGTCCAAGTAAAAGCATCCTTAACCTCCGAAAACCTCTAACAACCTCCGACTAGAAGGTTCTCTTAAAAAAATCGTGTTCTAAGATAGTAAACAAATGAGGTGAACCTAAAATTAAACTAACAGTACCAAAATTCACCTCAAACGCTTGAAACAAATGGATCATAAGTAACTTTCAATAAATGTCAACCCTTTCAATAATGAATGGGCCCTTTGATGATTATTTGTTATTGGAATTCTAAATATGAATAATCTTCTTTAATGATCTAGTTAACTAATATTGTAATAGATACCATAAAAAATATTCATATCTCATAAATATTTCAAAAAATCCATAAGGGTTGTAGTTAGCTGAGCCCCAAGTTTTATAACCAATCTACTAAAAAAGTAAAAACGATAAAGAACATAGTACAAAATAAAGGAAATTCATGATAATTGAAGTCTTGAATTAATAGTTTCAACAGTTCAAGTCCAAATTGATAGTCTATAATGATGGATAGCCTATTTTTCTGGTGTTGAATAAAAAGAACTATATATATAAATTATTCAAAGCCTAATTAATTTACTTACACCATCACTCCCTGTTCCCCTGATTCTAGATGAAGTATAATATGCACCATTAGCCCCGCCATAAGAAACAGTTGAACTCTTGAAAGAAAAACTTTGAGCCTGTGGATGTGGTTGAAAATGTTGCTTCAGACTAAAATCATTCGCATAGTGAATTTGCTTACTCCTCCGCTCTACCATGATAAAATAACAATGCATTAGAATAACTCAATAAGAAATCACAAGAGAAAAATGAAAGATAAACACTTAGGCACCTTCTGGGTCTTGAACAAAAGCCTCTTCACTCAATCTTCCATGCTTTCTTGGATTTCCCTTCCCAGTCGTCCCCTTTTTCTCTTCATGTTCATCATCAGAATTTAACTCTTCAATTATAGGCCCACGGGAAATAGTGGGTGGGACGGGTCGGTGTTCAATGAGTTCAACTGGATGTGAACCCATAAATTGACTTCTGCTAGGAGGAAAACACATTGCTTCATGAAATCTAGCCTGATTTGGGCCCATAAATTGTTGTTCACCGGGCCCAACAATGCCTGGCCCAAAAATGCCTCCAAACGGTTGTGTGAAGAACGGATCGTCAAAAGGATCCCTCCCGCCAAAAAAACTTGACATTAAGCTTCTGTCAGATCCAAATCCACCAATACTACCTCCAAAAGGGTTTCCAAAGCCAAAGAAAGGATCTCTTCCACCCTGCATTTCTTTTTATAATTTACCAACATGGAAAAAGAAATGAACAGCATCAGAATTCAGAAACGAAGAAAGGAATCGTACAATATTAGATCTGAAGGAAAAAATCTTTATTCGAATTGCATCATAAAATATATATCTACGAATATTAAAACAAGAACCATAACAGGATCTAATAAAGTATGCATAGATTCAAATAAACAATGATATTCATGAGGAAATTGTGATAGTCAACCCTAATTAAAAGCAATGGCTTTGGCGCTATTGATGAGGATATGTGTTTCAATGAGTCATTTATGGATTTCAAAAATGTTTTGTGTTTATTGTTTGTGGAAACTATGACAACTGGCTTGTAAATCGTGTTTAAGACATTATGTATTGTTTCAAGTAATTTTTTTGTTTACTTTAGCCAATTTGTGCATTTTTTCTTTTCACCCAAATCCCCCAATTCTTGGTGGGATTCTTGATTTATCCTGTTATTTAAGATTTGATCTTCTGCTTATTCTCAAAGCCTTCTTCCATCCGGTTTAACAACCTTGCTTACTTCTTCAATTATGTTCATTAGAATTTTCCACAAAGGTTGCAATCCTCTATTAGATCTATCTAGATATAATTACATTAATGGAAATAGTAATAGTAGTAGTAGTAATGATGATGATCTTAATTATAATAATAGTAATAATGATAATAAAAAATAGCTACATTCTCTACGTAAGACTGTAGTGTATGTATTCCGAGAATAATATCTGTTTGGTCCTAGATAAAGAAGAATTTCATGTTTTTATCCCAAAAATAATAAGGAGCAGCTAATAAGTCATACGGAGTATAAGAATTAGTAGTATGAAATTTCCCTAAAAGGCATTACTAATACTTTTTTGGGGGGGAAGCTGACCAAAAACACATTTTTCCTAAATGCAACATATAAAGGCGATACAAATAATAAAATTGTACCGCATAGAAAATAGTAGAGTTAATAGAAACCACATACCAGCTTATAAATAACTAAATAACCAAGCATATACTTTTCTGAAATGTGAAAACAAAGATGTAATGTGTTGATTCAAACACATCTTCGAAAGCATAGGGTTGATAGAAGGTATGTAAAGCATTGTTTCGTGTTTCGAATTTTGACCGATCTAAAAATTTATTACCGATAAAACCATCAAATAATTTGTTGTCTGTATAGTTTTAAAACGATAAATAATTTTTGTTTGAGAATATCTGTTAAGCATCAGACCAAAGCTTAGCGTAGAAAATGAAATACCTTTATGGATATGGAAGAAAAGTGAATTGTGGAATCGACCTGTGAGCCGAAGGGGAAGGAAAGATGTTTCTAGAGTTGGAGTAATGGCAGAAAGAAATCGGAAGTAAGAATGAGCGATGCGCTGGAGGTACAATTTCAATTTGGAATGTGTAGTTGGGCCGATATGCAGAATGTACAGTTGGGCCAAATAGAAACCACAAATTGGCCGCACAGACCGATATTATTCATGGAAGCTTGAAGTGCGTATTCGGGAAATTCTATAAAAAATGTTAGGTGTACACAAAATGTGTATACAAAACGTGTAAACCATTGACACACTAAATAATAAATAATCAATTTTTTTCTCCTTTTTCCTTTTCTTTCTCCCTCATTCCTTCTTTTCTCCTTTTCTGTCTTCAGCTACCCCCTCTTCCTTTTGTTTTCGTTTCAAACGTGGGAGCTACAGTGCTCGAACGAACGGAGGTCTGACACACCATTTTCAAACGTGGGAGCTACAGTGCTCAAATGATTCAATGAAGATTTTCTAGCTATGGAAATTAAGATTGCAACCAAGGACTAAGGGAGAGATGTTAAACTGTTATTCGACATGTAATTTATACTATCGTAGTAAGTAAGCTATTTCATTTGTGAATATATTTGGTTTAAACATTTTGAAAGGTAATAAGTGTTAGAAAAATGTGTTAAAAATTGCATTAAATGGTCAATTTGGGGCAATATTTTGAGTGGGGCCCACTTCCGATTTGGGTCGGGTCAAAGTGGTTTCGGATTGTTCTTGCTAAGGGCTACAATTCGATATGTGGTACACTCAAAACGGATAACGGGTGAATGAAAAATTGATTCTCGGAGTTCACTCGTTGAAATGGAGAAAACTAAGAAAATGATGGGTTTCTAGTGTGTTTTATCTCACACCCCAAAACCCAAGGAATTTTCATCCCATTATAAAGGGAACCCCATTTGAAAGAGTTAAGATTCTTAGGTGGAAAGGCTCTCTTCGCGCACAGGGGGGTGCCGATCAAACCCCGAAAACGGAGAAGAAAAAACGCGACTCGTGTGCGCGGGCGACCTGCGGACATGAATTCCGTTCGAAAAACTATCTTCTAAAGATAAGATTAAATTTTTGTTCTTCCCATTTTTTTCCTATTTTTTTCCAGGTGCAGTCGGCTGGAGCAGGGCACTGCTCTCATGCCGCAGTAGGCCCCCCCTGAGCGCGAAGAGGAGCCTGCTGCCGCTGTTACAAAGCCATAAATGCCCAACAGTCATGCAATTAAATGGACAGTTACGAACGAATCAATGCCAACATGTTGGCCATTGATGTCCAACGATCATGTCCATTAAAAACGTCATTAGCGGTAAATGATACACCTCAATCTCCGAGACGCTAATCGCGTCGCCCAAAAGTCGTTGCCATGAACAACACACTTATCGTGCTCCACTTATTTTTTGTAAATTTAAGTAAAGGATGCCACACAACACAGCACATCGTATTAGCCCCTTAGAGCGAAACGCTCAGGTATGGCCGACGATGTCCCAAGACGAGGGGCCCGCAAAATGGCCCACGTCTTGAAACGTGAAGCTTACCGCATCGTCCTCGCACTAAATCGCAGGGCGACAGGCCTGAAAGAATGGTTGAGGTGACAAAATCCCCTTACTTGGGGTTCGAAAATGACAAACTTCGGTAACCGACCGAAAGTCTAGCCCGCACCGTAAATAGACGACGGGATCCCCCAAGATCAAAAGACGATCCAGCGCCAGAGGACTAACAACCGCCCTCATGTACTCCCTACCGGCCAAGGGAATAGCAACCCCCTCGGCCGACCCTGAAAGAAGGATCTCGCACTCCTCGCTCAAAGAAGTAAAGAGGAAGTCAAAAAAGAGGGTCAGCCGACGGACCGTGCACTTGCCGGCCTCGAGCGAAATCCTCACAAATAAAAGAGGGACAGCCGAAGGACCATGCACTCGCCAGCCTGAAGCGAAATCCCCACAAATTAAAAGAGGGAAGTCGAGGACCGTGCACTCGCCAGCCTCGAGAAATAAAAATAGAATCCCCACAAATCAAGACACATATTTGAGTAAGTACATATCAGGAAAACACTAGGCATTATGGACAAAGCAAGACCATACATGCGGATCAGACGAGGGCCAACGACTTGTCCTTCAGAAAAGGATGGGCGTCCCATGCCGTCCTCCATTATCGAATGAGCGTCATCAACGCCGTCCATTCTCAAACAGGCGCCAAATCCTTGTCCATCATCAGCGGACCGACTTCATCAGCACCGTCCTTCATCAGAGGACGAGCATCCCCAATGCCATCCTCCATATGATGTCGACTTCATCAGCACCATCGTCACCAAGAGACGTGCGTCCAGCGCCGCCCTTCATCTTCAAACCAGGGTCAAAGCCTGGTCCATCATATGACATACGACTTCTTCAACGCCGTAGTCATCAAGGGACGTGCGTCCACCACCGTCCTTCAACTTCAAGCCAGCATAAAAGCCTGGTCCTTCGTATGACATACGGCTTCATCAACGCCATTGTCACCAAGGGACGTGCGTCCAGCGCCGCCCTTCATCTTCAAACCAGGGTCAAAGCCTGGTCCATCATATCACGTACAACTTCTTCAACGTCGTAGTCATCAAGGGACGTGCGTCCACCGCCGTCCTTCAACTTCAGGCCAGCATAAAAGCCTGATCCTTCATATGAAGAACGGCTTCATGAGCGCCATCATCATCGAAGGACGCGCATCCAACGCCGCCCTTCATCTTCAAACCAGGTTGAAAGCCTGATCCTTCATATGACGTACGACTTCATCAACGCCATCGTCACCAAGGGATGTGCGTCCAACTCCGCCCTTCATCTTCAAACCAGGGTCAAAGCCTGGTCCATCATATGACGTACGACTTCTTCAACGCCGTATACATCAAGGGACGTGTGTCCACCGTCGTCCTTCAACTTCAGGCCAGCATAAAAGCCTGGTCCTTCACATGACGTACGGCTTCATCAATGCCATCGTCATCAAGGGACATGCGTCTAACGTCGTCCTTCTTCATCAAACTAGGGTGATAGTGTGACACCGCACCCGAACGTCCTTGAAATTCAGACTAAATTTCAGAGCTTATGTATTGAATTTCCATATTATCGAACAATTGTAAAACGATTAAAGTTCTACGTAAAGTGTGATTAATCATATTACTGTTTGGGCTCGTATAATAGGAATGGACTTCTAAATAATTAATTGGGTCATCTTATTGATATTGGGCCCAACATTCTTAAATAAAAATGTGTAACCCCTCGGTACAAAGTAAGAGCGGTCGGGCAGCCCAAATATTATTTCAGGTCTAACCTGCTAAAATAGCAATTATTCAAGAATGGCGTCCTAGCCCAGATACATGAATATTAATGTCATAAATAAGTGATAGAATGATTAGAGAATAATACAAATGTCTATGGTCCCATCTTTGGTATTATTAGGCTAAATAATGGGATTAGGGTTTTCTTTTATAATTATACATCATATAAATTATTGGGACCATCCTACACATATTGGAGATCAATAATATTATTTAGAAGGTTGGCTTGATCTACATAAATTGGGATGAGTACAAAAAGTACATCTTATGACAAAGGACAAAAACAATAGGACCCATCTTTCCACTTTTGGAAATATTGGTAGATATTTTGCTCCCAAATTAATTAGGGGACATAAGAGGGAGCCCCACACCTTCCTAGCACCTGAAAAACAAGGAGAATAATTTAGAACCCATAAATAGGGCGGACCTATTGAGTTGAGAGCTCAAACAATACAAAAGAGAAATAAAAGAGGAGGACCATCCCTCCCATGTTTGATTGGAATCAAACACCCTACCCTTTCTTTTTGTGAACCACACGATTTATATCTTCATTTGAGGACTCCTTAAGCCTTATCACAACCCCCATTTCTAACTGGTAGGATAAGGAAAAGGTGAGAGCCGCACATGTTGGGTGTGTTTCGGAAAATAAAGAAAATTAATTAAAATAAATTAATAAAATAAAATGACTAGATAAAAACAAGAAAGGAGATGAAGCAGAATTAGCCAAAGCTCGTGCTACGCACGATTTCCTTAAAACGTATTTGTTGCCTCCCACGGTGCTAGGAGCGTTGCAACAATCGTTTCCCAGGATACGATGACTACGAACTAATGTTTGATCACACAAACAAGAGTTCCAGCGAACGAGAACCAAGTATGAACACAGAAGGAATTTTTGGGAGTAGCTGGAAGAGTTTGTAGCTCAAGAAAACGTGAGGAAAGTGTTGTGCGTTGTCAAACCGTGTGTTTGTTGCAAAGCA
Source organism: Cuscuta europaea (assembly GCA_945859875.1). Lineage (NCBI taxonomy): Eukaryota > Viridiplantae > Streptophyta > Magnoliopsida > Solanales > Convolvulaceae > Cuscuta > Cuscuta europaea. The sequence continues at coordinate 3,767,952 of CAMAPE010000047.1, read as the reverse complement.
CCTGCCAGCTATTTATAGGAGGATTTGTTGTGTGTTAAATGGGGTGTTAATGGACCTGAACGTTGGACATCAATGACCAGTCCGTTGGGCATTGAATCGTCCATAAACTGTCCATTTAACGCAGCATTAAAAGATAAGAACGTTGGGCATTAATTGTTGTAACGGAAGAAGTGCGCGGCAGAAGACCCCAACAGAACACCCCTTGGAGGGGTTCTGTCCGCAGGTTTTTCTTGTCCGCGCACCCCCCCCCCCCCTGCGCGTAAGAGAGAGCCTTTCCCTTTAGGAATCTTAACTCCTTAAAAGAGGCTTCCCTTTATAAGGGGGTGAAAATCCCTTGAGTTTTTCGGTGTGGGATAAAACACACTAGAAACTCACCATTTTTCCCAGTTTTTCCATTTCAACGAGTGAACTTCGAGAATCAATTTCTCATTCACCCGTTATCCGTTTTGAGCGTACCATATATCGAATTGTAGCCCTTAACAAGGACAATCCGTAACCACTTTGACCCGACCCAAATCGGAAGTGGACCCCACTCAAATAATTGCCCCAAAATGACCATTTAATGCAATTTTTAACACATTTTTCCAACAGCACAACCCAAAGAAAAGAGCGAGGGAGAAGAGTTGGCCGCAAGGATGTTTTCCAATTCATGGAGTTCACTGTTGGAGCCATATCTCGAGCTATACTAATCCAATTACGTCGTGTGAGGTGCAAAAAGAAATATCTCAAGATAAGGAATCCATAGAGGTGCGGTTTGAATCAATAGGAGCAGTTTAAGGCCTCCAAATCATCAAAGGAAAACAATACCTCGCAGGTTTCGATTTTGTATTCAAAGTAAGTTTGAACCCAAAACTCTTTCTTTTCTATTGATTAAATCGTATAAATGATTGAAGAAATATTATACACTGGTTGAAGTGTATATAATGTTATTATAAAGCAACTTTAATTGTTGGAAAGGTTAGATACTAACCTAGACAAAAACTTGAAAGGTTAGGGAACGAATTCACCGGAAAACACCCGTTCCAGCGACTGTTTTTGTATCTTCGGTTAGGAGTTGAGCTAGAACCTTTAGGAGGCTGTTTAACACTCATTTATAAGCAAGGAATCAATTCTCAAACCCCCTTGGATGAATCTTGAGCATTGGGTTGAGAAGGAACAATTTAAAGCTCATTTGAGGCGAGGATCGACATCTAGTTGCTTACAACTTGTAGGTTAAGCATGAGATTACCTAAATGGCTAAATCATGTTTTTCATGGGTTATGATGATAAATTATTTATGAAATATTGATATAGTTGCCAAAGAATGAAATGGGAAATGATTTGGAAATATATTGATAAAAATGAAGTTAAATGAACTATTGTGTAAAATATGCATTTTTACTCATGTGTGAATTGTGTAGATACATAAATGATTATTTATGTATTACATTGGATGATTAAGTTGCTGCTGCATATCTCTAAATATGTAGGGAGTTACAGATAGAATATATAATGGATAAGAATAATCTTAATAGTATTCAAATACTAGTTAAGGATTGTTGTGATTGTTAAGGAATTGAATCTAAGGATTTGATTGTAATTGTTGTACTTTATTGTGATGCAAGTAACTAAATTGATGTAATATGATGTAAGATCATGATGAGGCAGTTCATAAGGATGTCTCAATATAGATTATTGATATTACAATTCTAGGCATAGTGAGTGCTTAGGAATTGGGGTCTATGCCAATGTAAGGAGATTTACTTGAGCCCGTGCTCATAGAATTGTATTGGGTAGACATGACGTGGTGATTGATGACATGCATGGTGATGTAGTTGAGTTGGACTCAAAAAATGCATGGGAGATATGAGATTGTAGCCTATGATGTGCATGGTGATGTAGTTGAGTTGAACTCAAGAAATGCACGGTGGAGTAGTTAAATTATGTTATATAAGGTGCATGGTGATAGAGTCGAGTTGGACTCGAGAAATGCAAACATATGTGTTAGGGTTGAACCCTATGCATTTTCGTGACTAGGGGTCACGGGGTTTGGGTTATATTTCGTAAACAAACCTTGGGTCTACAGGTCGACTACTTGAATTTATATATAAAGTATGTATATTTTGAAAAGGGGTAACTTGGGGTTACGGCCTAGCTTATATTATCACCCTATTTGAGGGTCTTGTGTTTGAAATACTTGTTGTATATCTATTAGATGTCATCCACACTAGTACTTTATAGCCATATAGAGTACTGACCCCCTTTCGAGGGCGTCCCACCACCATTTCAGGTTGAGGCTAGAGCTTGCTACCTGTGCTTGTTGAACGGGTGATACGTTTGTAATTTCCATATGCATGTTTGTGTTTTTAATTAGTTTTGCTTGATCTTTACTATGGATATTACACACTTTTGGTGTAATAGATTAGTTTGTTAAATTCTTGTAAATAGTTTAGATTAGATATATTCTGAGCTCAAACATGTCTTGATCACTCAAAATACAGTTGGTGAACCCAAAGAGTGGAAAGAATGTGCAAAATTGAAGACAAAAGTAGGATCCTGAATTTTGGTCTATACTCGGTCGAGTATTAACTATACTCGATCGGGTATTAGGTTGAAACTTCAAACCGGATCAGATCCGAAGACAAGGGAACATGCCGGAAGGATTTCGGTCACGATTTAATGTCTATACCCGATCGGGTAGACCGACATACCCGATCGGGTATGCCTTTGAGTTTTAAACGAAGATCGGTCGAGTATGGCTCGAATACCATTTTCTAAGCATACTCGACCGGGTATAAACATGTACCCGATCGGGTATACCTATGGAAAATAGCCTGAAACCGATCGAGTACACCTCGAATCGAGTATTACACACATACTCGATCGGGTACCATGCATATACCCGATCGAGTACCCGAATCCATCCCAAAAGCCTATAAATACACCTCCTTTCCTTCACAAAAATAAATTCAATTCCTTTGTACATCTAAGCTCAGTATAGAATAGTTCTTTCTTTATATTTTTCATCATGTTTAGTCTCCAAATGAGGAGCTAAACTCTTCCATCTTGGTTTTGCTACTTTGAAGCTTAATGAATTTGTAAGTTGTGAGTTATTTTCTTTAATCTTCTTCCTTGAATATTAATTCTTCCTTTAAAATACCATTTCTATATCAAAGTTGGGGAGTGTTACTAAGATGACAATTAGTTAACATCTTGACATTGGTTATAGTAATAGCTATTTCTTCCTCTATGTTAATATTGGGGAGTGTTACTAAGATGACAATTAGTTAACATCTTGATATTAATCATAGTAGGATTCATATCCTTTAATATTCTTCCTTGAGTATTAATTAATTCCTATTCATATTTCATGTTAATATCTTAAACATTACTTAAAGTATCAACTAGTATTGTTTCTCATATTAATTATTACTAGAATCGATCGGTTAATACGCTTGTTATTAATCCGGTTCTTTCAACGGTAGTAAACTTGGAATATTAATGCATGCATCTCATGGTTAATATGCCAAGGGGAATTAATTATATTGATTAAACCCATAAACCGCTTGTGTTGAGGTTATCAATCTCAATCGTTTTCATCTTAAGTTTATTGCTACTATCAAGTTAATATACGGCGCTTGTTCTATATTGACTCGATAGTAAGTTTTATTAATGAACGCATCTCGTTATTAATAACTACCCTCGATGAACTGGATATACTCCTCGATTGAGTATTCGAGAGGAAGATAGTTAAAGATATAACCGGGATCGACGAACATTTCATTAAGTGGATAAAAGCAGAACCATGTCCTCATCTCATTAAATTAAACTCATATAGGTTGTTCATCTTAGTATTTTTAAATCAAACAAATCTAAACCCCCCTTGTTACTACTTATATAGAAGAAAAGTATTCCTTTCCATGTGGATACGAACCTTACTTCGTTATACTACGTATATTCGTCGTATTGATTAATTATTTTGAGTGCACCTCACGACAAAGTGCACGTTAATGGGCAATCATCTCGGAGGGAAGACTTTGTTCGTGCTTCCTCCAATTCTGTTTTTAAACATTTAAACATGCTCATGGATATTGTTTTTCATTATGGAGCCTGTGTGCTCGTGTTTGCCCCGTGTGGCATTTGTTTTCAAACTATGTTTTCCGTTGCGTATTCAATTACTTATTATGCATGTTTATGGATGACTTATGTGTGAATGATATTCGAGACGCCTTGTATAATATGGATGAGTTAGACTGCGGTTGACTATTCGTATTGTACGGCGGGTTGTTGACGTGTCCGGATAGGTCCGGGGCGTGACAATTTAATTGGTATCAGAGCCTTAGTCCATAAACTTCATAATGAAGACTCAAAATTCTCTTTTACAAATTGCTTTGAAAACCATGAGCATAAATGTTTTGTACTTATAGAACTTTTGGTACTTGAGTTGCAAGGTCTCTAATTGTTAAGATGGTACCTTTAACAATTGGTATGGCGGCAATTCGAGCCAAGTAGTGTCTTAAGTACCTATCTGTCAATTGACATTTGATACGAGTCTAATGATTCTTTCCAAAATTTCTTTCAGAAATGGACGGTGGTGGCAAGATTACGAGAAGGAACCCGACGGGCCGTGCACTGGTGGTGACCGGGCAGGGAAGCCGTGGGGCCTCTAGAGTGTCTAGAGGGGCGAACCGTGGAGGCCGATCGCACATGGTTTGCGATGGTCATGTTGACACCTAGGATGAAACCTACTGGTCCTATGAGGACTCGACTTATCAACCGGAGACCGAGCCGGTTGAGACCCCTTACGAAGGGGATGACGATGACGTAAGTGACGAAGATGGGGAGAATGACTCCCTAGCAAGAATTGAGGCGCTGCTCCAGCAATACCAGCGGGAGCGCGAAGAGAGGAGGGAACACCGAAGGCGCCGAAGAGGGCAAACTTTGGGTGGGGCTTCAAGAGGAAGAAGCCATGGCGACTCTAGAGCCCACATTGAACCACATGGGGTCTGGGGTGATGGGGCCCGATCATAAGGATCTCAAAATATATCAAGAAAGCGAGAGACTTGGGGTGCAACCCCTTCAATGGAACGGGTGACATCTCGGTCGCCGCGGAATGGATCAAGAGGTTGAACGAAGCAACCCTTGATATGAAACTCACCCCCGAATTTAAACTAAGGGTGGCGGTGAGATTGCTTGAGGGGATGACGTCCACCTGGTGGGACGGAGCTAAGGGCAAGTATGGCAGGACCGTGACTTGGGAGAATTTCCGACAGGAGTTCTTTGCCCAATCCTATTCAAATTTTGAGGTGAACGCTAAGAGGAGAGAGTACATCCTCCTGACCCAAGGTGGCAAAATGATGGTGAGGCAACTTGAACACAAATTCAGGGAGTTCGCTAAGTTCATACCAGAGTATGTTTGCGATGAGAACCGAATGGTTAATCACTTCTGAGATGCCTTAGACTTGGAAATACGTGAGAGGGCAACACAATTGCCCAACATGACCTTCAGTCAAGTAGTTGAGCAGGGGTTGAAGGGAGAGAAGGAATGGGAAGAAAGAAAGATGAAAAACGCCGAAGAGGCGAAGAAGAGAAAGTGGGAGAACCATGGACCTCAGGATCCTAACAAAATGGGGAATCATGGAGGAGGAGGATCTTTTCAAGCACCCCCACTGCCATCTAGGGAAAGTCAAGGCTCGGGCAGGCAATCACAAGCCTTGGGGGTGACTCGTTGCAAGAATTGCAAGATGAACCACATGGGAAAATGTCGTGACCCTCCTAGATGCTACCAATGCGGGAGCACCGGGCACATGAAGATGAGTTTCCCACAATTGGGTGGAGCAAGAGCATCGGGACCAAGCAGTGGTACTACCGGGAAACGGAATCAAACCGTGGCTTCCCAAGCTTCCAGGGGACAAGGGGGAGCAAGCGCGAGTAACGCGCCGTCCGTGAACCAGGGGAGGACTCAAGCCAGAGTCTATGCGATGACGGAGGCGGATGCTCAAGCTAACCCGGATTCTGTCACAGGTATTACATAAAATTTTGATCGTCTTTAGGCTTATTTTGGATGAGGGAAGCTGCGGGGGTTGAGTACAGGTCATCCCGGGGGCGAACCGGAAGGTTTCGCACGGTATGGGCAAGTTTTTCCCACGCACAGCCGGACGCACGCGTGCGTACCTCTGTGCATGGGAGGCAGTGGGCTTCCGAATGCAAAATTTGCCCATGCACGGCCGTGCGTACCCGGACGCACGCGTGCGTCACTCCGTGCGTACCCCCGTTCGTCCCTCCAAGCGTGGGTGGCTGTAGCCATCCAGGGGAAAATTTTCCTGCACACACGTGTGCGTCCCCCCACGCACGCGTGCGTGGCACCTAGACTACCCGACGTTGATTTTTTTGCACCGATTTGCGACGTTAAGACCTCCTCTTGATCCCAAACATGTGTATGAACATAATAAACCTCTATAAATGTATATAGATGGTAGGAGGGCATCTTACATGGCTTATAAATGTAGGAACACTAAAGAGTAATGGGAAAGATGCACGAATCCTTATCGATACCGGGGCGCAACGTTCATTCATGAGTGAGACGTTCGCCAAAGGCTTAGGGATACATTCAATACCGATGACACAAAGTCTAGTGGTATCAACACCACTAAGAGATGACGTTGAGAGAACTTGTTATTATCCATCTTGTGAGGTGGAAGCCGATGGCCAAACCTTGACGTGTGATTTCGTACCACTGAGCATGATTGATTTTGATGTGATCCTAGGGATGGATTGGCTAGAAAAGCATCATGCTAGGGTAGATTGCTACACGAAGGTTCTAGAACTCAAAGGCAATGATGGGAATGCCCTACGATTCGAGGGTGATCGAGGCAAGTCAAATAGTTGCATCATATCCGCCGTGAGAGCGAGGAGTATGATGTGAAAGGGATGCCACGCATATCTAGCATACGTGGTGGACAAAACTAAGGAGGAACCGAACCTCGACGATGTAAGGGTGGTTTGTAAGTACCCGGATGTCTTCCCTAAAGACCTACCGGGGCTTCCACCCGATAGAGAGATTGAATTTGTGATCGAGGTTGAGCCCGACACCAAACCAATCTCTATACCACCGTACCGAATGGCACCTGCGGAACTGGATGAGTTGAAAACCCAATTACAAGAGCTATTGGATAACGGTTTCATTAGACCGAGCTATTCAACGTGGGGAGCACCAGTTCCTTTTGTGAAAAAGAAGGATGGGACTCTACGTGTGTGCATTGACTACCGACAATTGAACAAGGTCACCATCAAGAATAGGTACCCTTTACCTGAGATCGATGACTTGTTTGACCAGCTCCGGGGGGTAACGACATTTTTAAAGATTGACTTGAGGTCAGGGTATCACCAACTGAAGATCAAAGAAAGCGACATACCGAAGAGTGCTTTCCGCACAAGGTATGGTCACTTTGAGTTCTTGGTGATGTCGTTTGGGTTAACTAACGCCCCAACGGCATTCATGGACTTGATAAACCGAGTTTTTCATAAATACTTGGATCAGTTTGTAATTGTGTTCATAGATAACATCCTAATTTACTCAAGAAATGAAGAGGTGCACGAGAAGCACTTGATTCTGGTTCTTGAAACACTACGAGAGAAGCAACTCTATGCCAAATTCTCTAAGTGTGAATTTTGGCTTAAGGAGATCGGCTTTCTCGGTCACGTGGTTTCTGAATCAGGCATTTCTGTGGACAATAAGAAGATTGAGGCCATCACAGGATGGGAAAGACCTAAGAACGTGAAAGAGATTCGTAGTTTCCTTGGACTAGCGGGATACTATAGAAAATTCGTGGAGAAGTTCTCAGTTTTGGCATCACCGTTGACGAAGCTCACTCGAAAGGGAGCAAAGTTCGTATGGGATGACCGATGTGAGAAAGGATTCTTAGAACTGAAGAAAAGGTTAACTGAGGCATCAGTACTCGCCTTACCAAAACAAGACATGGGGTACGATGTCTACACCGATGCGAGCATCCAAGGGCTTGGATGTGTATTGATGCAGAATGGGAGGATGATTGTCTACGCTTCACGACAGTTGAAGAAACACGAGGTAAATTACCCTACTCATGACTTAGAATTGGGAGCCGTGCTTTTTGCACTAAAGATATGGAGGCATTATCTCTACGGAGAGACATGTCACATATACACTTACAGGGCCGTCTTTAGGATTATGGAGGCCCTAGATAAAAGCATGTTCATACGGAGTACTTAATATTTACGTATTATATTCATATGATTTTCAACTATGATAATTGCAATTTTATGACTACTTTACAAAAACTTACGGAGTACTTAGTATTTACCTATCATGTTCATATGTTTTTTGAAAAATTAATTGCAAAAACACACAATATGTTAAATGAAGCACACTTGAAGTAGTGCACCGTATATTTTGAACCTTACAAGATTAAATTTCTTATTGTTAACATATGCAAAATTCACTAAACATATACTTTTCAATACTTTATTTTTTCTTACATTTTAAAGTGCAAAATTGACAAGAACATAGATACAATCAAATCTATCAAAACATTTTCTTCAATAGATGACATAACTTACTCACTTAGTCTATCATATCATCTGACTTGATTGATCATACATAATTTTTAATCATTCTAAAAAATAACTATATGGGTATAATTCAGACTACGTATAAAAGATTGCTTTCATAAGTACTTCCATAATTATATACATTCGCATGCCAACGTATCAATATACTACATCCGTCCCTTAAAACTTTGCAAAGTTTGACCGGCACGGGATTAATAAAGTAAAAACTGTGTGGTTGATGTTTGTGCAGAGGAGAGAGAATTAACTGGAATCACAAATTCTTTACTTAAAAGGGAAAGTGGCAAAGTTAATGGGACATCCCAAAAAGAAAAGTTGGCAAAGTTTTAAGGGACGGAGGGAGAGTATATACCAATGAAGCAAAAATGGAACACCCAAATAAATTAATAATAACCACACCCAATAACCCTTTAGCCTAAATTTAATAAAATTCTAACTTTTAATTTTTATTTATGACATTTGCCATTTATTTCATTTGAGAAATCAAATTTAATTAGGATTTCAATTAAATGTAAATATATAATAATAATAATAATAATAATAATAATAATAATAATTTTTTTAAATTTGGAGGCCCCCAAAAGTTGGGGGCCCTAGACAATTGTCTAGGCTAGATGCCCCCATCACCGGCCCTGTACACTTACCACAAGAGTTTGAAATATGTGTTTACTCAGAAAGAGTTAAACACGAGACAACGACGGTGGATGGAATTGATAAAGGACTACCACCTAGTAATTGATTATCATCCGGGGAAAGCAAATGTTGTGGCCGATGCCCTTAGCCGGAAGAGTTCATCGGTGGCATTGATAACCTAATTGAGGGCATTGAGAGCTCAATTGGAAGTATCAACTAATGGCGCCTTGGTGGCAAGATTTGAGGTGAGACCTACCTTACTTGATGAGATCAAGAAGGGACATGAGCTTGATAATGAGCTCATGAAGGTCCGAGAATGCATGCTAGCGGGACCGGTAGAGGATTTTCGTGAAAGAGATGATGGTCTCTTGTTATTCCATGATCGAGTGTGCGTACCGTCGAATGATGAGCTTTGAAAGTCCATTCTAGAGGAGGCTCATTCCTCGGCGTATGCTATGCACTCGGGAGGCACGAAGATGTACAGGGATTTGAAAGAAAACTACTGGTGGTCTGGTATGAAGAGGGAAATAGCAGAATACGTCAGTCGGTTCCTTACTTGTCAGCAAGTTAAGGCAGAACATCAACATCCAGCGGGCTTATTGCAGCCACTTTCCATCCCTGAATGGAAGTGGGAACATGTGACCATGGATTTCGTGGTAGGCTTACCACGGACGATCAGGAACTATGATGCAGTTTCGGTTGTCGTTGATATGCTCACGAAGAGTGCACACTTTTTACCTATCAACACCACTTACCCACTCGAGAGGTTAGCCAAATTGTAAACGGATGAGATCGTGAGGTTACATGGTGTTCCGGTGACCATCATATCTGATAGAGACCCACGATTCACATCACGTTTTTGGCCAAAATTTCAAAAGTCCATGGGAGCGAGGTTGAAGATCAGTACTGCATTCCATCCACAGACGGATGGGCAGTCTGAAAGGGTTATTCAGATCTTGGAATATATGTTGAGGGCTTGTGCATTGGAGTTCCAAGGGAGTTGGGACAATCACTTAGCACTTGTGGAGTTTGCCTATAACAACACTTATCACGCAAGTATCGGCATGCCTCCATACGAAGCATTGTATGGGAGGAGGTGTCGTACACCGTTATGTTGGGACGAGGTTGGCATGGCCAAACTTGAGAGTACCGAGTTGGTTGAGATCACCAAGTCAAAGATGAAGTTGATTCGAGAGAGACTCAAAGCAGCTCAGGATAGACAGAAGAGTTATGCAGATAAACGACAGAGAACCTTAGAGTTTAAGGTTAACGACGAGGTATTCCTAAAAGTTTCTCCTTGGAAATGAATCATTCGATTCCAAAGCCGAGGGAATCTCAATCCACGCTACATCGGGCCATTCAGAATTCTGGAGAGAATAGGGGTTGTAGCATATCGTCTGCAGTTGACTCCAGAGTTAGAGAAGATACACAATGTGTTCCATGTATCTATGCTGAAGAAGTATGTACAATTGTACATGATCCTTCTCACGTATTGGAAAAGCCGCCGGTGGAAATATGTGAGGATTTAAACTACGTCGTACAACCGGTCAAGATCATCGATAGAAGGGTAAAGAAATTGAGGAGTAAAGAAGTTCCAATGGTTAAAGTCCTTTGGAAAAGTGACCGAGTTGAAGAAGAGGCTTGGGAAACGGCAGCTTTGATAAGGGAGCAATACACTTTCCTATTTAAGTAGCACTGTGAATTTCGGGGACGAAATTCCTGTTAAGGGGGGGGGGGGGGGGTGAACTTGTGACACCGCACCCGAACGTCCTTGAAATTCAAACTAAATTTCAGAGCTTATGTATTGAATTTCCCTATCATCGAACAATTGTAAAATGATTAAAGTTTTACGTAAAGTGTGATTAATCATATTACTGTTTGGGCTCGTATAATAGGAATGGACTTCTAAATAATTAATTGGGCCATCTTATTGATATTGGGGCCCAACATTCGTAAATAAAAATGTATAACCCCTCGGTACAAAGTAAGAGCGGTCCGGCAACCCAAATGTTATTTCAGGCTTAACCTGCTAAAAATAGCAATTATTCAAGAATGACGTCCTAGACCCACTGGAGGGTTACCCACACGGTTAGTAGCCCAGCTACATGAATATTAATGTCATAAATAAGAAGTTTTGTACTTATAATGAAGCTTCAAAATTCTTTTTGGAAAATGAATTTGAAAACCATGAGCATAAGAAGTTTTCTACTTATAGAACTTTTGGTACTTGAGTTGCAATGTCTCTAATTGTTAAGATGGTACCCTTAACGATCGGTATGGCGGTGATTTGAGCCAAAAGATGTCTTTAAGTACATATCCGTCAATTGACATTTGATACGAGTCTAATGACTCATTCTCAATTTCTTTCAGAAATGGAACGTACCGGTAGAATCACTTGAAGAAACCCGACTGGCCAGGCACCGGGAAGGTCCCAACATGGCAGTCGAGGGGCATCTAGGGTGTCTCGGACACAGGGCCGTACAGGCCACTCGCTGACCGTGAGTGACGGTCATGTGGAAACAATTGATGAGCATTATGAGTCCGAGGAGGATTCAACTTACCAACCGGGAACTGAGCCGGTTGAGACCCCATATGATGGGGAATACGACGATGCTAGCGATGAGAGCGATGATAATGACGCTCTTGAACGGATTGAGGAATTGCTTCGGCAATACCACCAAGATCGCCAAAGGCGTCGGGCTAGGCGTGCTTTGGGAGGGGCTTCAAGGAGAGGAAGCCTTGTAACTCCTAGGGAGAGCGTAGAACCCCGAGGAGGTAGAGGTGCCGAGATTCCTATTATAAGAATCTCGAAGTACCTCAAGGAGGCGAGGGATTTGGGGTGTAAACCGTTTGATGGAACGGGAGACATCTCCGTTGCGGCCGAATGGATCAAAAGATTCAATGAGACGGCCCTTGATATGCAGCTGCCGCCCAACATGAAGATGAGAGTGGCAACTAGATTGCTAGAAGGCATGGCGTCCACGTGGTGGGACGAAGTTAAAGGTAAGTACGGCGAGGCCGTCACTTGAGAGAATTTCCGGCAGGAATTCTTTAGCAAATACTACTCCGACTTTGAGGTAAACATGAAGAGGAGGGAGTACACAAATTTGACCCAAGGAGGGGAATGAACGGTGAAGGAGCTTGAGCAAAAATTCAGGAAACTTGCTGAGTTTATACCGGAATACATTTGTGATGAAAACCGGATGGTGAACCACTTCTGGGATGCCTTGGACCTTGACATACGCGAGAGGGCAACACAATTGCCTACAATGACGTTTAGTCAAGTGGTGGAGCAAGGCTTGAAGGGGGAGAAGGAGTGGGAAGAAAGGAAACGAAGAAATGCCGAGGGGGCCAAGAAAAGAAAATGGGAGAACCATGGCCCCCAAGGTTCTAATAAGAAGGGGAGTCACGGGGGAGGCGGATCTTTCAGAACCCCTGCACCACCGACGAGGGGAAATCAAGGTCCAAGCGGGCAAAGCTCTTTGTCACAAGGCTCGGGAATGAAGAGGTGTAGCAACTGCAAGAAGAACCACCTTGGCAAGTGTCGTGATCCCCCGAGATGCTATCAATGCAGGGAGGTTGGGCATTTGAAGGTGAGTTGCCCACAACTTGGGCGACCCATGGGGACCGGGCCAAGAAGTGGAACGACGGTGAGCAGGAATCGGACGGGAGCACCAAATGCTAGTGGTGGGCACGGAGGAGCAAGTTCAAGCAACGTGCCATCCGTAAATCAAGGGAAGACCCAAGCTCGGGTCTATGCTATGACGGAGGCGGATGCTCGTGCCAACCCGGACTCCGTTGCGGGTAATTCCTTAAACTCGCGTTTTAATCTATTGTATGCAGTAGGAGGGTTGAACTTGTAAAATTGTAACCCCGACGGGTTTGGTCGGGTTTGGAGAGAAAAAGGGGAGGAGAATCCTCGCCCTGGGCGAATGCCGCCCGGCTTTGACGGAAGCCGCCCGGCTTTCGTCTGGATTAAATTCAGAAAAATACTACGACGCTCGATGATGACCGGCTTTCGTAGAAACCGACCGGCTTTCGTAAATGATTAATCTGGGAAATTTATCGCAGCTGAAAACTGGTCGGCTTTCGTAGAAACCGGCCAGCATTTGTAATAATAAATTGGAATAAGCTACGGCGCCAAAACCCGGACGACTTTCGTGGAAACCGGCCGGCGTTCGTTGAGCCTGGGAAATCTTGCGCTGCTGAAACCCGGCCAGGTTTCGTAGAAACCGGCCGGCGTTTGAATTAAATTCCGCGAATGAAACTACGGCGACGAAAACCGGCCGGCTTTCGTGGAAACCGGCCAGCTTTCGTAATTAATAATAGTCAGGATTCCTCGCAGCCAAACCCCGGCCGGCTTACCTAACGACTAGTTTAGGGTTGAACGAAAACCGGCCGGCTTTTGCGAAAAGCGGCCGGCTTTCCCCTGTTGGTGCACTACGTCGGTTTTTGAGGGTGAGAACCGGGCGGGTTGTGATGGGACATTGAACGAATGCCATCTAAACCGTAGTTGATACACTCTTTAACCAAAGAAGAGAGTCTATACTTAGAAAGTGTGTCTTACATTGCTTATGAATGTAGGAACACTAAAGATAAACGGGAGAGATGCAAGAATCCTTATTGATACCGGGGCGCAACGATCATTTGTGAGTGAGGCGTTCGCCGGGGGATTCAATGAACCGCTTGTACCGATGGCTCAAACCCTATTGGTGTCCACACCTCTAGGGGATGATATCAAAAGAGATAGCCACTATCCATCGTGTGAGGTGGAGGCGGAGGGCCAAAACTTGACGTGTGATTTCGTACCGCTGAGTATGATCGAGTTTGATGCAATCCTCGGAATGGATTGGCTTGAGAAACATCATGCTAGGGTCGATTTCTACATGAAGGTTCTTGAACTCTAAAGCGGTGAAGGGTTGACTTTACGCTTTGAGGGAGATAGAGGCAAATCAAACAGTTGTATCATATCCGTCGTGAGAGCGAGGAATATGATGAGAAAGGGATGCCACACATATCTAGCATACGTAGTGGATAAAGCCAAAGAAGAGACAGACATCAATGATGTGCGAGTAGTGTGCAAGTATCCAGATGTCTTCCCAAAAGACTTGCCGGGACTTCCACCCGATAGGGAGATGGAATTTGTGATCGAGGTTGAGCCTGACACCAAACCAATCTCTATACCGCCCTACCGAATGGCACCCGCTGAAGTTAATGAGTTGAAAAACCAATTGCAAGAGCTATTGGATAACGGTTTCATAAGGCCGAGTTACTCTCCGTGGGGAGCACCGGTCCTTTTCGTGAAAAAGAAGGATGGGACACTTCGAATGTGCATTGACTACCGTCAACTGAACAAGGTCACAATCAAGAATATGTATCCTTTGCCTAGGATTGATGACTTGTTTGATCAGCTTCGAGGAGCGACAGTGTTTTCAAAGATTGACTTGAGGTCGGGGTACCATCAATTGAAGATAAAGGAGGATGACATACCGAAGAGTGCTTTCCGCACAAGGTATGGTCATTTCGAGTTCCTAGTTATGTCGTTTGGGCTAACAAACGCCCAGCGGCGTTTATGGACTTGATGAACCGAGTATTTCTTAAATACATGGACCGGTTTGTGATTGTGTTCATAGATGACATCTTGATTTACTCAAAGAGTGAAGAAGAGCATGAGGAGCACTTGATACTTGTTCTTGAGACACTACGAGAGAAGCAACTCTATGCCAAGTTTTCCAAATGTGAATTTTGGCTAAGGGAGATTGGCTTTCTCGGGCATGTGGTTTCGGGATCAGGGATTGTCGTAGATAACAAGAAGATTGAGGCCATTACCGAATGGGAGAGGCCAAAGAACGTCAAGGAAATTCGTAGTTTCCTTGGATTGGCAGGTTACTACCGAAAATTCGTGGAGAAGTTCTCAGTTTTGGCATCACCATTGACAAAGCTCACTCGAAAAGGGGCTAAGTTCGTATGGGATGACCGATGTGAGGAAGGATTCCTAGAATTAAAGAAGAGATTGACTGAGGCACCGGTACTTGCATTACCCAAACAGTGAATGAGGTACGATGTCTATAGTGATGCAAGCATCCAAGGGCTTGGATGTGTATTGATGCAGAATGGGAGGGTGATCGCCTATGCTTCACGACAGTTGAAGAAACATGAGGTAAACTATCCTACTCATAATCTAGAGTTGGAAGCTGTGGTGTTTGCACTAAAGATATGGAGACATTATCTCTACGGGGATACGTGTCACATATACACTGACCATAAGAGCTTGAAATATGTGTTTACTCAGAAAGAGTTAACACATGAGACAGAGACGGTGGATGGAGTTGATAAAAGACTACCATCTAGTTATTGAATACCACCCCGTTAAAGCCAACGTGGTGGCGGATGCCTTGAGCCGAAAGAGTTCGTCGGGGGCATTGTTGACTAGCTTGAGGTCATTGAGAGCCCAATTGGAGGTAGCTAACGATGGTGCCTTGTTAGCAAGATTCGAAGTGAGACCTACATTACTTGATGAAATCAAGAAGGGTCAAGAAACTGACGAAGAGCTCACGAAGGTCCGTGAACGCATGCTAGCGGGACCGGTTGAGGATTTCAGGGAAAGAGACGATGGTCTCTTATTATTTCGTGACCGAGTGTGTGTACCGTCGGATGGTGAGCTCCGAAAGTCCATCTTAGAGGAGGCTCATTCATCGGCGTATGCCATGCATTCGAGAGGCACGAAAATGTACCGTGATTTGAAAGAAAGTTATTGGTTGTCTGGTATGAAGAGGGAAATAGCTGAGTACATCAGTAGGTGTCTTACTTGTCAACAAGTTAAGGCAGAACACCAGCATCCAGTTGGGTTATTGCAGCCACTCTCCATTCCTGAATGGAAATGGGAGCACGTGACTATGGACTTCGTGGTGGGGTTACCACGGACGGTTAAGAACTATGATGCTGTATAGGTTGTGGTTGATAGGATCACGAAGAGTGCACATTGTCTACCTATCAACACCACCTATGCACTGGAGAGGTTAGCCAAGTTGTATGTGGATGAGATCGTGAGACTACATGGGGTTCCAATAACCATTGCATCCGATAGAGATCCACGATTCACATCACGATTTTGGCCAAAGTTCCAAGAATCTATGGGGACAAAGTTGAAATTCAGTACAACTTTTCATCCACAAATGGATGGGCAATCCCAGCGGGTTATACTGATATTAGAGGATATGCTGAGAGCTTGTGCCTTGGAGTTCCAAGGAAGTTGGGACAACCATTTGGCACTTGTGGAGTTTGCCTATAACAACAGATATCGGGCGAGTATAGGCATGCCTCCATACGAGGCATTGTATGGGAGGAGATGTCGTACACCTTTTTGTTGGAACGAGGTTGGCATGGCCAAACTCGAGAGCACGGAATTGGTGGAGATCACCAAATCGAAGGTAAAGATGATCCGTGAGAGACTTAAGGTGGCATAGGATAGACAGAAGAGCTATGCTGATAAGCACCGAAGAGCCTTAGAGTTTAAGGTTGGAGATGAGGTATTTTTGAAGGTTTCACCTTAGAAAGGAATCATCCGATTTCAGAGCCGAGGGAAACTTAACCCACGCTACATAGGGCCATTTGTAATTCTTGAAAGAATTGGGGCCGTAGCATACCGATTACAGTTGACTCCGGAATTGGAGAAGATACATAATGTATTTCACGTGTCTATGCTTAAGAAGTATATGCCAGATCCATCTCATATATTAGAGAAACCACCCGTGGAAATACGGGAATATTTGAACTATGCCATGAAACCGGTGAAGATACTTGATAGGCAAGTCAACAAGTTGCGAAGCAAGAAAGTTCCAATGGTTAAAATCCTTTGGAAAAGTGACCGAGTTGAGGAAGAAACTTGGGAAACGGAAGCTCTGATGAAAGAGCAATATGCATTTTTGTTTGAATAAGCGTTGTAAATTTCGGGGACGAAATTCCCGTTAAGGGGGGTGAACTTGTGACACCGCACCCGGATGTACTTGAATTTAAAATTTCAGTATGTATTTGAATTTCTCTAGCGAATGATTTCGTGTAAAAGAATGATATATTTAATTAATGAATGATTAAATTAAATTATTTATCGGGTCCATAATATTGCGAATGGGCTACCAAATAATTAGTTGGGTCATCATAATAATTATAGAAGCCCAATAAAAATGCCAACTAAGATTGAGGAAAATGTTTGGACAAACAAGTGCTATTTCGACCCAACCTGCCAGAAATAGCGGGAATAATTGGGAGAGACTTCCTACACCCACTTGGGGATTTTTCCTACACAACTTATGGTCTCCAAATAGTGGAATGAGACAAAAATGGGATACTTGGGGATGGGTTGTGCGGACAAGTCAAGGAGGAAACCTCCTAGGGAAAAAGTCTACACACTATGACCCATATACACGTTATTTGGAGGCTTGATTGATAGGAAATGCTATTCATATCATCTTTGCTCTATCATCCATACGTATCAATTGGAGAGAGAGGGAAGAGGTTGAGGATAGCTCTCACTCTCAGGAGCTTTGAAGGAGGTCAAGAGAAAGGAAAACCCAAGAGAAAATAGCTAGAAGAAGAGGTAAGAACACATCTATTGTTCTTTAACTAATTTTTGTATATGATTTTTAAAAAAATCATATGGTGGCTTAAACATGATGTTCTACACATTTAAAAGTGTAGAATATTGTTATAAAGTGATGGTATTTAACTTAGAAGAGTTGGTGAATCGATAGGAGTCGAAATCGCAGGAAACCGCCACTCAAAAGGAGCTGCTCGAATCTGCAGAACCCGAAAGCCGCCCGGCTTTCACCCACTGTCCAGATTTTCCATTTCCGATCGGCCTAGAACGAGGACGGATCGAGGGGTTTCGCTAAGGCAGCTAGTTGAGCACATCATAAGGTGAGGATGACTGACCATGTTGCTTATAATTAGTGAGTTAATTTCATGAGATTACCTAAGGTAATTAAATGTATTTGTATGGATTATTAATCATTAATAATGTCCAAGAATGAGAAGAATATTGTCCACAAGAAAGGAGCATGATATACAAATTTAGGAATAAATTGTGTATGATCATGTGTTATGAGTATGTTGACTTGATAATGGAATTAACTATGAAATGCATGTTGAAATATACTTTTTACTTCATATAAGAATATATGAATGATTAAAAGTGATATTTTGTATATTGATATAATGATGATATTTTCAATGGAAAATCAGTGGGGCATTTTATAAATGACCATGAATAGAGAACTTGGTTTTGTTGGAATTAATTGGAGTAGTATTGATATACTAGTTGGACATTAAAGTGAAATCTTGCTAAAATTGATCCTAAGGTTGGATTGTGAAGTGTTATGCCTTAAGTAGTCTTAAGAGAAGCTTTAAGGTAGGAAAGTATGAACTTTAAGTTATACTAGGGGTAGGCCTTAAGGGATACCCAAGATAAATTGAATAATAAATTGATCCTAGGTATAGGGTTGGCCTACGGGCGTGTTCGCCAGTCCTTGAGGATAGCCGGTTGAATTATGGGAATAAGTAAGGACCATGGCCCTTCCCGACTCTAGAGCGGGGTTGGATAACATGGACTTGCATCGTGATCACGGGTTAGGGGGAAATCCAAATCGGGGACCTAACTAGGCTCCGGTAGCGGTAACACATAAGATAGGACCCCGAAGGGCCTTACCTTCCCACGGGACGATGGGTATGAGTCCAGGGGCGGGATGTTGAAGTCCGAACCGAGGACCTCGTGAGGTCTCGGACAGCGGTAGCAAATCCCGTAGAAATAATAAGACCCACGGGTTGGGTTGTACAATTGGTAAATGCAAAGGATTATGTAATAAGGGCCGTGTGCCGAAAAATAAATGAATTTACTTATTATAGTGATAATAATTGTGAAATATAAATTAATATTTATATTATGATATTACCCTATTTTGAGGGTCTTAGAAATTAAATTGTTGATTATACTCGGTATAGTTGTCATTGTACTTGTCAAATGCTTCGAAGTACAGACCTCCCCTTCACGGGGGAGGCAACCTCACAGTTTCAAGTAGGAGTTGAAGCTTGCTACCATCGCCCGTTGCTTCGGGGAGATTCGAGAGGAAAGACGTGGTTCGTGGTTCCTCTGTCTGTTTTCAAACTAATTATGTTAATGCTCATGGATATTATTTTTGGATAATTAATTGGGGCTTGTATGCCCATGTTATGCCAAGTGTGGCTTGAACACTTGTGTTAACGCTTCCGTTGTTTTAAAATGAATGTTTTACATTATGTTTGTTTATGGATGTACTATGTGTGAATGGTATTCAAAGACGCCTTGTATAGTATGGATGAGTTGGACTGCAGTTGACTATTCGTACTGTACAGCGGGTTGTTGACGTGTCCGGGTAGGTCCGGGGCGTGACAGAATAGGGGTTGTAGCATATCGTATGCAGTTGACTCCAGAGTTAGAGAAGATACACAATGTGTTCCATGTATCTATGCTGAAGAAGTATGTACAATTGAACATGATCCTTCTCACGTATTGGAAAAGCCGTCGGTGGAAATACGTGAGGATTTAAACTACGCCGTACAACCGGTCAAGATCACCGATAGAAGGGTAAAGAAATTGAGGAGTAAAGAAGTTCCAATGATTAAAGTCCTTTGGAAAAGTGACCGAGTTGAAGAAGAGACTTGGGAAACGGAAGCTTTGATAAGGGAGCAATACACTTTCCTATTTAAGTAGCATTGTGAACTTCAGGGACGAAATTCCTGTTAAGGGGGGGTGAACTTGTGACACCGCACCCGAACGTCCTTGAAACTCAAACTAAATTTGAGAGCATATGTATTGAATTTCCCTATTATCGAACAATTGTAAAACGATTAAAGTTTTACGTAAAGTGTGATTAATCATATTACTGTTTGGGCTCGTATAATAGGAATGGACTTCTAAATAATTATTTGGGCCATCTTATTGATATTGGGGCCCAACATTCTTAAATAAAAATGTATAACCCCTCGGTACAAAGTAAATGCGGTCCGACAACTCAAATGTTATTTCGGGCCTAACCTGCTAAAAATAGAAATTATTCAAGAATGACGTCCTAGACCCACTGGAGGGTTACCCACACGGTTAGTAGCCCAGTTATATGAATATTAATGTCATAAATAAGTGATAGAATGATTGAAGAAGAATACAAATGCCTATGGTCCCATCTTTGGCATTATTAGGCTAAATAATGGGAGTTGTGTTTTCTTTTATAATTATACTTCATATAAATTATGGGGACCATCCTACACATATTAGAGATCAATAATATGATGTAGAAGGTTGACTTGATCTAAATAAATTGGGATGAGTACAAAAGTACAAAGGACAAAAATAATAGGACCCATCTTTCCACTTTTGGAAGTATTGGTAGATATTTTGCTCCCAAATTAATTAGGGGACATAAGAGGGCGCCCCACACCTTCCTAGCACCTGCAAAATAAGGAGAATAAGTTAGAACTCATAAATGGGGCGGACCTATTGAGTTGAGAGCTCAAACAATACAAAAGAGAAATAATAGAGGAGGACCATTCCATGTTTGATTGGAATCAAACACCCTACCCTTTCTTTTTGTGAACCACACGATTTCTATCTTCATTTGAGGGCTTCTTAAGCCTTATCACAACCCCCATTTAGAACTGGGAGGATAAGGAAAATGTGAGAGCCGCACAAACCAAAGAAAAGAGAGAGGGAGAAGAGTTGGCCGCAGGGATGTTTTCCAATTCATGGAGTTCACTGTTGGAGCCATATCTCGAGCTATACTAATCCAATTACGTCGTGTGAGGTGCAAAAAGAAATATCTCAAGATAAGGAATCCATAGAGGTGCGGTTTGAATCAATAGGAGCAGTTTAAGGCCTCCAAATCATCAAAGGAAAACGATACCTCGCAGGTTTCGATTTTGTATTCAAAGTAAGTTTGAACCCAAAACTCTTTCTTTTCTATTGATTAAATCGTATAAATGATTGAAGAAATATTATACACTGGTTGAAGTGTATATAATGTTATTATAAAGCAACTTTAATTGTTGGAAAGGTTAGATACTAACCTAGACAAAACCTTGAAAGGTTAGGGAACGAATTCACCGGAAAACACCCGTTCCAGCGACTGTTTTTGTATCTTCGGTTAGGAGTTGAGCTAGAACCTTTAGGAGGCTGTTTAACACTCATTTATAAGCAAAGAATCAATTCTCAAACCCCCTTGGATGAATCTTGAGCATTGGGTTGAGAAGGAACAATTTAAAGCTCATTTGAGGCGATGATCGACATCTAGTTGCTTACAACTTGTAGGTTAAGCATGAGATTACCTAAATGGCTAAATCATGTTTTTCATGGGTTATGATGATAAATTATTTATGAAATATTGATATAGTTGCCAAAGAATGAAATGGGAAATGATTTGGAAATATATTGATAAAATGGAGTTAAATGAACTATTGTGTGAAATAGGCATTTTTACTCATGTGTGAATTATGTAGATACATAAATGATTATTTATGTATTACATTGGATGATTAAGTTGCTGCTACATATCTCTAAATATGTAGGGAGTTACAAATAGAATATATAATGGATAAGACTAATCTTAATGGTATTGAAATACTAGTTAAGGATTGTTGTAATTGTTAAGGAATTGAATCTAAGGATTTGATTGTAATTCTTGTACTTGATTGTGATGCAATTGACTAAATTGATGTAATATGATGTAAGATCATGATGAGGCTGTCCGTAAGGATGTCCCAAGATAGATTATTGATATTACAATTCTAGGCACAATGAATGCTTAGAAATTGGGGTCTATGCAAATGTAAGGAGATGTACTTGAGCCCGTGCTCATAGAATTGCATTGTGTAGACATGACATGGTGATTGATGACATGCATGGTGATGTAGTTGAGTTGAAATCAAGAAATGCATGGGAGATATGAGGCTGTAGCCTATGATGTGCATGGTGATGTAGTTGAGTTGGACTCAAGAAATGCACGATGGAGTAGTTAAATTATGTTATATAAGGTGCATGGTGATGTAGTCGAGTTGGACTCGAGAAATGAAAACATATGTGTTTGGGTTGAACGAAATGTATTGTCGTGACTAGGGGTCACGGGGTTTGGGTTATATTTCGTAAACAAACCTTGGGTCTACGGGCCGACTACTTGACTTTATATATAAAGTAAGTATATTTTGAAAAGGGGTAACTTGGGGTTACAACCTAGCTTATATTATCACCCTATTTGAGGGTCTTGTGTTTGACATACTTGTTGTATATCTATTAGATGTCATCCACACCAGTACTTCATAGTCGTATAGAGTACTGACTCCCTTTCAGGGGGTGTCCCACCACCATTTCAGGTTGAGGCTAGAGCTTGCTACCTGTGCTTGTTGATCGGGCAATAATCTCGGAGGGAAGACTTGGTTCGTGATTCCTCCAATTCTGTTTTAAACATTTAAACATGCTCATGGATATTGTTTTTCATTATGGAGCCTGCGTGCTCGTGTTTGCCCCGTGTGGCATTTGTTTTCAAACTATGTTTTACGCTGCGTATTCAATTACTTATTATGTATGTTTATGGATGACTTATGTGTGAATGATATTCGAGACGCCTTGTATAATATGGATGAGTTAGACTGCGGTTGACTATTCATATTGTACGGCGGGTTGTTGGCGTGTTCGGATAGGTCTGGGGCGTGACAGATAGCCTGGTCCATCACATGACGTACGACTTCATCAACGACGTTGTCATCAAGTAGAGGGATGTGCGTCCAGCATCGTCCTTCATCTTCAGACCAGCTTCGAAGCTTGGTCCTTCATACGACAAAACGGCTTCATCAGCGCCATTGTCATCAAAGGACAAGCGTCCCCAATGCGGTCCTTCATCTTCAGACCACCTTCAAAGCTTGGTCCTTCACATGACGAACAGCTTCATCAGCGCCGCTGTCATCAAAGGACGGGCGTCTTTAACACAGTCCTTCATCTTCACACCAACTTCAAATGTTGGTCCTTCATACGACGAACGTTTTCATCAACGCCATCGTCATCAAGGGACGTGCGTCCCTAACGCAGTCCTTCATCTTCAGACCAGCTTCAAAGCTTGGTCCTTTATATATGACGAACGGCTTCATTAGCGCCGTCGTCATCAAAGGACGAGCGTCCCCAACGCCGTCCTTCATCTTCAAGACAACTTCAAAGCTTGGCCCTTTATATGACGAACAGCTTCATCAACGCCATCGTCATCGAGGGACGGGCGTCCAACGCCGTTCTTCATCTTCAGGCGGGCGCCAACGCCCAGTCCTTCATGAAAGGGCGAGCGTCCCCAACGCCGTCCTTCATCTTCAGGACATCGTCAAAGCTTGGTCCTTCATGCAACGTCCGACTTCATCACCTACATCTACAGGCGGGTGCCAGCTCCGTCCCTCATCTCCAGACGAGCATCTAGGCCTGGTTGATTATCGGATTGGCTCCATCGTCCTTCATATTACGACAAACGGTCTCTCAGTTTCGTCGTGATCCTTTATCTCAAGACCGGCTCCCAACGCCGAACGTCTTGAGCCAACGATCATGCTCTCCATCCCTTCCAGGATGGGGACCATCGCCTTCACAACGAATGGCCTCTCAGTTCTGTCGCCCTCAGATCACGAACGGCCCCTCAGCCTCGTCGTGATTCTACATCTCAAGACCGGCTTCTCCTGCGCCGAGAGTCTCGAGCTTATATGACGACCGTCTTCATCATCGCCTCGTCATCGTATTATAGGACCGTCGCTCTTACGACGAGCGGCCTCTCAGTGCCATCGTCCTCAGATCACGAACGACCCCTCAGCCTCAGCGTGATCCTTTATCTCAAGATCGGCTTCCTCAGCGCTGAGCGTCTTGAACCAGTGATTGGGCTCGCCATCCCTTCCTGGATGGTGACCATCGCCTGTATATGACGAACGACTTCATCATTGCCTCGTCATCATATTATAGGACCGGATCCTCATCGTCGTACGTCCTCAGATCACGAACGACCCTTCAGCCATGGAGTGATCTTTTATCTCAAGATCGGCTTCCTCAGCGTTTAGAGTCTTTAGCTTATATGATGATCGGCTTCATCATCGCCTCGTCATCATTTATTGGACTGGCTCATCATCGCCGACGTCCTCACATAACGACCGTCCCCTCAACTACGGCATGGTTATCTGCATCAAGGCCGGCTCCTCAGCGCCGAAGTCTTGATCTAGCGACCGGTCTCGCCATTCCCTTCTAGGATGGTGACCGTCGCCTTCATCTGACGATCGGGCCATCAGCACCGACGTCCTCATATTGCGGCAGACCGTCGGTCTCAACGTGATCTTTTATATCGACACGGCAGACCTTCGGTCTCAACGTGATCTTTTATATTGACACGGGCACACGGCAGACCCTCGTTCTCAACGTCATCATCATACTCTGAAGACTGACCTCATCCTCTCACTTTATGGATGAGGACCGCTGCTCGAACTTTCAGACCGGCCCCTCAGCGCCGACGTCCTTACACCACGAACGGCCTTTCGGCACGTCGTGATTATCTTTCTCAAGACCGGTCTTAGCCATTCCTTTAGCGGATGGCGACCGTTGCATGGATTTTAGGACCAGCCCCTCAGCGCCGACGTCCTTACATCATGAACGACTTTTCGGCACGTCGTGATTATCTTTCTCAAGACCGGTCATAGCTATTCCTGTACCGGATGGCGACCGTTGCATGGATTTACGGACCGTCCCCTCAGTGTCGTCGTCCTCATATCACGACCGCCCGCTCGACCTTTGCGTGATTATTTATCTCAAGACTAGCTCGCAACGCCGAAGTCTTGTTATAGCGATTGGGCTCGCTAATCCCCTCCTGGATAGCGATTGTCGCATTTATATGACGGTCGGCTTCATCATCGCCTCATAATCACTGTAACACCCCGACCCAGTAGGCCCCGAGGTAGTTACTTCTGACCTCTAGTACTGTCCTCACAAACCGCCACTAGCCTTTTCCGCGCACTTTGTCCTCACTCGTGCGCGCCCTGAGAAACTTCCCGATGGGTCACCCATCCCAAGACTACTCCCGTGCAAGCACGCTTAACTTTGGAGTTCTTGGCTAATGAGCTCCCTTAAAAGAAGATGCATCTTGTTGGTATGAGTAGTACTATTAATCCGTTTAAATTAAATCTCAAGTGTTACAATCACCCCCACTTAGGAACACAACGTCCTCGTTGCGCCCATAAACCAATCTCAATCAAATCCCAGAATCTTTCCCCCCGCTAAGTGTCTGCCCGATATCCAACGGATCAGCACACTGTCGTAGGATTGCTCTGATACCATTTGTAACACCCCGGCCCAGTAGGCCCCGAGGTAGTTACTTCTGACCTCTAGTACTGTCCTCACAAACCGC
Source organism: Cuscuta europaea (assembly GCA_945859875.1). Lineage (NCBI taxonomy): Eukaryota > Viridiplantae > Streptophyta > Magnoliopsida > Solanales > Convolvulaceae > Cuscuta > Cuscuta europaea. The sequence continues at coordinate 3,742,303 of CAMAPE010000047.1, read as the reverse complement.
CACTAGCCTTTTCCGCGCACTTTGTCCTCACTCGTGCGCGCCCTGAGAAACTTCCTGAGGGGTCACCCATCCCAAGACTACTCCCGTGCAAGCACGCTTAACTTTGGAGTTCTTGGCTAATGAGCTCCCTTAAAAAGAGATGCATCTTGTTGGTATGAGTAGTAATATTAATCCGTTTAAATTAAATCTCAAGTGTTACAATCACTTATAGGACCGGCTCCCACATCGCAACTGACCCCTCAGCCTTGGCGTGATTATATATCTCAAGACCGGCTTCCCCAGCGCCGAGCGTCTTGAGTTAGCGATAGGACTCGCCATCCCTTCTTGGATGGTGACCTTAGCCTTTATATGACGGTCGACTTCATCATCGCCTCGTCATCATTTATAAACCGGCTCCTCAATGTCGTTCGTCCTCATATCGCAACCGCCCCCTCGGGCTCAGCATGATGATCTATCTCAAGACGGTCCCTCAACGTCGAAATCTTGAGCTTACGACTGGGCTCGCCATTCCCTTCCTGGATAAGCGACCGTCACCTTCATATGATGCACGACTCATCACCACCGTCGTCCGCATATTCAGACAGGCGTCCACCGCCCCGTCCTCATATTCAGGCAGACGTCCACTGCTTCGTCCTCATATTCAGACAGGCGTCCATCGCCTCGCGCATCCTCAGATTCGGACCGGCTCATCAGCGCCGTCTTCCTCACTAGCAGACAGGCATCCCTTCAATAGACGGACACCGTTGCAGCTCCACGCCCAGGCCGAAGGGTTCGCAAATTTTGCTTCATTTTGGGAGCATCCAGTGTACTCTTTTTCCCACATTAGGATTTTTTCCCACAGGGTTTTTCCTAATGAGGTTTTTAACGAGACATCTCCCCATTGTGGAGCAAAAGGCGTCAACCATCGGCCCCATGTTGAAGACGTGCATTGCTTTACTCCTTTTCACCTCAAGGAGTGGGGGACTGGAAGAGCGGGGGACTTAGCACCTCCGTCACCTCTGAAGCACGAAATGCAAATTCTTCACGAAGATCGCCACATGCACCGGCGACAACCTCACATCATATGCATAGCCTCTCGGCCCCAAGACCGGTAGTGAGGGTCTCTGGCCTGCGACCTTCGGCTGAGGATTCTCCCACAGGGTTGCCTCAGTTAGGGCTCGCCAATGAGATCGAATTATCGGCTTGGGGAATCCGAGCGAGGCGCCTCGGCGACACCAGAAGTTCACTCCGCCCGATGGATCAGTACATAGCTCTACTCCCTTTCGCCTCAAGTACTCTCGCCTCAGGCAGTGGGGGACTGGGGGGCTACATCGGCCTCCAAACGCAAGGATGAAACTGAAAATCCAAGAACGCACAAGTATACAACTGCAATGACTTCGTCTATGCACCACAACGTCCAGGACCTTGTGGTACACCCTCGGCCGCTGCAAAATGAGCAAACAAGGAAGCAAAGCTCTAACACATCGCTCAGAACGTGACACGTGTCGTTCCTCGACATGTGGAGTTCCAACGGCCTTGGGTCATATGCTCCACCCTCGCCCAAGATAAGAAAATAACACCACGAACGTCCACTTTCGGCCAAACCAAAGCGCAAAGTAGGACGCACATCGTCCTCAATATCAAGGACCTCCTTCGTCCAAATCAACACGCCAAATCATGACATGCGCCGTCCTCAAAACACAGGACACACATCATCCTCGACACAAATGTACAAAGAACACGTCACACTCATCGTCCTCAAAGCGGAAGGGCACACATCGTCTACGACATGGAAACAAAGGCTCCACAACGGCCAAACGCAAAGAACAACCACAACGGTCCCACGTCGGCCGAAACATCAAAGCAGGACACCCATCGTCCACAAAACCAAGGGCACACAACGTCCCCTGGTCCAGGACCCCCATCATCCTCGGAGCCATAGACACCAAACTACGAATGATTTCGCTTCGGCCTGGAGCGCCAAAAGCAATTGTGTTGCCTCCTCGGCCAGAAGCACAAAAGGCAACCCATGATAGCTCAATCACTTACCGCCTCAGCCTCGAAATGAAGGACGTTCCTAATGGCTCAGTTATGGCACCGCCTTGGCCAAAAACGTCAAAACTCTCAGGTAATCCTTTGAAGGCCAAAAGCATCAAGACAACAAGGATCTACTCCCTTTCACTTCGTCTATATCTCAGCTCAGAGAGTGGGGGACTCCTGATAGAGTATATGGATCCAGACCCCATGACCCACATACTTCCACTACTACGAACAGGCCCGACAGGCCTAAGTGGCCCAAACACAGCAAACAAGACCCCGAGGACGTACAACCTTCGGGACATGAAGGCACCCGGGCTACGTACGACCTTCAGGACATGGAAGACCCCGGGGACGTACGACCTTCAGCACATGGAAGACCCCGAGGACATACGACCTTCAGTACATGGAAGACCCCGGGGACATACGGCCTTCAGCACATGGAAGACCCCAGGGACGTACGACCTTTAGCACATAACGGTCCCTCGGGGACGTGCGACCTTCAGCACTACCTCCGTCAGCCAGACGCTTGTCTCCCAGACCTTCGTCTGCCACACCTCCTTCAGCCAGACGTTCGTCTCCCAGACCTTCGTCTGCCACACCTCCGTCAGCCAGACGTTCGTCGGCCACAGGGAGCTCAAAGAGCCAGACTTCCATACTTAGCTAATATATTCGAATGTACTCAGCCCAATAGATGCCTTGTATTGTAATGGGCCTCCCAAGCCCAGGACTTGGGAGCCCACTCCATATTTTCCCTATAAATACTCCCCTTGGGAGTAGTTGTAAGGGTTCGAAATTCGTTAATGCAAATCACTTCTCTCTCTAGCTCTCACCTCTCTCTAGGAGTTAATACTCCATCAATATTATAATAGTATGTATGAGATTATTATTTTTAGAATAATATTATATTGGTCATTCATATATATAGTACATATTATATTTGTAATAATGCTAAAATAAGTTAAACTTTATTATCTATGCAATAAAGTCTTTCTAGAACATAAGAAGTAAATGAATTGTGTCTGGTATTTAATATCATTTGTTATATATTTTACAAAACTGAGTACTAGTTATCGAATAAAGATAATTAAACATTACAAAACTAATAAATTTTATATAATAAGTATCATAAATCTTAAACAATGAGTTGTTCTATTGTTTGTTTATTTAAGTTATGTAAATTATCTTAAGTGTTTCTTCTTTTAAATCTCCAAGTAAGTATTACATTATGTAAGACTATACATCAATTTTTGAAAACTAAAATTTAAGGGGGTGAATTGAATCAAAGTATGAAAATTTTAGAAAAATATTACATATATTGTAGAAACTTTTGAAAGGGTAACTTGTTAAAAGTTTGTTTAGCTCATTCATACTCATCGATGTTGTCTATCCCGATTTGAGCTGAGGATGTGTGTTAAAGTCTTACACCGGAATGGTATGAAATAATAAAATACTACTCCGTATATAAGATCATGACTACTCCTCTTCTGAGTCTTAGAATGTTTGTACTTGAACTGAAATTTTCTGATCTGATCTGGTCTGATAAATGTCTGGTTTATGTTTAATTTATTGTTGGGTTTGTTTCGGAAAATAAAGAAAATTAATTAAAATAAATTAATTAAATAAAATGACTAGAGAAAAACAAGAAAGGAGATGAAGCAGAATTAGCCAAAGCTCGTGCTACGCACGATTTCCTTAAAACGTATTTGTTGCCTCCCACGGTGCTAGGAGCGTTGCAACAATCGTTTCCCAGGATACGATGACTACGAACTAATGTTTGAGCACACAAACAAGAGTTCCAGCGAACGAGAACCAAGTATGAACACAGAAGGATTTTGGGAGTAGCTGGAAGAGTTTTTAGCTCAAGAAAACGTGAGGAAAGTGATGTGCGTTGTCAAACCGTGTGTCTGTTGCAAAGCACCTGCCAGCTATTTATAGGAGGATTTGTTGTGTGTTAAATGGGGTGTTAATGGACCTGAACGTTGGACATCAATGACCAGTCCGTTGGGCATTGAATCGTCCATAAACTGTCCATTTAACGCAGCATTAAAAGATAAGAACGTTGGGCATTAATTGTTGTAACGGAAGAAGTGCGCGGCAGAAGACCCCAACAGAACTCCCCTTGGAGGGGTTCTGTCCGAAGCCAACAGAACTCCCCTCGGAGGGTTTCTGTCCGAAGCCAACAGAACTCCCTTGGAGGGTTTCTGTTCGAGGCCTTCTATCCGGAGCCAACAGAACTCCCTTGGAGGGTTTCTGTTCGAGGCCTTCGTGTCCGCAGGTCGCCCGCGCACACGAGTCGCAGATTTTCTTCTCCGTTTCGGGATTTGATCGGCACCCCCCCCCCCTGCGCGTAAGAGAGAGCCTTTCCCTTTAGGAATCTTAACTCCTTAAAAGAGGCTTCCCTTTAAAAGGGGGTGAAAATCCCTTGAGTTTTTCGGTGTGGGATAAAACACACTAGAAACTCATCATTTTCCCAGTTTTTCCATTACAACGAGCGAACTTCGAGAATCAATTTCTCATTCACCCGTTATCCGTTTTGAGCGTACCATATATCGAATTGTAGCCCTTAACAAGGACAATCCGAAACCACTTTGACCCGACCCAAATCGGAAGTGGACCCCACTCAAATAATTGCCCCAAAATGACCATTTAATGCAATTTTTAACACATTTTTCCAACAATCCCCCACATGAATGAAAATTGATTTTCGAGACTTAAAAAGACACGAAGATAGGAGGACACGTTGTGTTCACCGGATGATCCTTGCATACGGAGAGGTAGGTTTTATCCTTTGAACCTTCCGTTGTAAAGACACGTTTATTTACTGGCTGTCTAGTAGACTCGATGTCCTTGAACTATACTGCCGTCGTGTAAACATTGACTTATCTTTACACAAGAACCTTCCAACTTTGTTCCGTTCTCATGGGTGTGCCCGTTTTGGCCATGGGTCACCGTCCTGGTTCTGCAAGAGTTTCTAAAGAACTGAGTCTTCACAGTTCTCCTTCGAAGCGGCCCTCTTCTCTCTCACATAGGTGATTCTTTCACGAGTATCCCGCATACTCTTTCAATGTTATCGAGTAGATCAACATTTTAGAATCATTAAAGCAAACGTTTTTGCTAACCTCGTGCGGGAGTCACTGTTTTAACGAGGAGTGGGTAGGAGTCTGGGACCCCCACAGTGACCATCCTTCGCTCTATAATTTAGTTGTCCCTTTTGAACCTAGGACCAACTAGGTTGGGTATCCACTATAGAACTTTTCAATTCACGGGCTTTAGTCCCATTCCTCGTGACAACTTCTCCAACAATTCTCTATCCAATGCCTTGGTTAGCGGATCCGCTATGTTATCCTTTGACTTCACGTAGTCAACAGTGATAACACCCGTTGTGAGGAGTTGTTTAATGGTGTTATGTCTACGACGAACGTGTCTAGACTTACCATTGTAGAGATTGCTCTGTGCCCTTCCAATTGCCGCTTGACAATCGCAATGTATGCATATTGGAGGGACAGGCTTCTCCCAACTTGGAATGTTCTCGAGAAAATGGCGTAGCCATTCAGCCTCTTCAGTGCACTTATCCAAGGCTATTAGCTCAGATTCCATCATGGATCTAGCTATTAACGTTTGTTTCGAGGATTTCCATGACACGGCTGCACCTCCCAAAGTGAAAACATATCCACTTGTGGACTTAGAGTCCTTTATGTCGGATATCCAACTAGCGTCGCTATACCCTTCAAGTACAGCTGGATATCTTCCATAGTGCAGTCCAAGGTTTTGGGTTTTACGTAAATACCTCAAAACCCGTATTATTGCCTTCCAGTGTTCATCACCGGGGTTGCTAGTATATCTACTCAGCTTACTAACCACAAAGGCAATATCAGGCCTGGTACAACTCATTAGATACATCAAACTTCCAATAATCCTAGCGTATTCTACTTGAGAAATACACTCTCCACGATTTTTGGTAAGATGAGTGTTTTTATCTAATGGCGTCCTTGCCTCTTGATAATCATCCTTATTAAATTTAGTAAGGATTTTATCAACGTAATGGGATTGGCTTAGCGTTAGACCGTCATGTCCTCTAATTATTTTAATCCCAAGGATTAAATCGGCCAGCCCCATATCCTTCATGTCAAATTTAGAATTTAACATGCTTTTGGTAGAGTTAATCATTAGATTATTGCTACCCACGATGAGTATATCATCCACGTATAAACATAAAATGACATAGCCGTCTACCGTGCTTTTCACATAGACGCATTTGTCACTTTCGTTTATCTTAAACCCATTAATTAACATTGCATGATCGAACTTTTCGTGCCACTGTTTAGGGGCTTGTTTCAATCCATACAATGATTTAATTAATTTACAAACCTTCTTTTCTTGGCTTGGAACACGAAAACCCTCGGGTTGTTCCATATAGATTTCTTCGTCTATATCGCCATTTAGAAAAGCGGTTTTTACGTCCATTTGATGAACTTCCAAATTCCGCAAAGCGGCAATCGCTAGTATCATCCCAATGGAATTTATTCTCGTCACGGGAGAATACGTGTCAAAGTAATCATGGCCCTCGCGTTGCTTGTATCCCTTGATTACAAGTCTGGCCTTATACTTATCAATGGAACCGTCTGGTTTCATTTTACGTTTAAAAATCCACTTGGATCCCAAAGGTTTACATCCCGGAGGGAGATCAACCAATTCCCACGTGTGATTTTTTAGGATAGAGTCCACCTCACTTTTGATGGCTTCTTTCCACATAGGACCTTCAGTAGACGTCATGGCTTCCGTATAAGTCCGTGGCTCATTTTCTACCAAACATGTTAGAAAATCCGGTTCATTTTCTACCATACATGTTAGAACATTCGGTTCAACTTCTATCAGGTAGGTGAGAAAATCCGGTCCGAAGGATTTTTCAATTCTAGCACGTTTGCTACGTCTGGGTTCGGGTTCTTCTCCGGATCCCTCGCTAGTATTTTCCATAGCTACGTCAAGTGTTCGTTTTGACGTGCTAGGCCCTTCGTTGGACTTGCATGGAAATACATCTTCAAAGAATGAAGCATTCCTTGATTCAATTATTGTGTTTTTATGTACATCCGGATTATTCGAATCGTACACTAAAAACCGATAAGCACTACTATTTTGTGCATACCCAATAAAAATACAATCCACCGTTTTTGGACCTATTTTTATTTTCTTAGGTGTTGGTACAAGCACCTTAGCAAGACACCCCCACACTCTTAAATATTGATAGGAAGGCCGTCTGCCTTTCCACAACTCGTACGGAGTTTTATCATATTTTTTCCGGGGAACCTTATTTAAAAGGTAATTGCTTGTCAAGATTGCTTCGCCCCACATATTTTGTGGCAAGCCCGAACTTACTAGCATCGCGTTCATCATATCTTTCAATGTGCGATTCTTTCGTTCGGCAACACCGTTTGATTGAGGTGAATAGGGTGCGGTACGTTCGTGTACTATACCCACACTAGCGCAAAAGTCACCAATTGGTGCTTCATACTCACCACCTCGATCACTCCTAACCGTCTTAATCCGTCGATTAAGTTGGTTTTCCACTTCATTCTTATAAAGAATGAATTTATCGATTGCTTCGTGTTTATTTTTTAATAAATAAACGTAGCTATAGCGAGTGCTATCATCGATAAAGGTAATAAAATATTTATTACCGCCACGTGTTTGTATTGATTTAAAATCACAAACGTCACTATGAATTAATTCAAGTGGTTCCGTTTTTCTTTCAACTGATTTGAAAGACGTTTTCGCTAGTTTTGCCTCTACACAAACTCCACATTTGTGCTTCACATCAATTGTGAATTTAGGAATGTGCTCCATGTTAATTAATCTACGTATAGAATTATAATTAACATGTCCTAGTCTACCATACCACACATTAGAAGACTCAAGCAAGTAAGCAGAAGGGATTTTATTATTATTATTATTATTAATAATAGTCATTACATTGAGCTTAAAAAGCCCATCACATGTATATCCCTTGCCCACATACATTCCCGATTTGGACAAAACCAGTTTGTCCGACTCAAAAACCATGCGGAAGCCATGCTTGTTCAACAACGAACCGGAAATCAGGTTTTTGCGTATTTCCGGAACAAACAGCACTTGGTTGAGAGTCAGCTCTTTGCCCGAAGTCATCTTCAGGACCACCTTGCCCACGCCTTCAACAGCGGAATGAGCCGAGTTACCCATCCACACTTTCTCACCATTTGATGGCTCAAAAGTTGTGAATAACTCCCGGTTCGAGCAAATGTGCCGGGTTGCACCGGTGTCCACAAACCACTCCTTAGAATTGGATCCAACGAGGTTGACTTCCGTAACCACAGCCGCTAGGATGATGTCTTCATCCTTTTGCCCACCTTGCACCAAATTGACTTGGGAGTCTTTCTTCTTCCGAGGTGCCTTGCAATCCGAGGACTTGTGTCCATTCTTGTTGCAATTGAAGCATTTTCCATTGAACTTCGTCTTGGAAACGCCTCCCTTGGGACCGAGCTTGCTCTTCCCATTATTTTTATTTTTGGAGCCTTTAGCATGCTCCACCACGTTGGCCTTGGCGCCATGAACAATTGGGAGTTTCCCATCGTTCTTCCGGTTATCCTCTTCAATCCGCAGACGGAGGATCAATTGCTCCAAGTTCATTTCCTTTCGCTTATGCTTAAGGTAGTTCTTGAAATCCTTCCAAGCCGGCGGCAATAAATGGATAATTGACGCCACTTGGAAAGATTCACTAACTGTCATTCCTTCATCTCGAATTTCGTTGAAGATCATTTGCATCTCCTCAACTTGACTCAAGACCGTCTTCGAATCCACCATTTTAAAGTCAAGGAATCGACCAACAACAAATTTCTTTGCGCCGGCATCCTCGCTTTTATATTTGTGGTCCAAAGCATTCCATAGCTCCTTAGCCGTAGCTAATTTGCTATACACGTCGTACAAAGCATCATGCAGCCCGTTCAACACGTAGTTTCGGCAAAGGAAGTCAGAATGCTTCCAAGCTTCAACCGCGTTGAAAGATTGCGCATCCACCTCACCCCCGGTTGCTACCGGCGCATCTTCGGTCAAGAATCTAGCAAGACCGAGAGTAGTGAGGTAAAATAGCATCTTTTGCTGCCACCTCTTGAAGTTTAACCCGTTGAATTTCTCGGGTTTCTCCACAGAGTTGCTTGGCACGGTCACCATAGGGATAGCCCTTTGGTTGGCCAAAGCAGATGCACCGCGTTGTGAACTATTGTTCACCGGTGCTCCGCTTTCAGAGTGATTGTCGTTCAGAACATTCTGCCCAACACCAATCTCGTTTTCTTGAGAAGTCATTTTCGTTCTTTAACGTTTTTCCGAAAACACAAAAATTAAGTTCGTTCACCAAAGTGACAAACTACGTTTTTAGATTGTTTACCGCAGTACAACAACCAAGGCAAAATACGTTTTAAGATTGTATCCGTATGATACAAACTCAACAAATACGTTTTAAGATTGTTGGGTTTGTTTCGGAAAATAAAGAAAATTAATTAAAATAAATTAATTAAATAAAATGACTAGAGAAAAACAAGAAAGGAGATGAAGCAGAATTAGCCAAAGCTCGTGCTACGCACGATTTCCTTAAAACGTATTTGTTGCCTCCCACAGTGCTAGGAGCGTTGCAACAATCGTTTCCCAGGATACGATGACTACGAACTAATGTTTGAGCACACAAACAAGAGTTCCAGCGAACGAGAACCAAGTATGAACACAGAAGGATTTTGGGAGTAGCTGGAAGAGTTTTTAGCTCAAGAAAACGTGAGGAAAGTGATGTGCGTTGTCAAACCGTGTGTCTGTTGCAAAGCACCTGCCAGCTATTTATAGGAGGATTTGTTGTGTGTTAAATGGGGTGTTAATGGACCTGAACGTTGGACATCAATGACCAGTCCGTTGGGCATTGAATCGTCCATAAACTGTCCATTTAACGCAGCATTAAAAGATAAGAACGTTGGGCATTAATTGTTGTAACGGAAGAAGTGCGCGGCAGAAGACCCCAACAGAACTCCCCTTGGAGGGGTTCTGTCCGAAGCCAACAGAACTCCCCTCGGAGGGTTTCTGTCCGAAGCCAACAGAACTCCCTTGGAGGGTTTCTGTTCGAGGCCTTCTGTCCGGAGCCAACAGAACTCCCTTGGAGGGTTTCTGTTCGAGGCCTTCTGTCCGGAGCCAACAGAACTCCCTTGGAGGGTTTCTGTTCGAGGCCTTCTGTCCGGAGCCAACAGAACTCCCTTAACCGTATCTCTTGAGAAATAGATTTTTGGACGGCATTCGTGTCCGCAGGTCGCCCGCGCACACGAGTCGCGGATTTTCTTCTCCGTTTCGGGATTTGATCGGCACCCCCCCCCCCCTGCGCGTAAGAGAGAGCCTTTCCCTTTAGGAATCTTAACTCCTTAAAAGAGGCTTCCCTTTAAAAGGGGGTGAAAATCCCTTGAGTTTTTCGGTGTGGGATAAAACACACTAGAAACTCATCATTTTCCCAGTTTTTCCAATACAACGAGCGAACTTCGAGAATCAATTTCTCATTCACCCGTTATCCGTTTTGAGCGTACCATATATCGAATTGTAGCCCTTAACAAGGACAATCCGAAACCACTTTGACCCGACCCAAATCGGAAGTGGACCCCACTCAAATAATTGCCCCAAAATGACCATTTAATGCAATTTTTAACACATTTTTCCAACATTTATAACTATTCAAATCTGGTTTCCTATGACTAGGTCTGATCTGATCTGGTTTGAGATTGAAAACGGTTTAATTAGAGTCGCTATCTTTATTATATCATATCTAGTACATTGTAAATTGGAAAATAATAACCCTAGTAGTTCCTAACATAGTTATTTTGCTAAAGAGACCCCGCATATCTATAATTAATTATGAAATAGAACTGTTTTGACGCCTTCACTACGTACGGCATGGAAATGTATGTTGTGTGGGCATGTACGAATGCCTCATTAGCCTATACTAGACACAAGGGACCATTCTAAAACTGCTCGTGGAATAGGTAAAGTGAATTCTTGAAATGCTTTGGCTAATAAAGGGAATGGGGAAGGAAACAGTGCGGGAAACCCACTTTTCCACATTACAAGAAAGAAAAATGATTGAATTAATAAGAATTAAACTAGTGTGAAATACTGAAATGTGAATCACACAAAATCACGTCAGGAACAGTGGCGGAACCAGGACTCGTGACTCGCGGGGCACAATAACAAAGAAATGATATACTAGTCTAGAAAAAAATCATATGCATCACGAGTATAACAATAAACAAAATTATAAAATTTAAATAAAACCACTGTTTTTGGAATGATCTGTTGCATCCATTAAAATCACTTTGTGGAAATTTAAAGTCACGCGATTGGCAAGGACCTTTTCTCAAATAACGTCTCCTCAACTCATCTCTAATATTAACATCATAAGTCTCAATCGGCATAACTTTTCTGTCCAGCACTTTTCTGTCCGAACGTCGTCCGAACACCGGCGTTTAGGGCGGTTCCCGGCGGAATATTTTGATGAAAATTTTTGAGCATGTTTCTCATCAAGTCTAGTTTATCCATACCAAACTTCAGCTCAAAATTCGATCGGGAAGGCAGTCAAATAATTCGTTGAAGTTAACTGCGCCAAATTATACATAGAAAAACGCAGTTAACTTCAACGAATTATTTGACTGCCTTCCCGATCTAAGTTTGACCTGAAATTTGGTATGGATAAACTAGACTTGATGAGGAACATGCTCAAAAAAATTCATCAAAAAATACCACCTGGAACCGCCCCAAACGGCGGTGTTAGGACGGTGTTCAGACCGGGAGGTGCTGGACCTGAGAATTTTCCAATATATATATATATATATATATATATATATATATATATATATATATATATATATATATATATATATATAAATCACCGCAGGGGCACGGGCACCCCCTAGCCCTAGGGTGGGTCCGCCCCTGGTCAGGAATGCGGTAGACATGGATCAGTTGTTCTTACGAGTAGGTTAGGTAAACATATACTTGTACATGAGTGAGTAATATAAGTTCTGGTCAGGTTAGGATCCAAAGGGATTATATTTACAGCCCCCATATTAACATTTACAACCCAAATCTTTTAAATATCTAATTTAAACACACCAGGTTGAGACAACTCTCCTTTTAATTCATCATTGGTAAATCTTCTGCTAAAGCTTTCATCGAATCGTTTACACAATATTGATCCTTTTCTACATGTACATCTGAGACCACACCCAAGTATTTGTTCATCGCACTTAATTTTAGAGTGGCACAGACTTATCTCAATCACTCATGTATTTCATTTTTAAATAGAAAGGAGCTTAGATATCAAGTCGGTCATATATGAAGCAGTTTGCAGAGAAGGGGATTAGCAATTCAATTGACACTCTGCAAAGAAGTTAACTGCAGAAAATTGAGACTGCAAAAACTTTCCAAATTCACTGTTCAATGTTTTAGGGTTTAGGGTTTCTCGAGTTTTAAGTTTCAAAATTAAGAAATTAGCTAGTTAAATCAAAAAGCAAATAATATGTAAGACCAAGTTACAATCGGGTTTTAGGATGTTTTTACTTGGACTGTGATTTGTTGGTCTGGTCTGGTCTGATCTGGTCTGGTCTGAAATGGTCTGATCTGGTTTCTTTGTACTTTTATAACTATCCAAGTCTGGTCTGGTCTGAACTGGTCTGGTCTGGTCTGGTTTGATCTGGTCTGGTCTGGTCTGGTCTGGGACGAATTACAGTCTAAGTAAAAACATCTTTACTCATCGCCCAGAAAGCCAAAAACTCCTTGTATTTCAATTGGTGATTGCACCCAAACTTACCAGGAGGAGTTGAGGCAAAGTGACCATCACATGCTTCTCTGAAACAAATTTTAAGTATTTACTAAAAATTGATAGCAAATAATAATATGTGAGAATATAGGGTACAATCTCTAAATATGAATCATCTGATTTTTCACTTGCAATATGAATTAAAGAATTTAATTCAAATTAAATTTTTAATCCCTCAAAAATTCGAACGTTCTTCGGATTTCAAATCTTCGTTCTTGAGATCTTTGAATCTTCATTCTTCGAGTCTTCAAATCTTCTTGAATTAAGAATTCAGCTTGAAGGGTCTCCGGTTTTCAAGTGGCTTAATCTTCAACAAAAGGGCCGTTTTATGGCTTGATCTTCTGTTTAAGGGCCTTCCGGGATATATGGTTTGATCTTCAATTGAATCTTGATTCAGTATTTATATGAATATCTTCAAATCTTCAAAGATTCGTTCTTCATATCTTCGAATCTTCAAAGCATCATTTTTCAGATATTCGAATCTTCGAGCTTCGTTCTTCAAATTTTCGAACGTTCTTCAACTTTTGGATTTATTTTATCAAGAATCGACGAAATCACGAAAGATTATTCGTATATTCTTAACAAAATTCATGGCTTGATCTCTTTTTCTTCTTCGTAATCGTTCAGAGCCTCTTGAGAGTTCTGCGGAGCTTTTCTGCAGCGTTTCTTCGACTGAAAATCCTCTTATGTTTGTCTCAACTGAGACCCCTGTTTATAGGTGTGGAGGGGTTAAAATATGCTTTAGCGTTAGGGAAATTCGTCCATATCCCTTGCGCCCTGATTAAAATGGGCTTTGGGCTCCATTTGCTTGCATTTTAATAGCTAGAAAAATCAGCACTTGTTCGATGTATCTGGACTGCCTTTTTAAGAAGGCTCACAGCTATTTCTCATGTATACAGATGGATTTCTTAACTAGATTCGTCCTCCTCTTCATATATTGGATCATGTCTCTTATTCATTGGATCATTATTTAATAACGGGCGCAAAATAGAGAAATTAATAAGACTGGCCCAATCTTTAAAAGACTTAACTTATAATTAAATTAATAATTGGACATTTTAAATAATCCAAATTACTTTAATCACTAAATTTCTTCTCAAGTCGTCCATATCACTATCTTTTTTTATAAGGCCCTAAGAGGCTAAGAGCATTACGAGCGGACCAACGGAATTGAACATTGCCCCAATAGCATTCAAAGGAGTCCCAAAATGATCGAAAATAGTTCGGTAGATTTCCAAAAGGGTTCAATGACTCCTTCAATTGGCTCAATAAATTTTATATGTCCACGGCTTAAAAGCTAGAGAATTGATGGAGATTTAGCAGCCGAGTTTTTTCCAGCAATTGAATTTCTGTTAGCTCGTAACAAAAGAGAATAACATACTCTCTGCTTCAGTTGGTAGGAGAAATCTCCATCTTCCTTATTGTTTCCATCTTCCTTATTGTTCTTCCGTCGGTAAGTTAAACAAGATTTCTAGTGGTTAGGGGTAAAATAGATTTTTTTTTACAATCATGCTTGATGTACACACCCTTGTACACATCTTATACACACCATGTTTGTGAAGTTTTTTTTTGTCTGTGAATCCGGTTCACAGACAATATTTTGTTTGTGCAAAACATTGTCTATGAATCGATGCTCACAGACAAAAAAAAATCTTTCACATACATAGGTGTGTACAAAAGTGTGTATAAGAGTGTGTACAAACATCATTTTTGTTTTTTTATCGTACAATTTAAAAAATAAACGGGTGTATATATAGAATTTCCCTTCCGAAAAGCCAAATGGGGCGGGTGTTATCTTACAAGATTTAAGAATCGAATAGGTCTTACAATTTGAAAAACAGTACCCGAACTAACATGTTCTTAAAAGATTACAACCCCTATCCGACTTAAAGGTTTCCGTTCACTATTCTTCGATCAATGTAAATTGTTCTTAATCTTTTACTTTGTATATCCAACTTCTGTCACATTGGTTTTTTTTGTGACTTTATAAAACTTTTAATGTAGTTTCTGAATATATAAATTTTATTTATCAAAAGTAATCTTATAATTGACATAGATCGGTTAACTTTATAGCAAGTCAAGCATCGCAAACAGCGTGAGGACCTTTAAGTAAGACTGATATAGTATATAGGTTCGGACCCATGACCCACATACTCTTAGATATACGGACGACCCAAATACACACTAATACCAGAAAGCCCAGCAGGAGAGCTCAATCAAGAATGAAGAGACGCACGGACTTTCTGTTTGTTTCATCACCTCGGCATCCGCACCTCGGCCACGGGCCACTAGAAGCTCACCCAGGGACTTCTAACACTACATCTGAGGTGCACCCAAGCACCTCGGCCCCAGCACCAAAAAAGATCATCATATGTCCTTAGCGGATTAGAACACATGTAAATAGCCCATTAGCGGCCCATTATTGTAATCCGGCCTCCCAGGCCTAAGACCTGGGAGCCCAACCCATATTTCCTCTATAAGTAACACCAATATTGGTTTGTCGGGAAGCTATCATTCGGTGCTCTCGTTGAGAGGAAGAAAAATAAAGTTTGTACACCTCGTCACTATCAGACACTACTGGTGCTTCGGAAGATGGAAAAAACTAGATAAAAAACCGTCTACGCATCAAAAGCTCTCCATCAGGAAAAATCTTGGGGCGATACGACATAAAAGAATGCCGAAGAGTTCTAGGAAACCATCAACCCTGAGGCCGACCTCCGCGTCCAGATCAATGCCAACCAGCCGGATGCCCAAACCTTCCTCGATGGCAAGCAAAAATGTGACGAAGCCAATGCTGCGCTGCAGACTGCCCCAGTCATCCCTCATGTGGATATTCAGGCGGCAGTTTCCATCATCCAAGCTAGCGTCGCTCAAAACCTATGGCATTGAGCGCACTCCTACCATCCAAGACCGGGGAGAACATACGCCAACACCACCTCTCCCGCCCCTACACCGGTGGTACCAACCAACTACCTGTAGATCAGCAATAATGAAAATATTGTCGCTCAGGATATGTCTTCCTCTGAGACGGTCTCTCGGAAGCAACCGGTCAGCACTCGGCGTGGCCACACCACAGCTTTCAACAGGTTGGGTAATGCACAACGGAAGTCGGTCTCCGAGAGAATTGGGGGGCGAGGTGGCTTCCGGAGGCCATGATCCCCCCAGAGAGAGCTTAGGATCTGTCTCCCGGACAACGGACGACAACACCTCGATAAGGGCAAGGGTAAGCTCCACAGAGAGGATGTTAGGCACAAGATCAACCAAGCTCATGCTGCCCGGGTCCAGGCGCAGCAGCCGGCCACCACCATAATGAGAAAGGACCTCAAAGACGACGTGTTCCAGCAGCTTCAATAGCGCCTTGCACAGGTAAAGGCAAAACATCTGCACGTCGGGGGCAAAACCCCAAGGGACAACCCTGATCCAGGCTACGTTGCTCTGATGCACAAGATTACGAACCTGGAGAAGCAAGTTGCTAACGACCGGGATGAGCCCATGATTCCTTTCAGGACGAGGACTCCTTTCACTACCCGGGGTCCTCTCTGCCCCCATCCCGGACAAGTATCGCGGCCAAACCATCAAAGCATATGATGGCCGAAGTGATCCACTGAAGCATTTCACCCGCTACCAGAATGGCATGCTCATTCTCAATGCCTCAGATGAGTACCTCTCGATGGTTCCTCTCCACCATGGAAGCGGTGGCGTACAAATGTTTCAACGCCCTCTACCAGAAGGCAGCGTTGATTCATGGCAGGATTTGGCGGGACGTTTCCTGACGCACTTCGCTGGCAGGAGACCCCACAAGAAGTATTTCCCACGTCTCCTCAGCGACAAGCAAAAGAAGGATGAGTCCCTCTGGGACTTTCTCGAACAATGGAGGCACGAGGCAGAGGAGGCTGAGGGGCTGACGACATGACATTGCAAGTCCTTCTCCAGGGTGTGATGACATTACAGACCCCCTAGGTCGTACACAAAATCTCTCAAGTGAGGTGACCTACATGCCGAGGCAGATGATGCACTCAGCGGAAAGGCCAGGGAAGAGACAATCCCCACCACCACACAACCAAGACGGGAGGGCTAGCAGCCAGCAATAGAAGCACGCCCAACACCGACCCCTCAATATAAGACACCCTTACATGACAACACCAGGTACAAGAGGCATCGATCAAGGAGAAGGAGATAACGGGCACCCCAGATCCTGGATCAGCTAAGGACCCCCTTCACGCATCTTGTGAGTATTATTCTGGATTACGCGGAGGAGCGAGGACTGGTTGAAAGGGATTCGAGGTCACTCCAAGAAATTTATGTCGTCCATCGGGGCAAAACATTCTGTCATTTTCACCGGAACAAATTCCACTACACCGACAATTGCATCACACTCAAGGACGCCATCGAGAAACTCATCCATAAGGGTCAGCTCCCCCAATTTGTCAAGGGCCCCCTTTCATACATGGGTAAAACCAATCACATAGCGGGGGAGACCCCAACCAAGCAGAGGGAAATCGGCAACCTCTTCGACGAGGAGGAATAAGAGCTACAACCCCGAAAGCAGCATATATACATGATCATCGGAGGAAACGCTTGGGGCAACTCGGCCATCCAACATAAAAAATGGGCGTAGTCTTTTTTCCTTTTTCTTTTTTGGATAAAATGTAAATATATATCCAGAAAATAACATAGTACAATGTATCAAAAAATAAAAAAGAACTATCTAAGCTAACATGCTAACCTAAAATAGTATCTAGCGGTACGGGGATGGAGAGAGAGAACTTAGAAGTCAAAACGGCATGGGTCAGGCCCCGGCTCGTATCATAAAAAATCTAGTAACCAAAGATGCACTAGCCCAAGAAAGGCTAGCCCATTAACAAGTAAAAAGCCTCTCGTAAGGTGCTTCCTCTAAACCAATAAAGGCCCGATAGGTAGCCAAGTCCTGTCAAAGAACCAAAAAGTCCGTAAAAATGAGCTCTAGTTTTGGATCAATTAAGACCCGTCTCCTGACCCAAGGTCCAACGTAGCCCAACAGCAGCCCTCCTAGCAAAAGCCCCAGCCCGCACTTCTTATGGAGAAGGCTCCATCCATGCATCAGTTAAGGCCCAGCCTAGGGACTGCACTTGGGCCCAAATTAGTAGCCCGCCAGCGTTCCATCCGCATAACTGCAGGCTGAGTTAGGGAAACGACCCAAGCTCCTACCCTTCCTCGCAATGCTTCAGCGTTGCTGAATTCAAAAATTCAAATTCAACCAATCCGGTCAAACGACAGGCTGACCAATCATGGTCAGCTGTCAGTCCGACCCACCCCACCCCCTCTCCAAGTCACCCCACTTGGTGCTGGTACCACCAGCCAGTCCGGTGACCAGAGTAACAGGGCCAAACTCAAAATAGAAGAAACCCCCGCTGACTCAGGCTTCCACCTTCTACCACCCACCCCCGTCGAGCCCCGGCGACCCCCGACGTTTTTCGGTCTATTGTTGATCCGCCACCGTATCAGTAGAAACCAAACTAGTTGGCAATGTATTCGCATATCACCCAGCAGCCGTCCTCACCGACAACAAACCCTCCGGTCTTCTTCTCCGGAAAGATCCGGTCTTCAAGACCCCCCAAATCAACAAAAAAGGCAAAATCCCCCCCCCCCCCTCACTCACCCGAGCATCCACAGACATAACCAGACCATTCACCTCAGGGCAAAGCTGCCCAATAACGCCGCTAGACCCTCACCATAGTCCTCGTCACTGTACTTGCCTCCCCTCAACAAGCAATGACCCCGGCCGGCCGGTTATCAGTGAAGGTCGGAACTTCCAGGAACACACCCCTCAGTCAGGCTATACATACACCCACAGAGCACTCACCGGCGAGCTCGAGCAAAACCTTCACCATGGAATAATCACACCATTTCTAGTTCAAATACGTCGACATAAAGAAGTCTGCCTTCCATCACTAAACCACCTATGCCAGACTCGTTCACACCGTCACCGGCCTCCCAAAAGGTAAGTGGTTACCATATTACTGGCCGTCGTCGATGACAGATCAACGGTTTTCGGTGACGTCCGGCAATGTAACACCCCAGTCCCGCAGGACCCGAGTTAGTTACTCTGGACCTCTAGTGTCACGCCCCGGACCGCATCCGAGCCACGTAGACAACCGCCGTACAACCCGATAAGAACAACAACAATTCATCCCTATTGAGTTGTACAAGGCGTTCGATTGATTCTATTGCCAAACCGATTAGTAAACACATACAATCAACATCAATATCATAATCAAACAAATGCGGAAATAATAATATGTTTGATACGTAGCCACACGTGGCAAACACGGGCACGCAGGCCCCCAACTATTTTAATGAAAATATTGTTCAAAAATCCATGAGCGGTTTATACATTTGAAATAAGAATGGAAGCACGAACCACGTCTTCCTTCTCGATCAATCACCCTAGGCAAAGGTGCAGGTAGTAGGACTCTAGTCTCAACCTGAAAAATGTGAGGGCCCCCGGAGGGGTCAGTACTCCATAGAAGTACTAGTGACAAGCAGGCTATATGAAGAATAACTAATGTTTCAGACACGAGACCCAAAAATAGGGTGTTACATATATATATATGTGACTCATTCATCCGATGATACATACTGTATATATATATGTAAAATACTCGACCCGTAGGTCATTTCATTCAAAGAGTCTTTTAGAGATAAAGTTCTTACGTGACCTTTCTCACCCTTTTCCCGAATGCCTAGCTCACCAGCTACATTCTACATTCATAATATCCTACCGAGTTTTGGGAGCATTTAGCATCCCGGGGATACTCAACCCCAACCGAGTTTCAGGATCATTAAATGTTCCGGGGATGCTCAACCCCAACCGAGTTTCAGGATCATTTGCAGTCCCGGGGATGCTCAACCCCAACCGAGTTTCAGGATCATGTATGGTCCCAGGGATGCTCAACCCCAACCGAGTTTCAGAATCATTTAATGTCCCGGGGATGCTCAACCCCAACCGAGTTTCAGGATCATTTATAGTCCCGGGGATGCTCAACCCCAACCGAGTTTCAGGATCATCTAATGTCCCGGGGATACTCAACCTCAAACTAAATCCTTACCAAACCCTAACCTGGATATGGCTAACCTTTCGTTCCTTCAACTATGGACAATACCTAGCCCTATAGTCATATAACCATCCTTAGGAACCAACGTGGGCGGGTCCTACCTGAACGGCCCACATAAACCCGCTCAAAACTGCCCGTTTTGAGCATAAACCAATACTCGATCGAGTATCTACCCATACTCGGTCGAGTACAGGAGGCGGTAGCCCCCAAAGCTAATTTTCAATGTATACTCGATCGAGTATCTACCTATACTCGATCGGGTATAGGAGACAGTAGCCCCCTGGGCAATTCTTCAGCAAATACCCGGTCGGGTATGTGTCAATACCCGGTCGGGTATGGCAGTTGACTTGGCGGTCAACGCCCTTTTTGACCACCCAAACGGAGTCCGATTAACTTCAAATTTTATACACATATACTTCTTGATGTCCTCGATCCAAAAATACCATTTTGGACCCCTGGATCATCCCACAAATTGTTTTATAACATTTTTAATCACCAAACCTACATAACATGCTTTTCAACTATGTTTTATGCAAAATCATGGCATAAGCAAATACTTGATTATCTTTAATCATTCCACAAAACATATCCTTGATTACTTTAGGTAATCTCATGCCTAACGCAAAAGTTATAAAGCATAAAGCCGTCTTCTCACCTTAATGAAGCTTATGAAGTTCTAGCCTTCCCGATTTAGCTCCGGCGAAACTCCGGCGAACTTCAACGAACTCCGGCGACAACTCCGGCGCCCCTTTCAACTCCGTGAAAGTTCCTTGAATACCTTGGACAAGTTACTAACAAGGTTTTATCATCTTAAAACCCATAGTAATACAAATAACCTCCAAAAGGTTATTTTCCAGCGAACCAGTTACTTTGGCTTCTAAGTCCGTTCTTGGACTTAGAACCACCTTCCAACCCCTCTTTATACACATCCCAACGTGTAGAACAATACTAGGGTGTGAAATATGATTGAATAATCATATAAGATGATTAAAGAAAACGAAATGGGGTTAATGGAGTCCTTACCTTGCTAAACACAAGTTTTTCCTCTCCAAAACCAACTTTTCTCTTCTCTTTTCCCCTCCTTCTTCCTCCCTTGTTCTTGGTGAGTGTATGGATGATAACAATGGAGTTTTAAGACCTTATCTCACTTCTTTGAGTAGGTTAACCGAGCTGTAGGATTTGGTGTGATTGAGGATGCCTTTTTGGCATTTCTCATAAAAATATCTTGGCCAAGGACCCACTCTTATGTTGATTGGTCTCCCAATCAATTCTTGATTGCTCCCCCCTGATCTTGTGCGGCTCCTCTGGCCATTCCCAGAACTAAAAACGTGGGTTGGCCCCCACATATGTGGTAGGTCAACCCTTTGTGTCCCGGAGTGTACAATCGGTCCCGAAAGTTGTATTTTCCGGACTGTTTTAAGTATATTTTATTTTATCGGGTCAAATAAAATATAACACTTGTTCTCAATCCTTGTTGGACCTTAGTAACAATATGCATTCCCCAACTTTAATTTAGAAGTCTCCGAAATCCCTTTTTGGGCTGTTATCTGATAATTTCTGATACCGATAATTTGGCCCCGTTTGACCAACCGGTCAACTATATGCCATCGCCATGGCCCAATTAGGATATCTACCACCATAATCATATTATCTAGCCCAAGATTAATATAACATGTGGTCCCGATAATATCGGACGGCCCTACCTCCGGTGTGGGCCCCACGTGAATTCTACTATTCACGTAATAGAAATGATAAAAATTTACAATCACGTAAAAATGCTTTTATACATTTCTCAAGGTTCAATACATAATTTGGTACAGTACAAATACTCGGAGGCGGTGTTACAAGTTCTACCCCCCTTATTTGGGATTTCGTCCCCGAAATCCACGTGTCTAATCAAACAGAAATGGATATTGTTCCCTCATTAGGGTCTCCACTTCCCACGTTTGCTCCTCGACACGATCACTCTTCCAAAGTACTTTTACCATCGGCACCTCTTTGCTCCTTAGCTTCTTTACCTGTCGGTCTATGATCTTTACCGGTTGTACCGTATAATGTAGGTCTTCTCGGATTTCTATGGTTGTTTCTCAAGAATATGTGACGGGTCCCGTACATACTTCTTGAGCATAGAAACATGAAATACATTATGAATCTTTTCTAACTCCGGAGTCAGCTGAAGTCGGTAAGCTACAACCCCAACCCTTTCAAGGATTTTGAACGGACCTATGTAACGTGGGTTAAGCTTACCCCAACTGAGGAACCTGATGATCCCTTTCCAAGGTGATACCCTCAGAAATACCTCGTCACCAACCTCAAACTCCAACGTCCTTCGACGTTTATCAGCATAGCTCTTCTGCCGGTCTTGGGCAGCATTGAGCCTATCCTGTATGACCTTTATCTTCTCCTTAGTGATCTCGACTAACTCGCTGCCCTCGAGCTTAGCCTCGCCGACCTCGTCCCAACACAATGGTGTCCGGCATTTCCTCCCATACAATGCTTCGTATGGAGGCATGCCTATACTTGCCTGATAACTGTTGTTATAGGCGAATTCCACTAAAGCCAACTGATTGTCCCAGCTCCCCTGGAACTCCAAGGCACATGCCCTTAACATGTCCTCCAAGATCTGAATCACCCGTTCAGATTGCCCATCCGTTTGAGGATGAAACACGGTGCTAAACCTCAATTTCGTACCCATGGATTCCTGGAACTTAGGCCAAAACCGTGATGTGAACCGTGGGTCTCTATCCGATACTATAGTAACCGGAACCCCATGCAGTCTCACAATCTCATCTGTGTACAATTTGGCCAACCGCTCGAGCGTATAGGTAGTGTTGATAGGTAGGAAATGAGCGCTCTTGGTCAGCCTATCGACTACCACCCATACTGCGTCGTAGTTCCTAACCGTCCGTGGTAGACCCACCACGAAGTCCATGGTAACATGCTCCCACTTCCATTCTGGAATGGTAAGTGGTTGTAGTAACCCTACTGGGTGTTTGTGCTCTGCCTTAACCTGTTGACAAGTAAGGCAACGACTCACGTATTCTGCAATTTCTCTCTTCATCCCCGACCACCAGTAACTTTCCTTCAAGTCCCGGTACATCTTTGTACCGCCCGGGTGCATGGCATACGCAGATGAGTGGGCCTCCTCAAGGATAGACTTTCGGAGCTCCTCATCCGATGGCACACACACTCGTTCCTTGAACAGTAGAAGCCCATCTTCTCTCTCCCGGAAACCCTCGACGGGCCCCACAAGCATCCGTTCCCGGATTTTCTAACATTCCCCGTCATTGCCTTGACATGTTCTGATTTCATCTAACAAGGTGGGTCTCACCTCAAATCTGGCCAATAGCGCCCCATCCGTGGATACCTCCACGCGTGCCCTCAGTGCCCGTAAGCATGTGAGTAACACCCCTGATGATGAGCTCTTCCTGCTCAGTGCATCGGCTACAACATTAGCCTTGCCTGGATGATAGTCAATGATCAAGTTGTAATCCTTAATCAACTCCATCCATCTCCTCTGTCTCATGTTCAACTCTTTCTGAGTGAACACATACTTCAAGCTCTTGTGGTCGGTGTAGATGTGACACAACTCCCCGTAGAGGTAGTGCCTCCAAATCTTCAATGCAAATACCACAACACCTAGCTCCAGATCATGTGTGGGGTAGTTTACTTCATGCTTCCTCAACTGCCGAGAAGCATAAGCAATTACCTTCCCTGATTGCATCAGTACACATCCCAGTCCCTGAATGCTAGCATCGATGTAGATGTCATACCCTAACCCTTGCACGGGCAAGGAAAGCACTGGTGCTTCGGTCAAACGTTTCTTTAGCTCAAGAAACCCCTTCTCACACTTGTCATCCCACACAAACTTAGCCCCCTTTTTAGTGAGCTTCGTGAGTGGGGATGCTATCACCGAGAACTTTTCCACGAATTTGCGGTAATACCCCGCTAAACCGAGGAAACTCCTTATCTCCTTCACGTTATTGGGCCTCTCCCAATTAGTGACCGCCTCAATCTTTGAGTTATCAACTGAAATGCCCGAGCCCGATACCACATGCCAAAGAAAACCGATCTCCCCAAGCCAAAATTCACATTTAGAGAATTTGGCAAAGAGTTGCTTCTCCCGCAGTGTTTCAAGCACAAGCCTTAGATGTTTTTCGTGTTCCTCTTCATTCATGGAGTATATCAAAATGTCATCAATGAACACTATGACGAACTGGTCTAAGTATTGGTGAAATACTCGGTTCATGAGGTCCATGAATGCCGCGGGGGCGTTCGTAAGCCCAAACGACATTACTAGGAACTCATAGTGACCATACCTTGTACGGAATGCACTTTTGGGTATGTCACTCTCCTTGATCTTCAGTTGATGGTAGCCTGACCTCAAGTCAATCTTAGAGAACACCGTTTCCCCCCGTAGTTGATCAAACAAGTCATCGATCCTTGGCAAAGGATATTTGTTCTTTATCGTGACCTTGTTCAACTGACGGTAGTCGATACACATTCTGAGTGTACCATCCTTCTTCTTTACAAATAGTACTGGTGCTCCCCATGGTGAATGACTCGGCCTGATGAATCCGCTGTCCAACATTTCTTCCAATTGCACCTTCAACTCTTGAAGTTCAGCCGGTGCCATCCGATATGGAGGAATCGAGATGGGTTTTGTACCGGGTTCTACTTCAATGGTGAACTCAATTTCTCGATCTGGTGGGAGTCCCGGGAGTTCTTCAGGGAAAACTTCTGGGTACTCACTCACCACTCTCACCTCAGTGAGACTCTTTTCCTTGCCCTCCTTGCCTATGACATAGGCCAAGTATGCTTGACACCCTTTCCTCATCATACGCCTTGCTCTTATGGCCGATATGATACAAAGGTTGAATTTCCCTCTAT
Organism: Cuscuta europaea; assembly: GCA_945859875.1. Taxonomy (NCBI): domain Eukaryota; kingdom Viridiplantae; phylum Streptophyta; class Magnoliopsida; order Solanales; family Convolvulaceae; genus Cuscuta; species Cuscuta europaea. Next base: position 3,717,433 of record CAMAPE010000047.1, on the reverse strand, counting down.
CTCCCTCGAAGCATAGAGTGTTTCCTTCTCCATCATTTAGTTCTAACACCTTGGTGTAGCAATCTACCTTCGCATGGTGTTTTTCGAGTCAATCCATGCCAAGTATAGCATCAAACTCGAGCATATCTAACGACACAAAGTCACCCGTTAGACAATGCCCCCTTATCCCTACATTACACGAGGGATAGTAGTGTTTCCGCTCTACATCATCTCCCAATGGTGTAGAGACCAGCAAAGGTTGCATCATTGCTACCGAAGGCATGTTCAATCCCTTGGCAAACGCTTCGCTCACAAATGAACGTTGTGCCCCGGTATCGATGAGAATTCTCGCATCCCTATCGTTGATCTTTAGTGTTCCTACATATATAAGTCATGTAAGGCACCCTATTCGACATCCCGACAGAAAAGGACCGGACGGAAAAATTTCAGCCTAGAATTACCCCATACCCGGTCGGGTAGGGTCCTCTACCCGGTCGGGTGTCACTCGAGTCCTTAAGGAGAAACCCCCCTGTTTTCCTTGCTCGGTCGAGTACCAGCCTCGAATTCGGGCAAAATGTCAATACCCGGTCGGGTATATACCTCTACCCGGTCAGGTATCACTCAAAATCCTCAAATAAAAGCTCCCTGTCTCCGACGCTCGATCGAGTACACACTTCGAAGCTCAAAATCTACACATACCCGATCGAGTATATAGCCATACCCGATCGGGTATTGCTCGAAATGACAAAAATGAAGCATCCTGCCTTGGCTGCCCGAACGGGTGCACACTTCAGACTCGAAGTGTGGCTTATACCCGGTCGGGTCTATAGGGGCACCCGATCGGGTCCTTCATATTTTTGAAGATTTTTCAACCGATTACATAATCAAATACGTGTGAAATCAAGAGATTACCTGCAATGGAGTCCGGGCTTGCCCGAGCATCAGCCTCGGTCATTGCATACACCCGTGCTTGGGTCCTCCCTTGGTTAACGGACGCGGCGTTGCTAGCCGTGGGTCCGCCCCTTCCCGTGCCGACCTGAGATGGTCCCGCACGTCCCCTACTATTCGTAGGTCCTCCCATGGCTCCCGATGGTCCTCCTCCGTTCAGCATTGGACAAGAGGATTTGAGGTGGCTCGTGCTACCGCATTTGAAGCACCGGGGTGGTTCATTGCACCTTCCCCCGTGGTTCTTACCGCAGTTTGCGCACCTGGGTGGTCCCACACCCCCCGGTTTGGGCCCTTGCCCTCCTGAACCTTTGTTCCTTTTCGCCGGTGGTGTCGGCGCCCTGAATGAATTGCCACCCCCAGCGTGATGCTTCCGGGAGTGGTCTTGGGGTCCCGAGTTTCCCCATCTTCTCTTCTTCGCCTCTTCGGCGTCCCTCAACTTCCTCTCGTTCCATTGGGCTTCCCCAAGGAGCCCCTGATCGACAATCTGGCTAAATGTCATGTTGTGATGGTAAGTAGCCCGGTCACGGATGTCCAACTGTAGAGCATCCCAAAAATGATTGGCCATACGATTTACATCCAAAGAGTATTCTGGGATGAATCGGGCCAAGTCACGGAACCTCTGTTCCAATTGCCTCACCGAGCAACCATCCTCCTATTTCAGGTTTGTGTACTCTCTCCTTTTGAGATTGACTTCAAAAGTTGAGTAGTACTGATTATAAAACTCCACTTCGAATTTCTCCCAAGTGGCCTCACCGTGGAACTTTCCTTCCACGCCTTCCCACCATACCGCAGCTACCCCTTCTAGTAGCCTGGTGGCAACCCTCAACTTCACGTCGAGTCCAATTTGCATATCCCTAGAAGCATCATTCAGCTTCTTAATCCAGTCGGCGGCCTCAGATATGTCGCCCTTGCCATCAAATGATTTGAACCCCAAGGCTCTGGCCTCCTTGAGATACTTGGAGATACGCACCATCGTGTCTCCCCCAAATGCTCCAGATGGAGGAGCACTAGAAGCACCTCGGCTTCCCTGCCCCATGGTTTGCCTAGCCTGTCTAGCTTGGCGCCGCTGCTCTCTCTTTGCTTTATTCTCGAGGTACCACTCTAGTACCTCACTCATACGGTCATAATGAGGATCATCATCCTCATCTTCTTCCTCAAAGTCCTCCCCGTTGTACGGGGTCTCCTCTTGCTCCGTGCTTGGAGCATAGGTGAAGTCGTCCGGTTCGGTGGCCCATGATGGGTGCACGGAACCGACGCGTGTGCTACTTGTCGTCGGCGTGGTAGAACGCCCACGACCCATGCCTCGGCCTCCTCCTCGGCTTTGGCCCCGGCCTCTACCCCTAGAGGTCCGTGATTCCGCCCGAGTGGCATGCCCGGTGGCCCCCGGCACATGCCCTGTCGGGTTCCTCCTAGTTATCCTGCGTCCACCCTCCATTTCTGAAAGAAATAAGGAATGAGTCATTAGACTCGTTTCAATGTCAATTGACGGAGTAGTACGAAAGACACCACTTGGTCCAACATTATGGCCAACAAACTGTTAAGGGTACCGTCTTAACAATAAGAGGTCAATAACTTGGTTCCCAACGGTTCCTTAAGTACAAAAACTGTTGCTCATGGTTTTATTCAAAACTTTTTGAGGATAACCATATTGAGAGGTTAATTATATAGTTTAGAAATCGATGGCTCTGATACCACTTAATTGTCACGCCCCGGACCGCATCCGAGCCACGTAGACAACCGTCGTACAACCCGATAAGAACAACAACAGTTCATCCCTATTGAGTTGTACAAGGCGTTCGATTGATTCTATTGCCAAACCGATTAGTAAACACATACAATCAACATCAATATCATAATCAAACAAATGCGGAAATAATAATATGTTTGATACTTAGCCACACGTGGCAAACACGGGCACGCAGGCCCCCAACTATTTTAATGAAAATATTGTTCAAAAATCCATGAGCGGTTTATACATTTGAAATAAGAATGGAAGCACGAACCACGTATTCCTTCTCGATCAATCACCCTAGGCAAAGGTGCAGGTAGTAGGACTCTAGCCTCAACCTGAAAAATGTGAGGGCCCCCGGAGGGGTCAGTACTCCATAGAAGTACTAGTGACAAGCAGGCTATATGAAGAATAACTAATGTTTCAGACACGAGACCCAAAAATAGGGTGTTACATATATATATGTGACTCATTCATCCGATGATACATACTGTATATATATATATGTAAAATACTCGACCCGTAGGTCATTTCATTCAAAGAGTCTTTTAGAGATAAAGCTCTTACCTGACCTTTCTCACCCTTTTCCCGAATGCCTAGCTCACCAGCTACATTCTACATTCATAATATCCTACCGAGTTTTGGGAGCATTTAGCATCCCGGGGATACTCAACCCCAACCGAGTTTCAGGATCATTAAATGTTCCGGGGATGCTCAACCCCAACCGAGTTTCAGGATCATTTGCAGTCCCGGGGATGCTCAACCCCAACCGAGTTTCAGGATCATGTATGGTCCCGGGGATGCTCAACCCCAACCGAGTTTCAGAATCATTTAATGTCCCGGGGATGCTCAACCCCAACCGAGTTTCAGGATCATTTATAGTCTCGGGGATGCTCAACCCCAACCGAGTTTCAGGATCATCTAATGTCCCGGGGATACTCAACCCCAAACTAAATCCTTACCAAACCCTAACCTGGATATGGCTAACCTTTCGTTCCTTCAACTATGGACAATACATAGCCCTATAGTCATATAACCATCCTTAGGAACCAATGTGGGCGGGTCCCACCTGAACGGCCCACATAAACCCGCTCAAAACTGCCCGTTTTGAGCATAAACCAATACTGGATCGAGTATCTACCCATACTCGGTCGAGTACAGGAGGCGGTAGCCCCCAAAGCTAATTTTCAATGTATACTCGATCGAGTATCTACCTATACTCGATCAGGTATAGGAGACAGTAGCCCCCTGGGCAATTCTTCAGCAAATACCCGGTCGGGTATGTTGGGAATATTTTATGGTGTTCAATCTAGTTAGTTATCTTTGTATTTGTGTAGTTATTAATTAAACGTGTAATACGGGCCACAAATATGTATCAGCCCGTGGGCTTCCTTGTAACCCGTAAGTTAGCCAACTTCTCCTATAAAAGGAGGCTAACTTACGGGAACCCCAACTGATCGAGAAAGGCTTAGAGACGCAGAGGCGTAAAGATAGAGAGTAGGGTTGTCGCTGCTCTCCTTCTCCAGGGAGAGCAGCGGCCGATATTCATACGGTATACCAGATTCGCGTTCAATCTTGTCGATTTATTCCTATCTGCCTCTTTATCACTGTTATGGTTGTATGATTGTTAGAATTATGGAACTAACATTTGGTATCAGAGCCGAGGCGTGAAACAGGTTGAATCTGTCTGCGATTTTTGGATTTAACGAAGAACTGCTCTGTTTTTTCTTCAGTTTTTCTATATGTAGAGATTTGCTCCTGTAATCTCGTTTGTGAACGAAATTTTGTAAAAATCATACTGTTGGATTCGCCTTTCAAAACCGATCCAGCAGCATACCTCTTTTTTCGTTTTCTGCGGTTTTTGTTTTTCGAAGATCTCTACATTGAGATCTCGAAATCCTCTTTTTTCACTGCTGCAGAAACGTTTTTGGCTTGAAACTGGTACAGGAGAATCTCGACTTTCAGGGCTATTCAGAACAGGTTTCAGATTTTCAAAAATCAATGTTTTCGTTTTGCAGGATCTCGACATTTAGGGACTCGATTTCTTCTTCTCGACATTTGAGATCTCGAGATTTGCATCTCGACATCTTGATCTCGAGATTTGCATCTCGACATCTTGATCTCGAGATTTGCATCTCGACATCTTGATCTCGAGATTTGCATCTCGACATCTTGATCTCGAGATTTGCATCTCGACATCTTGATCTCGAGATTTGAATCTCGAAATCTTGATCTCGAGATTTGCATCTCGACATCTTGATCTCGAGATTTGAATCTCGAAATCAAGATCTCGAGATTTGAATCTCGAAATCAAGATCTCGAGATTTGAATCTCGAAATCAAGATCTCGAGATTTGAATCTCGAAATCAAGATCTCGAGATTTGTGATCTCGAGATTTGGAATTTCGAGTTTAGGAATTTCGAGTTTTGGGATTTCGACATTTGGGATCTCGATGTTTTGGATCTCGACATTCTGAAGATTTCGAGATTTTCCAAATTTCTCGATGTTTTGAATCTTTCAAAGTTTGCAGTTTCTTGGAACTCATAATTCGAATCTTGACATCCTTTGCAGTTCATCGAAGCTTTACATTATAAGGATCTCTAAATGATTCCCTGCTTATATATGTTTCATGAGTTTTCGATGTTCTGATGTTTTTCAAACAACAAGTTTTCGAGATTATTAGGTTTTCGAAACTCCAAAGTTTTCGATGTTCAAACATTTTGAAATTCTGCAGATTTCGATATTCTGAGGTTTGTTTTGCAGGTGGATTTCGCCATTATTCTTCGAGGCAATCTCTAGAATTTTGTTTAAAATCCACCTTCTCTCGACATTCAACATCGAGCACCTCATCTTCGAAGAAATTCCTCAAAAACTCAAAATTAGAGATTTTCTGCGACACCGCACTGTTTTGGCCATAACTTTTGACTCGGTGATCCGATTTGAGCAAACCTTTTTTTGTTGGCAAGCTAACGAGAAGATCTACATTAATTCTCGGGCTACGCCCCAGAACCCATTCTCACGCGCCCTCACTCGCAGTCTTTGAGGGTCAAAACGTTAGTTTTCCGACAAACTTTGTAAATCACCGATGTCCAGGTCAAAACTTAGGCAAATCTGTTCAAATTCTTTCAAAGTCCACCCTGAGGTCAAAGCTTTTCTAAACTTCAATGTAAAGGTCTGAAAATCGTAGATAATTCAATCAACCTCGCGTCAACGGTCATCTTACAACAATCAACAATCAACCACTGAAGCCTCCCCTGACTCGTCAACATTATGTGATCATCAATATGATGAAATTCTACATGATGAGTTCAGGAAAACCGTCATGTGTGGTACATGTTCAGATTGCTCCACACACATGGCGGGTATGACAAGCTGTGAGCAATCAAACCTTGCACATTCTGAGGGGGAGTTTCAGTTTTCTCCTCCTGGCGCCTTACACTGACAAAGCAAGGAATCTCTCAAAGGATGCAACATTTTAGGGGGAGTGTTCAATGTTATCCTCCCCGGTGCCTAATAATGACAAAGCATACCGAGTGCTCCAGTTGAGGGGGAGTACAGAGAGAAAATGAAGAAAGTGATGAGAGAACATGTCCCTATGGCTTAGTAAACCCAACTAAGCCTACCCAAGGGACAAAGCCGAGCGTAAGTGCGTAAGTGAGCGAGTGAGTGAGTGAACATTATGAGCATTAGGAAGCAGAAGGCTCAAGTGAGAAGAAAAACAATTATCAATGATGAGTCTGCTACCTCAATTGCCTGTTATGAATTGAACATTTGCTCCTAGCCACTAAAATACTCTGGACTATCCCCATAGGTTCAGGACTGAATTTATTCAGATCCCGGGTAGAAGTCGCTGCATTTTGTCCAAACGGCGCATGCACAACCCTACCCTAGACCACTCACTTGTCTCCCAACAGACAGGTGTTTAATCATATTTCACGGGGAACCGCATCTCTCATTACTACCTCCTTACGAGGCAAGTAATACTGACTACAGTGGCCTCAGCCCCATGCCACTGAACTTTCATCGATCACGTCGTGTCTAGTTACCTCACTCCCAAATGTTTTTGAATTTTCTAGGACACCGACACACTTTTTGAGTCAGTTGCAGGTCTTCAAAGACCCGCGAGAACTTCCATAGGGCTCATCTATTACAGATGTAGACCAATAATTGGAAGGAAGTCCTGCTGTTGCAACATAAGAATCACCAACATTTTCAGGCCATTGCTAAAGAGTTTATCTCTATAGTGATGATAACGGGCGTCTTCACGACCCCGGGGGGCTACGTTATCTTCTTTAGATTCTGCTTGTTTTTTTTCTTGTTTTTTATTTCCGCAGAATAAAAGAATAAAAGCATGACGTCCCGATTCATCGGATCGTCATGAGGGGGAGAGTGGTCCACATGCTGTTAACACTGAACAAATCATTCTGGGACACTTCACTCCTCCATCACAAAATTCAACACCCTCTCTTCTATCTCCGCAACTCAAATCAAATGGTCAGCTTCTCTCTCCTACATAACATGCTTTTCAACTATGTTTTATGCAAAATCATGGCATAAGCAAATACTTGATTATCTTTAATCATTCCAAAAAACATATCCTTGATTACTTTAGGTAATCTCATGCCTAACGCAAAAGTTATAAAGCAGAAAGCCGTCTTCTCACCTTAATGAAGCTTATGAAGTTCTAGCCTTCCCGATTTAGCTCCGGCGAAACTCCGGCGAACTTCAACGAACTCCGGCGACAACTCCGGCGCCCCTTTCAACTCCGTGAAAGTTCCTTGAATACCTTAGACAAGTTACTAACAAGGTTTTATCATCATAAAACCCATAGTAATACAAATAACCTCCAAAAGGTTATTTTCCGGTGAACCGGTTACTTTGGCTTCTAAGTCCGTTCTTGGACTTAGAACCACCTTCCAACCCCTCTTTCTACACATCCCAACGTGTAGAACAATACTAGGGTGTGAAATATGATTGAATAATCATATAAGATGATTAAAGAAAACGAAATGGGGTTAATGGAGTCCTTACCTTGCTAAACACAAGTTTTTCCTCTCCAAAACCAACTTTTCTCTTCTCTTTTCCCCTCCTTCTTCCTCCCTTGTTCTTGGTGCGTGTATGGATGATAACAAAGGAGTTTTCAGACCTTATCTCACTTCTTTGAGTAGGTTAACCGAGCTGTAGGAGTTGGTGTGATTGAGGATGCCTTTTTGGCATTTCTCATAAAAATATCTTGGCCAAAGACCCACTCTTCTGTTGATTGGTCTCCCAATCAATTCTTGATTGCTCCCCCCTGATCTTGTGCGGCTCCTCTGGCCATTCGCAGAACTAAAAACGTGGGTTGGCCCCCACATATGTGGTAGGTCAACCCTTTGTGTCCCGGAGTGTACAATCGGTCCCGAAAGTTGTATTTTCCGGACTGTTTTAAGTATATTTTATTTTATCGGGTCAAATAAAATATAACACTTGTTCTCAATCCTTGTTGGACCTTAGTAACAATATGCATTCCCCAACTTTAATTTAGAAGTCTCCGAAATCCCTTTTTGGGCTGTTATCTGATAATTTCCGATACCGATAATTTGGCCCCGTTTGACCAACCGGTCAACTATATGCCATCGCCATGGCCCAATTAGGATATCTACCACCATAATCATATTATCTAGCCCAAGATTAATATAACATGTGGTCCCGATAATATCGGGCGGCCCCACCTCCGGTGTGGGCCCCACGTGAATTCTACTATTCACGTAATAGAAATGATAAAAATTTACAATCACGTAAAAATGCTTTTATACATTTCTCAAGGTTCAATACATAATTTGGTACAGTACAAATACTCGGGGGTGGTGTTACATCTAGTACTGTCCTCACAAACCGCCACTAGCCTTTTCCGCGCACTTTGTCCTCACTCGTGCACGCCCTGAGAAACTTCCCAGGGGGTCACCCATCCCAAGAGTACTCCCGTGCAAGCACGCTTAACTTTGGAGTTCTTGGCTAATGAGCTCCCTTAAAAGGAGATGCATCTTGTTGCTATGAGTAGTACTATTAATCCGTTTAAATTAAATCACAAGTGTTACAGGCAAAGCCTTCACCTTCCATTTCCAGAGCTACCTCTAACGACCCATCTAGACATTGTAATGGTCAAAAACATGTTCAGTCCCAAAGTTCAAGCTTTTTGAGCACCATCGGAAACCATCAGCAACTTTTAGCAGTAGCTCAACCATGGAAGAGCCAGTATAAACCTTCTAAAAACACACAAAAACCCAAGAACCATAACATCCCACCTAAGTGGGAATATTTCCAAAATTCATACCATAGGACGCCCACCAGCCCACCGGAGCCAAGAGGGCTCCGACACCGGCGACCACTGCGAGTGGTGGTAGAGCAACTAAAAAATTCTAGTGAGAGAAATAACTCTCAACTCTCACTAACTACTGACTGGGTCAAATCAAGACTTTAGACTTTAGTGATTGGGCGTAGTCTTTGTTTGTAGGTGAGGTGAGCCATGCTCCCCAGCCCCCCAAGAAAAAAGATTCAAAACTGATCCCATCACTTTCACCGACAGGGATCTACCAAAGGGCCCCCATCCCACCGAGACGCCCTCGTCGTCAGGTGTGAAATCAAAAACGTCGTAGACACAGTGTAACACCCTACCCCGTAGGGCCCAAGGTAGTTACTCCTACACACCCTCCAAACCTGTAGTACTGTCCTCACAAACTGTCATTAGCCTTTTCAGGGGGTCACCATGCCAAGACTACTCCCGTGCTAGCAAACTTAACTTTGGAGTTCTTAGCTGATGAGCTCCCTTAAAAGGAGATGCACCTTGTTGGTATGAGTAGTACTATTAATCCTTTTAAGTTAATCTTAAGTGTTACACACAAGCAGTTCACTCAATGTAATGCACATCAACACCTTCAGAGAACTATGCATCAACAAAGCATCCCTTAGCCCGATACAAGTGTCGCTGTCCGGCTTCACCGAGGATTGTATCGAAGCGAAAAGCACGATAGTTCTCCCCGTGGAGGCCAGTGACGGTTCCCATAAGAACAGGGTGAACATGGAGTTTGTGGTCGTTAGCTTGGACTGTGCCCACAATCTAATATGGGGCCGATCGACACTCGAAGATTAGGAGGTGATCATATCCATGAAACACCGCTACCTGAAATTTCCCACCCCCTCCGGTGTTGGTTGTGCGAGGGGTAACCAGATGATTGCTAGGGCGTGCTACCTAAAATTCATGAAGAAGGTAGCCAAATCAGAACAACAGATTGACACCATCACCATGGGAGTCAACCAGGAAGAGGAGCATCCCAGGGCGGAACCAATTGAGGAAGTAGAGACAGTGCCCCTCGACCTCTCATGACCCGAGAGGACACCCAAAATTGGGAGGCGGCTACCCAGACCGAGAGAACTGGCATCCTGGTCGTCCTCCAAACTTTTTATATTATCTTCGTGTGGGGACCAGAATAAATGCCTGGAATCAGTTGGAAGGTGGCTACACACCAACTAGTCGTTGATCCATCCGCTACCCTGATCAAACAGAGGAGATTCCACCTCTCAAAAGATAGATGAGACTTCGCAAAAATCAAAGTAATCATGATCCTCAGCATCCACCATATCAAGGAGGTGAAGTACCCAATTTGGCTGGCGAATGTTGTCCTCGCACCCCCGCACCCCCCCCCCCCGCTTTTAGAATGTGTGTGGACTACATGGACCTCAACAAAACTTTCCCTATGGACCCTTTTCATCTCCCCAATATTGATCAATTGGTAGATGAGATGAGCGGGTGTGAGCTCATGTCATTCCTTGATGCATTCTGAGGATACCAGCAAATTTTCATGCAAGAAGACGACACTGAAAAAACAACATTCATGACTCCGAAAGGCATCTTCTGCTACATCGTCATTGGCTTCGGACTAAAAAACTCTGGTTCCACTTACACTAGAATGGTGGAAAAATTGTTTAGGACAGTACTCGATCGTATGATGGAGGCATACGTAGATGGCGTGATCATAAAAAGCAAACACTCCTCGAGCCACGCTGATGGCCTCCGAGAGATCTTTGAAATCATAGAGAAATTCAATCTGTGCTTCAACCCAAAGAAATGCACCTTTGGCGTGCAGGGAGGCAAGTTTCAGGGCTACATGGTTAGTCGAATAGGAATTGAAGCAAACCTCAAGAAAATCCAGGCCATCACAGAAATGCATCCACGTCGGGGCACAAAGGAGGTACAACGGTTGACCGGCCGACAAGATGCTCTCAATCGTTTCCTATCAAAATCTGCTGAGAAATCACTACCCTCCTTCCAAATCATGTGCACGGCAATAGGCTTCCAGTGGGCACCAGAGTGCCAGCAAGCTTTCCTAGAGCTAAAGACGTACGTCGCCTCTCCCCCAGTCCTTTCCAAACGCATGGCCGGAGAAACACTATATTTATAACTCGGTGCGAGCGCAACGGCTATCATCTCAGCACTCATATGAGAGGAAGCAGGGGTGCAACAAACCACCTTTGGTGTGCACGGAGGTAAGTTTCAGGGTTACGTGGTTAGTCGAATAGGAATTGAAGCAAACCCCGAGAACATCCAGGCCATCACAGAAATGCATCCGCCTCGGGGCACGAAGGAGGTACAACGGTTGACTGGCCGATAGGCTGCTCTCAAAATCTGCTGAGAAATCACTACCCTCCTTCCAAATCATGTGCACAGCAATAGGCTTCCAGTGGGCACCAGAGTGCCAGCAAGCTTTCGCAGAGCTAAAGACATACCTCGCCTCTCCCCAGTCCTTTCCAAACTCATGGCCGGAGAAACACTATATCTATACCTCGGTGCGAGCGCAACGGCTATCATCTCAGCACTCATATGAGAGGAAGCAGGGGTGAAACAAACCATATTTTATGTGAGCAAAACGTTGAGGGAGGCATAGCTGAGGTACATGCCGATTGAAAAAACGGTGATCGCCATCACCTGGATGGTGAAAAAGCTGACGCACTACTTTCAACCGCACTCGTCGATGTCCTCACTCACCACCCCTTGGTGCACTAATGAGGAGCCCTACCATCTCATCTCATATGGTCAAGTGGGCCGTGTTCCTCATCCAATACCAGATCTAGATAAAACCAAGGCCATCCATTAAGGGCCAAGCACTTGCAGACTTCATTACAGAATGCATCGCAAGAGAGGCTGCACCCGTCACCTAGGATGCCGAAAGGAATGATACGCGGATGCTCTACATCGTTGGCTTCTACACCGACGGTTCCTCAGTGTCAATAGCATGTGGGGGTGGTGTAGTCCTCGTCACGAGAAGGTTTCAAGGCCTACTATGTAGTGCGCTTCTACTTCCGTGTTTCTAACAACGAAGCTGAGTATGAGGCCCTCCTCAACGGTCTCAGGCTGACGGCTAGCCTTATAGCAAAAAACATCATTATCAAATGCGACTTCAAACTGGTAGTCGGCTAGATCACCGGGTCATACGAGCCAAAGGAAGGGCGGATGAGGCAATACAAGCAAGTTACGGAGTAGCTCCTCAAGATCTTCGAGTTGCACAACATCAACCATATCTCGAGGGGAGAGAACACGGAGGCTAATATACTCTCGAAACTCATCTCGGGGGTCACCCGAGCACATCAACAAAATTGCACGGGTCGAAGAGCTCAGCATGTCGAGCATCCACGCCAGCCTCATCCTCTGCATCCTGTCGCGGCCCTCGGATTGGATTTCTGACATCATCACATTCATCAACTCCGGGGAACTGCCGGAAGAAGAGGAGAGGGTGAAACTTTCCATACTGAGATCGCCAAGTTACACCATAGAAAATGGTAAGCTCTACAAATGGTCCTATAACAACACCCTCCTTCGATGCCTTCACCCTGATGAGGCCGAGGTAGCCATGGAAGAAGTAAATTGTAGCGTCTTCTCCTTACACCAAGGTCCCTTCAACATTTTCATACACCTCATTGCCCAAGGATATTTCTGGCCAACAATCGTTAGGACTGCGTTGAAGTGGCAAAGACATGTAGTACATGCCTCCATTTTCAAAGAGCGTCGGGGCACCTAGCGGTCAACTATATGCCGGTTAGTACCGCCATTCCATTCTCGAGATGGGGTGTGGACCTGGTGGGACCTCTTACGAGAGGAGCCGACAACAATAGATACATCATTGTTGCTATCGACTACTTTACCAAGTGGATCGAAGTTGAACCACTAGCGAGCATCACTGCCCGAGATGCGCCAAATTTTTGCTAAAAAATATTATCACCCGCTTTGGGCTCCCCAACCAGATCATCTCGGACAACGGCGCCCAGTTTGAGTCGACCCCTTTTTAGGAGCTCCTCGCAGAGTGGGGCATAAAACACAACTTCTCCTTTGTTGTGTATCCTTAGGGCAACATGCAAGTCGAGAATGTCAACAGAACCATACTGGAAGGGCTCAAGAAGAAGTTGAAGGTTGAAGGATGAAACTGGGTTGATGAGCTGCACAACATACTCTGGCCGTACAGGGCAACTCCGAGGCGAGCGACGAGCGAGACACCATTCGCCCTGTCCTACAGATTCGAAGCGAAAGCCTCACCGAAGTGATCCTCACATCTCGGAGGGCAGAGGAGTATGAAGCAGAAAGAAATGACGAAAATATGAAGATTGATCTTTACCTCATCTCGGAATGAAGGGAACAGACCTACCTACAGGCTGAAAATTACCGGAGACAGGTCAAATCCTATAATGATGCCAAAGTCCGCTCCAGGGAATTTCAAGTGGGGGACTACGTACTCCAAAAATGGGAAACAAGCCAGCCAATCGAATGAGGGAAAATCGCCCAAAAGTATGAAGGTTTGTACATTGTCACCGTGGTCATAAGGGCGGACACCTACAAACTCTGACACTCGAATGGGTCCGAAGTGCCACGGTCGTGGAATGTACACCATCTAGTCAAGTACCACCAATGACCTCAGGCAGTGGTGACAGGCAAAAGCCCCCACGACCGAGCTTCATTGAGAGTACTTCGCCCTCAAACTAGAGCCAGTCATTAATAAAAAGCACTATTTCCTACCTATCTCTAAAGAGTTAAAAAGGAACAAATTTTAAGTAAGTCACCGCGGTTATAATCTGGGAAAGTGAGGCCAATAACGACTTAACTCGGAACCTTAGGCTCACAAAATGGCCAAAAGCCGAAAAGGAGTCACTTATTGCATCGTCCTCTTAGGGACGACAAACCCACAAAATGGTCGAGACTTCCAAAAACTCCAAATACTTAAAGGCAATTTTGAGGGGCTCTATGCCGCAACCCTATAGCCTGACCCCAATACCCAAAGGTCGGGAACCCTTTCAGTGCAGCAAGATCCATTGGACGAGGCGCGACAAGTGACCCACCTAGATCTCATGCACAGATCCATAACAATTATCCTCTCGCCCCAAGGGGTGAAGAAAACTGTAGATCCACGGGACGAGGCGCAACAAGTGACCCCTCGATCCCATGCACAGATCCATAAAAAATACCCTCTCGCCCCAGATGGTGAAGAGAAGTACAAAGAAAAAGAGGGGAGCCGAGGACAGGGTGATTAGTCAGACTCGGGCAACAAAAAGGAACTACATGTGTTTCTCCCCCTCAACGTAATCGCCTTTAGCGGCAAGAAATTTGTTGCCTTCTAGGGTCTGCAACCATTACTCATGGCGGGCTGCAATCACCGCACCCGGGCGTGGTGATCCTCAGCCTCCCAGACTCCAGCCTTGAACTGAGGAATCAAGTCAGCAGCCTCAGCCTTAGTTTTCCTCATCTCCTCGTCAGTGCTAGCCTCAGCAACCTCAGCTTTCTCCTCTAGCTTTTTCCATCATGGCCAGAGCAATGGCGCTTTTCTTCCGAGCCTCCTTAGATGCAACCTTCTCGGTATGTAGCCTCAAAACCCCGGCCTACAGCTGCTTCAGAGTAGTCAGAGCTTGACCGTGCTCCTCGTGCTGGCACGCCATTTGTTCAAGCTTCTTGGTCTTAGCGCATCCGCCAGTCATACTCACACAGAAAGGCATTTCCGCCCTTCGTCCCTGATGCATCTCCTTCGCAAGTCATGCTTGATGATGACATTTTAACGTACACGTTATGATGCCAAATGTAGGTTTCAGTATAGAAACTATTTAAGAGAATTTAGAAGAACAAAGGAACAATTGAATATAATATGTGTTTAAATATGAGCAGAAACTAGCTACACATTGAATATAGTCGTTATTCAAATAAAACACCAATGTACCATTATTTATAAGAGAGAAAAGCTAAAATGTCAATTCATAATTTTGCTCCACGAGGCTATCTTTTAGGAAATAGAAAAAGAAAAAAACAAACCGCGTGTATGGCATATTCCATACACATGTTCCCATTTCAGGCTATGATTCCTGAAGTGCAAATGGAATATGTCAACACGCTTAAACTCTGAAGCTAAGTGACAAATGTGTTCTTGGCAAAAAAAATGCCTACACAAGACAGTGATATGATGTATTACATATACCTACAAAAAACTAGGTATTGTGTATACATATGTCTTGCATATATACTCTGTATTATGCATTTATGTATATATACTAAGTAGTACTACTTCCGTTCTTAAATAAATGCAATTGTTAACATTTCATGTTTGTCCATGCACAACTTTGACCATTAGTTGTGAGAATAATGGAATGGCTTACCAATGTGGTAGCCCTAGATGTCATATATATAATAAAACATGTCCCGATTACAATAGGAAACCTAATAAATATGGAAACCTAATTAAGGTATTAAGAACACTATTACAACCCCTCAAGTTGTGCATGGCGAATGGGAATGCCCAATTCGAACAAGATGGAGCGAATATGAAGAGTGTCCCGAACCGTGTAAGCAATAGCCCAACATTTAGCTTCTGTGGAAGAGCCGGAGACAATGGGCTGCTTCTTGGACTTCCATGAGACTAAATTAGGGCCCCAAAAAATACCAAATCCTGAAGTAGATCGACTACTATCGGGACAACCAGGCCAGTCAGCATCCGAATAGGCCTGTAAGGTAGGAGAAGAAGTGTTCGGCTGAAGAAGCAAGCCATGATCTGCAGAACCTTGGAGATACCTGAAAATACCCTTAACACCCTGAGAAGTACGGGACACATTCATAAACTGAGAAACCAGGTGAACATCAAATGTAATACCAAGTCAAATCATAGTCAAATATCGTAAAACACCTACCATACTTCTGTACTCAGTAGGATCTGCAAGGAGATCACCATCTGTGAGAGACATTTTAGTTCGTGTATGAAGCGGAGTACGAACAAGCTTAAGAGTGTGGAGCTGAAACCTGGTGTTGTATCTTTTATTCCCTTTTAGTTCGTATAGTATCTTTTATTCCCTTTTAGTAAAAAAATTAAGATTTTGAAATTTAGGATGAAACAAATTCAATAATATAATATCTAAAATAAATTGTTAATACATTTGATGGAGTTTAATCCAACTATGAGAGCTAAATTCAACGATATATTGAAATATAATGGCGTAAAGCAATGTAATTCTTATTCGAGAGAATGATTTTCCATCCCCCTCTGGGAGAGTTACAAGAATTATTTATAGGTTACAAGAATTGGTGTCCTAGAAGGAAACCACTGCTTTAAATGCTATTAATCACGGAACATATATTATTTGAAATAGAACTCCTGTAGCATCTAGATCGTTATCCAATTATCGTCTCCTTTGAGCTTACATCTCTTGTTGAGTCCGGTCTGAATAGCTATGCTCAAATAATATCCTGCCACGTAAACCCTAAGAGCATCCTAACCTCGTTAGAACTCCGCCCAGACTTGAGGTCTGCTGTCCAACCCGGCCTGGCTGCGTATTCCTATTGTGGGTTAATCCCTAATTGGGCTTGGAGGCTTCGTTAACATAAACCCGCTTTAGGGATTGATCCCATCCATAGGATAACCCCGTCAAGGGCTGACCCCGTTATGGGCCGGACTATGCAACTGGGCCATGGTCAGGACCCATGGTACCATCACGAGCCCCCCACTCTCTAAATCAGCAGGGCTGATTTTAGGAGAGTAAGTCGAGCGGTTCAACCAGTTTCAAATTTCAAATCCTCTTGGTGGACTGTAGCGCCACTTTGCATTAAATGAGGGTAACACGTGTCTGATACGAGCCCTCAGCCCAACAGAACTCACAAATCACCTCTCTGCATTCAGTACTCGAGTGCTACAATTGCGAATTCTAAACAATCCCCTAGCCCTAATTTCTTGATTATTGAAACGCCTACTGTCCTCTCCAAAGCTCTTTTGCAATCTCATTTTGTTTGGGCCTTCGTCTTCTTGGTTAGGAAACCTAATCCGCGAAACTCCTTCCTCCGCCTTCACTTGTATCAGGTTAGTCCCTCCGATGTCTTCTGCAAGTTCTATTCTAATGCACCATGTGTTCCCTGATGAAGGGGCTATACTGAGTCGGTCCTGAATTCGGGTGGAACCAGATGGGAAAGAAACCCATCTCTTCCTCTCTTGCGAACACGCCCGACAAGTCTCGGCCGCAATTCTTTCCGATGTCGAGTTTGGTGAGGCGGTGGCCCTTGCGGGCCCTAGCGTCGTTTGCTCCCGCCCCTCTCCCAGGCAGAACATTGTAGATCCTCCTTCCCCTTTTCATTTTGGGGTCCATTTAGCCAGTTTGCAAATGGGCCTTCACTTTCCGTTGCATAATGCCCACCTGAATGTCATGAATTATTATGGCGTGATTCCAGGTCAGTTCTCCCCAACCACTCACATGTTCATCGTGGGGTTCATCGCGCGGTGCACTCACTTGCGAATTCACCCCGTCCTCGATCTCTTCCTTCATTTTTTCCATTCCGTGAGACCCGACGCTTCTGAATCCCCAGGTTATCTTTCAATTTCTCAACGGGTTGGCCACCGTTTGTTTGAAGCTAAATCCTACCCCGATTCCTTCAAGGGTTGGAGGCACAAACGGGTTTGGGTTACTCCTACGAATGGTAAACTCCAGTTTGAAAATAAATGGGGGAATTAATCCGGAAATGGGTAATGCGTTTCTTGTCGGAGGGGAACGCTGAAGCTGCTAAAATGATTGCTGATGGGGAGCCCTTCCTAATGGGGCATTATGTAGGTGAGGATGGAGTATCGACGCTTTCATATTTGCCAGGTCGATTACACCCGATTTGGCACCTTGTTTACTTTATTGATCGACCTGTCGCATTAATAATCTCTTTTTCTTGATGCATGCAGCGGGCGATAAGATGGCCTCTCGGTTGGAACGGCTTGCTGCCAAGGCTGGCGCCACCCCCAGTTTCCTGGTTCCCCTGAGGAAGATCCAAACCCGGGGAACCGTTGGGGCCGCCTCATCGAGGTTAGGGGGATCCATCCCCGGTGACAGTGTCAGGACTCTGAATACGCCGATCGTTAACCTTCAGCCCCCACTAACAAGGGGGTTGGGAAGAGGCTGGCACTCCGGCCCGTATCCGGGCCCAAGAAGAAAGGAAAGACTGCCTTGAAGTCTACTGAAGATGTAATTGACGTCGATTCTAACTCAGACGCCCAGTCCCAAGAAGGTGACAATCAGGGGAGGCCCCCCGACACCTATCCATACCGTCTGCCTCTCTATGAAGTCAGGTTCCACCTCTCTATTTCGTCGCACTGTGAACCTTGTGTCCTTGGGCTTAGCTATCACCCCCCCTGCTGATGTTGAGGAGGTAAATGGCTTATCTCCCCGGACCTCAGTTTTGCGGGCTGTCCATACCATCTCTGAGGTATGTACCTTTATCTGAATCTTCTGTAGCGAATGCTCCCTTTAGGATGGGAAGTGTAATCCCCTTCTTGTAAAATTCCTCCATTTTCAGGCCTTTATCCTTGCATCCTCCGGTTCCCACCGGTTGGTTGAGGGACACGATGATTCCCAGGGCCTGGTTGCCGATCTGAGGAACCAGGTGGCCGCCCTAGAACAAATGTTGGCAGTGGTGGAGATGGGACGCCTGACGGCGGTGAAGGAGGCTGGTTCACTGCATAAGAGGCTTGAAGACGTGGAGGCCGCACATCGGATCATGTAGGGGGAGCTAAGAAAGAAAGTCGAGGAGGCCGGTCCAGCTGCTGTTCAGGCCTTCTGGGAAAGTGCAAACTTCCTGGCTGAAGTGGAGCAGGTCATCCTGAGCCGTAGGACACAGATAGCCCAGGCCTGGATCCAGACTTCCCGAGGGCAAGGCCAGGCTGGATGAGGAGGGGCCCCTGTGCTTTCAGCTGGGACAATACGGGATGCAGAAGTCCCTCACTGATCTCCTCCGAAAAAGAGACCCCTCCTTTTCCGCCCAGACCCGAGGACTCCCGGAGCCGATGGAGAATCCGGAGGCTGCTGAGGAGAGCCCAACCCTGACAGTTCCAATCTCTGAAGTTCCCACTGCCTAATCTGGTAATTGATCTGACTTTTAGAACACTTCTATGAACATCTTTCCCAGGCCTGCGCGCATGCACTTGTTTTCCACCAGTGGGGTGGTTTGTAATCCAAACATCCTTACATTCCATTTTAATTCTGCACATACCTATACATTACCACCTTCTGACCATCTTCTCCGATTAACTTGATCTGTTTGATACCTTAATCTTTGCTTGCGGCTTCCGGCCCTATCCAAGCTAACCTCTTTCCTTGGGTCCTTTGCCCTCTGGGAAATGGACCTGTGCAGTTCATAAGTCCCTGGATGGCTCTTAGGCCTTCCTGATTTTCGTTCTCAATCACTTCTGTCCTTTGCATGTATTTGCCTTGAATTTCCGGTCAAGGTCGTCTTTCCTTTCTTAAGGATGACATTACCAATTTCGAACCCTTAGGCTCTTAGTAATTGAGCCAGGTCAGGTGGGCTTCCTTTTAGGTTGCTTTGACCTAAACAAGTGGCCTCTTAATTGGCGAGGCTTGTGAGCCTCTCCGGTGCAAAGTTAATTCCTTCCATTTCATCTTTAGCCTTGTAAAATCAGTCTTAACATTGATAAAGGTCGTCTTTTCCTGTTTGAGGGAATTTGACTTTGTTTGTAAGGCTGTTTAACCTTGAGAAATGTTTTTTTATTCCTGCTCTTGCTTTTTAGAAAGACGGGGTCAAGCTTTTGGAATTTAGATTAGTTTGGAATTTATACTTTGTCTTTTGCGAGTACCAATTAGGCACAAACTTCCTTTTTTTGGCCAGTTAAAAGACCTTCGCAAGTCATTCATAAAGGACATTTGTGAATGAAAACGAAACATTATTAAAATTCGAAATGAAAGGAAATTACATACTTTCTCGTAGGATTTCAATAAGTGTGCAGAATCCCACACCTTTTCTAACAGTTTTCCTTCTAGGGGTTCCCGACCTTGTAGGCCTCGGACCCAACAGTTCCTTCAATCTTACAGGGCCCTTTCCAATCCTCATACTCTGATGAACTATGTTCGATAGTATTGATCCCCATATCATGCCCTCCATGAGCTTTGCAGGCCCTTATATAACAACTTCTGGCCATACTCTGATCTCCCTTCACTACGTCTATCCCGGACGGCGTGTGAAACTTCATGCAAAGATGGGCCTAAGAGATAATGGCTCCCAAGTCTTCCAACATAGGTCGGCCCAGAATGGCCTTGTGAACACTGGGTAGTTGAACGACAACGAAATCTGTTTCGATCTCCTTGACGCACGGTCCCGACCCGAGCTGAATTTTGAGGGTGATTACCACCTCCGGTTCGATCGTGTCTCCGGTGAAGCCTGAAAGAGGAGTTCTTACCTGTCTGAGGGCTCCCTTCTGGAACCCAATCTCCACAAGGGTATCCATATATAGTATGTTGACTGAACTTCCATTGTCCACGAGAACTCTATGGACAATTGTAGCCATAACCTCCATCTTAACCACCAAAGCATCCCTGTGAGGCGGGGGACATGGGGGGAGATCATCGTCTGTAAAGGTGATGGATTCCCGCTTCGGCTTTTTCTCCACAGGGAGGCGGATGATCTCCCTAACGAACAGTCGTCGGTTCCATTTCTTCCTCTCTCCCGCAGAGTCCCCCCAACAAGCCCGCCATAAATATGGTGGATATGCGTGCACTTCTTTTACCTTGAATCCTCGCCTTCCTCATCTTCTTTGAACTGGGCTCTGACTTCTCTCTTTTTGGAGGTAGAGGCCGGTTCGTCTTTTGCCCTGTTCCGAGTGTTTTTCCTTGGCGGGTGTTGCTCTTGAAGGCTCTCCTTCACAAACCTGTCCAGTTGTCCTTCGCGGGCGAGCTTCTCTACATATTTCTTCAAGATGTAACATTCGTCGGTCTCATGAGTCTCAATTTTGTGAATTTTGCAATACTTACCGTTGGAGGGTTGACCGTTGATGATGTTACATCCCTCAGGGACTGTGATCAATACCTGTTTTGTTGCGTAATCCAAGACCGTGTTAACGAGGAATTCAGTCTCACCATGTAATGGGCCTTCCGGGACACTTGATCTACCCTTACTCTAGCCTTTATTCTTCTTGAAACCGCTCTCCTTATCTTGGTAATGGGTTCCTTTCTCCAAATCCTTCTTCTTCTCCTCACCATCTTGAGGCCTCCCGGTTTCTTCGTCCCTTTTTCGTTTCTCGGCTTCCTCTACCTCATCTTGTGCGCTGGCGCGCAGTAAGGCCTCCTTGTGTGAGGTCGAGGGCTTAAGTATGAATTCCGTGTACAACTCACCTGACCGCAGGGCATTTGTGAAGATAGCTACAACAGACTTGTCATCCAGATCCTCCACTTTAACCGACTCATCCCTCCAGCGGGTCAGAAAGTCAACCAGGGTCTCCTGGGAGCCCTGCTTGATTCCCAAGAGGTAAGAAACGTTCTTCTTGGAGCCCTTAGAGGTGGCAAAACGTGCCACGAATGCATGTGCTAATTCCCGGAAGTTTTTTATTCCCCCGTCTGGTAGGGAATCGTACCACTCCCGGGCTGGTCCGTTCAAAGTCACCGAGAATCCTCTACACTTGATGCCATCATCATATCCCATCATGACCATGTAAGCTACGTACCTGGACATATGGTGTTGGGGGTCGGTTCTTCCTTGGTAGGCTTCAATGTTGCATGGCCGGTACCCTTGTGGTAGCGGCGCGTCCATAATCTGATGTGTGAAAGGTTCGGGAATCTTCACACCATAGTTGAGACCGACTCTCCCTCCATCTCTCTTCTGAGCTCGTCTAGCCTCCTCCTGAGGTCGTCATTGCCATGACCTGCCCGAACAGGCAATGGGGATCGACGATCTCTTTGAGCCAACCTATTCGTGTTGATCTCGTACCGGAGATCACCCATATGCCTACCGTGGCGACGGGACGAAACAACGGCAGAGGAGGCCTTCTCACTGCGCCCGGGCCTGGAGGAGAGTCTCCCGTGGACAGAGACTCGGTGCTCACCTATTCGATTCGCCATAGGGATCCTTGGGGTTATTCTGGAGTTGTGGGAGCGCTGGGACCCAGCCGGCATGGCACCCCTAGGTTGTTGAGGGGATACTTCCCCCCTTGCTGAGCCGTAGCCGGAGCTTGATGGGAGGAGAGAGACCTCCCCGCAGGGTTAGGAAGACGGTAGTCAGGGTTTCTACTACTCTCTAAAATGTGGCCAAACATGTTAGGGCCTGCGTCGGGTCCACGTTGGGGATGTACTGTCCGGTGTCTGGCGTCTGAAAGTGTGGTGGCCGCACCGTCGTTCGCCTGGAGCTTCCTATGTCTTGGATTTTATTCCTTAAATCGCCTGGAGCGGCGACACTGTCGTTGCGCCTTCAGAAGTCGCTCCATCGTGACCTTGAACCTTCGTCCTCAATAATGACCCGATGGGAGCGGTCGATGCCCTGGTTACCGCCCATACGATTGTTACTAGTGGATCCAGCCATCGTTCTCTTGAGTTCAGCTCTCAATGAAAGCACCAAATGATGGAGTTAAATCCAACTATGAGAGCTAAATTCAACGAGATATTGAAATATAATGGCGTAAAGCAATGTAATTCTTATTCGAGAGAATGATTTTCCATCCCTCTCAGGGAGAGTTACAGGAATTATTTATAGGTTACAAGAATTGGTGTCCTAGAAGGAAACCACTGCTTTAAATGGTATTAATCACGGAACATATATTATTTCGAATAGAACTCATGTAGCATCTAGATCGTTATCCAATTATCGTCTCCTCCGAGCTTACATCTCTCGTTGAGTCCGGCCTGTTGTTGAATAGCTATGCTCAAATAATATCCTGCCACGTAAACCCTAGGAGCATCCTATCCTCGTTAGAACTCCGCCCAGACTTGAGGTCTGCTGTCCAGCCCGGCTTGGCTGCGGATTCCTATTGTGGGCCTAATCCCTAATTGGGCTTGGCGGCTTTGTTAACATAAACCCGCTTTAGGGATTGATCCCATCCATAGGTTAACCCCGTCAAGAGCTGACCCCGTTATGGGTTGGACTTTGCAACTGAGCCATGGTCAGGACCCATGGTACCATCAACGTTAATAAATAAAACATAGTTAAAGTAGATAATGTAAACAGTGTACAAATCCACATATTGCATTTATTTAAAATCGTATATATTAGTAATACTACTTATTTAAAATGGGACCCCATAAATAGTGGGCCCTGATCTTGGTAATACTACACATAACCTACTCCGTATTTAACTTGGTAATGGCCAGGCCGGTCCTCAACTACTTGCTATTTGTGACCTGTGAGTAATAAGATTAATAATGTTAATATCGTATGTGGAGAGTGGAAAATGGCTGTGAGATGATAAAAGACGGGGGAGGCCTTGTCACTGCACAGAACAAAAAGCTGTGCGAACTTGATTGATCCCACGAAGAATTAAAAGCGGAGCAATGAATGATAGGTAAAAAAGGGTAATTAATTGATGCATAAAGTTACCAAGAATCAGCAAAGTAATTAAAAGTTAATCTGTGTCCAAATACGTACTATACTATCGAGCGAGCATCTTTTGTGTTGCTTCATACCGACAGTACCCTTTACCTTTGGGTCCTCCACTTTTTCATAATCATGAATCATTACAATTTCTCTCGAAATGTTTTTGTTTTAGCTTAAATTTTAAATACCCGTAGCTAGCTAGCTAGCCCTAGGCTGTTTTCCAATTTTTTATCTTTCCATAACAACAAAAACTTGGAAAGAGACGTCACTACTCGCACGGTGGGATACCACTCACTTAATCACACTGCCACAATGGCATAATGAGTATGTACTACCAATCCACCGTACCTCATACCCGATTCTTTTACCATTTTTTACCTTTACATACCATATGATCAAAACTACACGGAGAACTACTAAATAAGCACTCGAACTTTTTGTAAAAAGTGTAAATAAGTCCTTTTATAGGATGTACCCTCGTCATTTGGGCGGTTTCCGGTGTAATTTTTTAATAATTTTTTTTGAGAATCTTCTTCATTAAGCCTAGTTTACTCATAGCAAATTTCAACTAAAAATGCAATCGGGAAGGCAGTTAAAAGAATTTTTGAAGATAACTACGCAGTTAGGCAGCGCAATATATTTCAGAAAATCATTTGACTACCTTCTCGATTGATTTTTTTAGTTGAAATTTGGTATGGGTAAACTAGAATTAATGAAGAAGATGCTCAAAAACTTCCATCAAAAAATTCCACCGTAAACCGCTCAAAATGGTGACAGCGGACAAAGCCTCCAGTAAAAGGGCTTATTTACACTTTTTATGAAAGTTCAAGGGCTTATTTGATAGTTCTCCCAAACTACACAGGTCTTTGTATTTTCTTTACATAGGATTCTGCAATACCTTTGTTATGTCTAGAATCCAGCTCAGGTCTCGTCAATTAACACCCACAAAGGATGAATTTCCACCACTATGATCACTATGAATTCGCCGGACGAATTGGCCGGAATAGCTAGTCGGTTGTTGCCCACAACCTTACCTTGTGATCATAGTGGTGGAAATTCATCCTTTGTGGGTGTTAATTGACGAGACCCGAGCTGGATTCTAGACATAACAACCTTCAAATTTGATTAACACAAGAAATGATAAAATAAAAATTATGTAGTTAAAAACTAGGTAAAAGGGGCAAATAAACCCTCGAACTAACCGAAAAAATGCAAATCGCCTCTTTCATAAGAGACTCTGCTCGGCCGTCGCCATTTGATGCGGTTCCCGGTGGAATTTTTTGATGAATTTTTTTGAACATCTTCTTCATTAAATCTAGTTTACCCATACCAAATTTCAGCTAAAAGTTCAATCGTGAAAAAAGTCAAATAAATGTTTGAAGATAACTCTGTGCAGTTAAACAACGCAGTATATTTCATAAAATCATTTGACTGCCTTCCCGGTTGAATTTTTACCTGAAATTTGGTATGAGTAAACTAGACTTAATGAAGAAGATGCTTAAAAAAATTCATCAAAAAATTCCACCGGTACCTGCCTCAAATGACGATGGCCTGACAGAACCTCTTATAAAAGGGGTTATTTGCAGTTTTTCGATTAGTTCGGGGGCTTATTTGCACCTTTCCTTAGGAACTATAACCAATTCTCTTACCATTTTTACCTTTAGATATCATAAGAGATATTGAGGTAGGTATGATTAAAACTACATAGGTGTATGAATTTTACAAACACCATAAATGATAAAATAAAAACTAGGTGGTATGTAGTTAATGTTTGTGTAAATGAAATATAAATTATTTGAACCACAAATTAATTAACACCGCATGCAATTGTTGTCTTCCCCTGACTTAGCTTCTCACCCCAAGGGTGCCACCAATCCACTTTGGCACCCTTGCATGTTTACCTATTCTTGGTTGGATTGTGCACAACATAAGAGTATATCAAAGATAAAGTAAGGCTCAGAAGTGAATGCAAGGGCTCTTGATTCAGCCGAATGTGAAAATGAAGAACAAGTGCTTCCTTAATCTATCCTTTCTTGGCAAACCTTAATACTTTGTTACGAATCGACTTGAAGAGTTATTCTAAGGGCGTGAAGGGTTTATATAGTTGTAGAAAACCATCAAAAATAGGTGTGGACACTAAAATTGGATTGGCCTTATTTGTAGTTTGGCCTTCAAAAATATTTTCAAATGATGCGTTATGGAAACATGATATGCATGGAAATTTTTGAGCTTGCTTGATCAATGACATAATCATGCTTTTTTCCTCTTTGTTCTTCATTCGATTCTTGTAAATCCTAGGATAAATAGATTGGGATTTTTCTGCACAAACTTAAAAAGGATATGATATCAGTAGCATTGAGTATATCATATCCTCAATTATTTATTGAGGATATGATACAAAGTATAATTTTTTGGATCAAGAGTATATTATTTATTAACAATCAAAACTCGATGGATTCATAGAGTTAGCACATCAAGGCTAACTCTTTTTGCTGATGAGTTTGGATTTCTATTCACATCCTCTTAGAGACTATATGAGAGCTTTCTTCTATTTTTGTAGATCATCAAAGGGAGCTCCAAGATTCTCGAAAGTGAAATCACATTCGGAAGAATAATAAGAGTTAGAACTTACATCATCATCAGCGTGAGCCATGCGGCACACATGGGCCAGATAACCATCACTGCCAATATGATGTTCATCAGAGATTAAATTATCACACGAAAATTGCATGTAGTCCTTGCTTTCTTCTCTCTTTTCTCGTCAGCTCCCCTCTTTCTCACTTGAGGAAAATCGAGCCTAAAGTTATAAGGTTCTCTACACTCGTAGAAAGTTTTTTATATTATTGGGGGTTCACTACAAAAAAAAACAGCTCGTTTGTCACGGATTTTTGTCACGGATTCCGTCCGTGACAAAATTGTCAGGTCTTTGTCAAGGTATTGTCACGGAAACTGTTGTCACGGATATTTCCGTGACAAAATCCGTGACAAAGTAGTCACAGACGGATTCCGTGACAAAAATCCATGACAAACGACCTCCGGTGACCGATAATTTACCGCATTTACCGCTGAAGGGTATCTAGAGAGAAGTCAGAACAAGTAAGAGAGAGAGTAGGTGTATATTAAATGAGCTCAAAAGTTCGATCTGGGATCCTCTACAATGAAGAATTGACTTGCTATTTATAGCAGCCATAAATGCTAGGTGTAATTAATGCGGGTACACGTGTCAAACGATCAACGGTGAAAGGTCGACTCAACCAGGGTGGCACCGGCATAGCATGTGGCACCACATTTAATGTGGTGGTTTGACGTGACACCGCATTTAATGCGGCGATCTGGAGCGTGCAAGGAGGAGATCTTGTCGGGGTAGTGCTGAAGGCCGTTCGTATCTGAAGGCCTTCATGTGTTGAAGGCCGTATGTAGCTGGGACCGTCATGTGCTGAAGGTCGTACGTACCCCGGGGGCCTTCATGTGCCGAAGGCCGTACGTCCCCGAGGACCGTCATGTGTCGAAGGTTGTACATATCGGGGTCTTCATGTGTCGAAGGACGTACGTACCAGGGCCCGACATGTACTGAAGGTTGTAGATACCGAAGGCTCGTAATTTTAGCCTTGATTCCCAGAATCCCAGTGATGTTTCTGGACCAGGTGTAACTGCTTCCCTAATATGAAGCCTTCGGGCATGGGGCCGAAGGCAACACCTTATTGTAGTATGGGCTGTCCGGAGTCTTGTTTGTTGTGTTTGGGCCTGTTGGGCATGTTCGTAGTAGTGGAAGTACGTGAGCCGGGGGTTACTGGGCCATATACTTCATCAAATTGTTTAAGGCATGCGAGTGTTGAGCCTTCGGACTTGGCGAATTTGAGGATATGGGTTTGGTGTCGAGACCCATAATTTTGTAAACATCCTATTTTAGAGCAATGAAAGCAAAAGTGAAGAAAAATGATGAGATGTTCACAATTTTGCAATTTATTATATCAATAATATCCAACTGACTGGTAAGTGGTACACGTTTTACAAGGATTATTAAATTTTTTGGAATGGAATCACCACTACAAATGGTGTAAGCAAGACATTGATAAAATTACAACACATACAATAATATAGGGAGGGGACATGAGCAGTTTGTTGAAGTGGTCTTCCAGCTAGAAAGATTTGATTTAAGTTTTACTTTGGCGTAGTCCCCATGACAGCAAAATCTAGTAAAACCACCACCCGCTTTATATAGGGTCACCTAAGCCTTTTTTGTCCAAATGCGTTCAGATGGAAAATTTTGAATCATGTCCTTTATTGGATCCTTGGCATCATATTAACCCCCTCCCCTTTTCTTTCAATTACCCCCACTCATGAGTTTTTTCTTTTTTCACCAACTACCCATCTCAATCTCATGGTGTTTTTGACCAGTCAGATTATGTCTTTCTTGGCTGCTTCTGCACACAAACGAATATGGGTTTTAATTTCTATCCCATCAATGTCACTCTTTGGTTGCGCAAAAATAAATTTACTCCGTCCCGTTGTCAAACAACTTCCCATTTTTCTTTTTTTACGAAGTCCCGAAATTAACTTCACACTTCTTCTTATTTCCTTATTTGACAAATTATCTACACCAAAACAGTGTCAAACAGTGCACTCCACAGTAAAGTCAAATTTATTTTCTTAATTTATGTGAAGTCAAAGTGTGAACCTCTATTCCTCCTCCCATGGCCGTCTCTAGTTGCAATTTTGCAAACTAGCAATGTCAATGTCCGCAAAAATGTTCCAATGTGATCACCGTCACTTCTGTATTACCGAATAAGAAAAGTAAAACCTATGTGGTTAAGATTCATATAAAAGGGCCAGAAATAAAATGAATAACAAATCTATTACCGAAAGCAATAAAGTTTTTTGGATAAACAAAGACAGAAAATTGGCAAAATGCTGCTGGCTGCTGGT
This sequence comes from Cuscuta europaea, assembly GCA_945859875.1. NCBI lineage: Eukaryota > Viridiplantae > Streptophyta > Magnoliopsida > Solanales > Convolvulaceae > Cuscuta > Cuscuta europaea. Next base: position 3,689,015 of record CAMAPE010000047.1, on the reverse strand, counting down.
GGTCAAGAATGCAACTAATTGAATGGCTATGATTGACGATGCACTTTACCTGCTACATATGATAAAGGATCTGCTTTTATGTATATACATTATGGTCAACCTCCACAAATTTCTTCTTCACAAATAAAAGCATGACACACAGAGAGAAACTGATCCCCTCTACTTAAACAGACAGGTTAAAGGATAATCTTTTTGTTGTTATTTGTGCAAGAAGAAATGATAAATTTCAGCATGGCTTTCATGTTATCAAACATAAAAGTCTCATATTTGAAATGAGAAATTCCAATGATGCCGTGCATTAGGTGGTAGTAAATAGAATTGGTAACTGGGACAAAGTCACTCATGCCTTCAGAATTCATGCCTCACTGTTTCATGTTATTATGTGAGACTTGAACGAAATATTTACACAACTTTATGACCAAAACACAAAGAATGCATGTAGGTAGTAAATAGGAAAAAGGAAAAAATGTGTGGACAAAAGAGAAGAGCCTTCCCTCCCTAACAATAGATATGAATCAATTCCAAACCAATAGTTAAGAATTATAAAAAGAAGAGGTTACAAAAAAAGAATCTGTCCCTGCTGCAACTTCACAGAAAATTCCAAGGGAATATCTCCCCCACTCTTTTCCCAGCCAACTAACCTAAAAATTTCTTCTCAACTTAACTTGAACAAAGAATATACTCCCTTGCTAATGAATAGGGAAACGGGGGAGGGGCAGAAGCAATCACAGGAGGCACTACAGAGAGGATGTATCAACAAAGACCTCATTGAGCACGTCATCATCATCATGTTCACCGTTTGCCAGCGAAAACAGCTCTGCATCCCTCTCCTCATTGGAACAATCCCGCCTTTCAAGCTTAGAGTGAGCAGCAATGAACGTTAGCTTCTGGGCTTTGTCCAACCCCGCTCTAGAATGCGACTGGGCCCCTACCCATCTCATGAAGGACCAGTTGCATTTGAATGCGCCACCACACGAGGTGGCATGGAGAAAGATGAGCCTGACTGCTACCTTCCCCAGCGACTTGAACCCTGTCAGGTACGTCTCCCAAACGAGCCTGGAACTTTGGGGATTCGCAAGCCTCATCTTCCCCGTGACCGGGTCCCTCTGTTTCAGCTGAACCGCTTGGGCGTAAACCGGTTCTAGCCCTTCAGTTCTCCACTTCATAAGCTCCATCAGCGCAATGTGAGCCTCCTCCCGAGGCACCAGCCGTGTGATCAGCCTGTCCACGTCCTTTTCCTGGTCTGGGGTCAAAAATTTGAAAGGCGGCAAGTACTTCCCGTTCGAGTCTCTGACCAAGTAGAGCGGGTCGAGTATGAATGCGGCAGCCCAAGCAGGATGGTAGTTTTTCTGGAACCTTCTTTCCACAAGCTTCTCTACCGGTCCTTCAGCAATGTGATACCTGGAACGCCACTCCTTTACTTTCGTCCTTAGCTCCTCCCAGAGAGGAAGGCATTGACCCACCCGTGGTTTCTCGGTCTCGATCTCCCGACCCATCATCCTGACCAATTTGACCAGCGAATGCACGGCCTCCAGCTCGTTCCAGAAATGCGGGCTCCGCATCATATCTTCAACCTCCCTGGCAAAACGCTCCTCTTCCAACACCACCACCTTGTACGCCTCATCCATCAACACCAAATGGAGTGCCCTTGCTGAGCTCAAAACGTCCTCAACCAAGGAGAAAACGGGTCCAAAATCCGAGCTCTCCAAGGGTACCCTTAACAAACCTGTGTAACCGTACTCTTGCAACTGGTACTTTTGGAACGTGTTTCGAATCTGGGACTTGTTGTTAACGAAATTCGCGAGGCGTGTACAGTTGTCCGAGACGTTCTTGAAGAAAGGGAGCTCCTTTACAAAATCTTTGATCAAACCATTGAATGCTTGAAACTGGCAAGAGATGTTGACCATCCATTGGTGCTGATTCTCTAGGTTTCTCAAGGCCTTTGACTTGAACTTGTCTGCAACTATACCTACACATTGGTGGGCACTGTTTGGACAGATTTCAGTGACTGTGTCCCATAAAACATCCTCTGCGTATTTAGAGGGAACGTATCCGGTCGTTAAAACAGTCTTCCTGAAAACACTGGTTCCGTTTGGGAGATTCACGTATAAACTCACCAAATTATCTTCCCCCAGATGCCCTACATTCTTCTTCTTCCCAACCCAACCGTCAGCTGCGACCTGAAAGAACATGGCTTCCCGGATTTTTGCCTCAGATTCTGCTTTGGCTTCCTCGTACTTGGTGTCTAATCTTGACCCGGCGAAATCTTTTCTTGAAATCTGGGGCAACCCGACTTGATTTAGGAACGCCCTGAATTTTGGGTGGTCCAGACTGGAGAAGGACACCGACCCGCAACATTCGTAGACCCAATCAGAGAGGAAATCGAAGGCGGAATCAATCTGGGATTTGCTTAGCGTTTGCCCGGGTGAGGCCTTCGGGCTCTTCAGCTTCTTCACACTGTCTTCTAGCATCGCCAGAGCTGCCAAATCCTCCTTTCCACCTGACAATACCATCTGCTGCGGCGGCTGCGGGTACATTCCGCCGCGGGAACCGGCTGCGGAAGCAACCGTTGTAGCCACGGACACAACTGGTGGTGGGTAAGACAACTCGGCCGCGAATCTGGACGGGTTAACAATAGCAAGAGGGCCGACTTGGTACCCCGCCGGACTAGCAGAGTTGCTCTCCGTGCGGCCTCCGCCTGCGGAGCTGCGTTTCCGGTGATTGTGGTGCGGCGCTTGCGGAGGTGGGAGGGACGAAATGGGTTTGACGATGGAGTTGAAATTGGGACAGGTCCCTCGCTTAAGATGCTCGGAAGCAGTTCGGGATGGATTGGAGGCGGAGAAAACGGCGTCGCACAGTGAGCACCGGAGTTTGACCGCTTTGGGGAAGCCCGTATCGGAGCTGTGGACCAGCATGGGCTCAAGGTGTGCCCAATACCAAGCCCCTTTGCCCTTTATAGCTTTGTTCCGTACCATCATCAGGCCCTCGTACCTCTTGTGGACTGCCTTCGCCGTCAGCTCATCCGACAACCCGGCGGCGGCGGAGCCAAGCTCCAGCGGCGTCGCGGCCGAGCTGCTGTTCGCCTCAGCCATGGCAGAGAGAGAAATAAAGAGGGCAGCAAATATCAGTCGTTAAGTGCGTGGGAAAACAAAAACGCATCTGTGTTTCAGCCGGGAAGTGTTGGCGGAGGGGGTGGTGGGCGGCGGTGGTCCATGAAGGAAAGCTTTGATGGTAGGTGGTCCTCCCCAGTCTTGAGTCAGTGGGGTTGGAGGAAATTTTCGCAAAATGCAACAGTCCAACAGAGAGAGGGGAGGGGGGTAAAGTGAAAATGCTTTCTAGTCTAGAGAGAGAAAAGGTACATACAGAGAGCAGCGGTGGAGTTGTTTGTTTGAAGAGGGAGGGGGAGCTTTTAGTGGTGACCGGACCGTCCGGCTGGGAACTTCTTGACAGACACATTGACGTTGAACACGACTGCCGTTAATTCTGTGCTTCTCATCAGAACCTTCTCTTCCCTCCGTCTCTCATCGTTTACTATTCCTTTTACTTGGAACCCCCAATCAGTTGCCTCCTTTTTTCCCCAAATAAATAAAAAGTAAAAGATACTCCTCTTTAACAAATAAAAAGGGAAATTGCCTCGTACATTTTCATATTATAAAAACACATGTCCTTTTCTTCTTTTTCTACTTTTAGGATCAAATGCCTCTAAATTTGAGAATTTCAAATTTGGATGATAATTGTGACAATGTATTTTATTTTATTTTCTTCTAATCCATTCATATTCTTTTCATCAATTCTTTTCTTTTTCTTCCTTTGCTTCCACCTCGCATGAAATTTTGAAATTTTTCATCCATTTTATTCTCATGTATTAGTGCTAGGTCTGGGCTTGGAACCGTAAAATCGATCCAAATCTAATCGAATTATCCGGTTCGGTAAGGTTCCTATAATTGTGAACTCCTGTTTTTTCGATTTGGTTCCTATAGTATTAGATCAGTTCGGTTTCAGTTCGATTCCGATTCCTAGACATGAACTGAACTTCTTATACATTGCTTGAGTAATCTTCATTTGAGGTGTTTCTGGATGAAATTTTTGATGAAATTTTGTGAGCTTGTTTTTCATCAAATATAAATAATGTCCATCAAATTTCAACTTAAAAATTAATCGAGAAGTCAATTAAATAAATTATTCAAAAACATTACGTCAAAATATATAAAAACGCTGTTAGCCCCTGTTTAATCCAACAATCATACAAAATATATAGAGTAGAGAAGAAACAACTTCGATTCAATACCAAGAAAGATCTTGAAATACAAAATATAGTATTGAAATACAAAACTTTGGCTTTCTCTCTCACTAGAATGATATGTGCGTGTAAGGCTTGTAAGGCTTGGGACTTTTCTTAAGTTAGCATCTGTTGAGGTTTATTCCCCTCAACCCACAGGCCCAACACGTAACCTGGGGGTTTTGAATGGGTAGAAGGAAAATGAACTTCACTAAACAATGGGGGGTGGATTTAATAACTCTTCACTACTATGATCACAAGCCGAAAGGCCGAACGTACATAAAATATACTATGTACTGCTGATGCTATTACAACTCTAGAGTAACGATGTGCGAACCCTTTACAATGAAATAAATGCGACTATTTATAGTACCCCTGGTGGTTGGGGGCCGACGTGGCCGGCTGTGGGCGACATGATTCCAACTACCAAATCTTCAGCATTAAATGCGCTTCCCGCCAAGATCTTGGTTTCCCGCCATAACGCGGGGGACGTCCGTCCCCTAAATCGGACTCAACTCTTTAGTGGCAATCGGGGCCTTTAAGTATAGCCCACAAGACGTCCCTCCCCTGGTCCTTGGACCCTGAGGCCTGACTATGCTGGGCTACGTACGTCCCCTGGCCCTTGGACCCTGAGGCCTGGCTATACCGGGCTACGTACGTCCCCTGGCCCTTGGACCCTGAGGCCTGGCTATGACGGGCTACGTACGTCCCCTGGCCCTTGGACCTTGAGGCCTGACTATGGTAGGCCACGTACGTCCCTTGGTTCTTGGGCTTCAGGGGTTGATGGGCCGGTCCTGGAAGGCCATTAACCCAACACAAGTCCCCCACTTCTGATGTTCCGAGCCTGCGCGGGACATGAAGAAGTAAGATAACTTCCGTCGTACCGCTTTGAGCCGTTGCTCCCTTTTCCCTAGGTGACGGTTACTTTCCGCCGTTGTTTGCAGGGCTCTAGGTGCCAGCTATCAGGCCGGTTCAACTTCCAACACAAAAAAGTAATCATTCCGTATCAGCCCGTCTCCATGCGACACGCGTCCCTGTATACGCTCCTTGCCACGTGTCGCCCGTGAGTTGGTTGTTGAGTCGGTGCCTTCCCTTATAAATACCGGAAATCAGGGAAGGGTTAGGGCTTTTCATCTGTTGTCTTCTCTTGTCTTCTCAGCGCCGATCAGCGAGTATCTTGGTCCCGGTGTTCGTTTCTTTTCCAAGCTTCTAGCAAAGGTAATTCCCCGACTCCAATCTTCTCCTTTTTCCTCGTACATCTCCCCATGGCCTGCTCCATGGAGATTTCTTCCTCCTCGCAAACTAGCTCCAGTTCTTCTACTGGTTCTTCGGCCGGTTCATCGTCGGCGTCAGAACTCAGATCCCGTTCTTCGGCTGAAGCGAGTGGTTCTGGCCGTTCCAGCGCTTCTTCAATGACAGTCCCCGATGTAGTAACTGATGTCGTTGTCCCGGTCGCAGGGGAGTATGTTGACATGGCCGTTGACCCTGAAAACGCCGTTGCGATGGCGGCACGACCCGCCGCGGCGGCAGGGCATCCAGCCGACCACGACTCGGGTGAGGAGGCTGAAGAAGGGGATGACCTCCGAATCTACAAGCGGGGCATCCCCATGGACGATCACAGGCACATTGTGCTTATTCCGAACGTAGCTGTGATCGAGCAGGTTTTTTCCAAAAGGGCCTTGAGGGAACTGCAAGTTCTCCTCCCCCCACCTGCCTATTATAGCCTCCGGGGCGCAGATAACCTCTTTATGAGACGTCCGGGGATGGTGATGGTACATATGGACTCTCTGAAGGCCGGACTGTGGTTCCCATTACATCCGTTCTACCTGGACTTCTTCGAGTTCTACAGCGTGGTCCCGACTGAATTCATGTCGAACTCCTACCGCCAGATCTCTGCGTTCCTTGTCCTTTGCAAATCGCTGGGGCTCGCTTTCTCCCTGGAGCTGTTCCATTATTTTTTCCAAGTTACCCCCCAAAATGCTGATGGGTTCCTGAGCGTGGCCGCTCATCCCAAGAGAAAGCTATTCGATGGAGCTCCCTCCTCTATCCATGACTGGAAGAACCACTACTTCTTTATTCGTTATGCGGACGATCGGCTCCCTGTACGGTGGAATGGGTACCCTCCGAAGGTCCAGACACCAGAGCTGACCCCAGTGTTGCGGGAAGCTGTGGACAAGCTGCGACTGGGCGGCGTTAGGAAATTAAAAGGCCTTCTGACCATTGAGGCACTCTCCAACGCTGGGATAGGTATCGCCCGTGATCCCTGGACTGGCCTTCTCTAGTGTTCATCTTGTGGGCTCGAGTGGTCTGTTCCCTGGGGAGAGTGCCTTTTTGATTCGCACCGCCGGGTACTAATGTTACTTTTCCATTTTCAGGTCCTCCCCCTACTCAAGAGCAAATGGACATCACGGCTATGGAGGCTCGTCGTGAGGCAAAGGCTGCCAAGGAACGGGAGGTGCTAGCTAAAGCCCGTGCGGTCGCCCAATCCTCTGGGGCTACCTCTTCAGCCGCATCCCGGGTGATATTCATGTAATTTCTGATTGTATGTTTGTATTTTTAACTAGTTTTTATTAGTTCTAGTTGAGGAAATTACACACTTTTGGTGTAATACTTTATTTTCATATTTATTTGTAATTTGTTTAGATTAGGACTTTTCTGAGCTAAACAGGTCAAAGATCATCCAAGGGATCAAGATTGGACCTCAAAAGATCAAGGAAAGTGCAAGGAGACAAGAAAGATTTCGATTTGGAAAAAATACTCGTATACCCGGTCGGGTATAGGCAATACCCGATCGGGTATTTGCTTGATTCGGTTGTCCAAATCAAATCCGGGAACAAAGGATCGTGGGAGCAAATTTTCGTAAAGATTTGTCACATACCCGATCGGGTAAACACACTTACCCGGTCGGGTATGTCCAGAAATGTGGCTTTCCGGGAAATTTCCTAAGATACCCGATCGGGTATCCTATATACCCGGTCGGGTATCAGCCCCTGCAGCTCCCAAAAGCCTATAAATACACCCCTTTCCTTCACAATAAAATATCCAATCCCTTTGTACATCTAAGCTCAGTATAGAATAGTTCTTTCTTTATATTTTTCATCATGTTTAGTCTCCAAATGAGGAGCTAAACTCTTCCATCTTGGTTTTGCTACTTTGAAGCTTAATGAATTTGTAAGTTGTGAGTTATTTTCTTTAATCTTCTTCCTTGAATATTAATTCTTTCTTTCAAAATACTATCTCTATATCAAAGTTGGGGAGTGTTACTAAGATGACAATTAGTTAACATCTTGACATTGGTTATAGTAATAGCTATTTCTTCCTCTATGATAATATTGGGGAGTGTTACTAAGATGACAATTAGTTAACATCTTGATATTAATCATAGTAGGATTCATATATTTTAATATTCTTCCTTGAGTATTAATTAATTCCTATTCATATTTCATGTTAATATCTTAAACATTACTTAAAGTATCAACTAGTATTGTTTCTCATATTAATTATTACTAGAATCAATCGGTTAATACGCTTGTTATTAATCCGGTTCTTTCAACGGTAGTAAACTTGGAATATTAATGCATGCATCTCATGGTTAATATGCCAAGGGGGATTAATTATATTGATTAAACCAATAAACCGCTTGTGTTGAGGTTATCAATCTCAATCGTTTTCATCTTAAGTTTATTGCTACTATCAAGTTAATATACGGCGCTTGTTCTATATTGACTCGATAGTAAGTTTTATTAATGAACGCATCTCGTTATTAATAACTACCCTCGATGAACTGGATATACTCCTCGATTGAGTATTCGAGAGGAAGATAGTTAAAGATATAACCAGGATCGACGAACATTTCATTAAGTGGATAAAAGCAAAACCAAGTCCCCATCTCATTGAATTAAACTCATATAGGTCGTTTATCTTAGTGTTATTAAACCAAACAAATCTAAACCCCCCTTGTTACTATTTATATAAAAGAAAAGTATTCCTTTCCCTGTGGATACGAACCTTACTACACTATACTACGTATTAGTGTCGTATTGATTATTTATTTTGAGTGCACCTAGCGACGAGTGCACGTCAAATTTGGCGCCGTTGCCGGGGAAGGGCAATAAATTTTTCTTTTATTTCATATCAAGAAAAATCAAAAAAATATATATATACCAAAAAAAAAAAATATAAAGAGTTCTTATTTCTTCTATTTCTGAGCTTAGTGGAGTTTATGGTTAAACATCGCTCCATAAACAAAATCATATATCAAACAAACCCAGAAATAGAACAAACTTTCGAGCGGTTGAAAAGTAAATTTTCTAATTCCGACTCGGAGGAATCATCTATCAGAGATTCATCCCGCGCTAGTTCTCATTCTAGCGAGACCGAAGAGTCAATAACCATGGCTCTTGAGACAAGAACACTACGGGAGCTCACTGCTCCAAATCTCAATCAACAACCGTTATGTATTACCTTCCCTACACTCAATGAAGGTAATACATTTGAGCTAAAATCTGGGCTCATACATCTACTGCCATCCTTTCATGGCTTAAGAGGAGAAGATCCGAACAAACACCTTTCTGAGTTCCATATTGTGTGCACAAGCATGTGCCCCAGCGGTGTCTCGGAAGAACAAATCAAATTGAGGGCTTTTCCATTCTCCCTCAAAGACACTGCAAAGGATTGGCTATTCTATCTTCCTTCGGGAAGTATAGACACATGGGCAGCAATGAAAAAATGCTTCTTGGATAGGTATTATCCCGCCTCAATCTCATCTTCTTTAAAAAAACAAATAAGCAACATTGAGCAAAAAGAAGATGAAACATTGTATGAATATTGGGAGCGCTTCAAAAAGTTGTGTGCTAGTTGCCCATATCATGGGTACACCGAACAAGACCTCATCCTCTATTTTTATGATGGTCTTGCGGATCAAGATAGGCGCATGGTGAATGCGGCTTGTGGAGGGGGAATTGTTAACAAAACCCCTTCTCAAGCAAGGAATCTCATCTCAGAATTGGCCGAGAACTCCAGACATTACAGTGGGCGATCCTCAACTCGAAGGGTTGCCGCAGCAGAATCCAACACCTCGTTGGAAGGCCAAGTTGCCAGTTTGACTTCTCTTGTCAAAGAACTTCTTCTGAAACCTAACACTCAGGAGGTCAAAGCTTGTGGCATTTGCACAGCAACCGGGCACCCCACTGATTCATGCCCATCCCTCCAAGAAGAACAAGTCAACGCCTTGGGTTTCCAAGGCCACCAACAGAAGAGGTATGATCCATTCTCAAATTCTTACAACCCTGGATTGCGGGATCATCCTAACTTGAGGTATGGAAACCCTCAACAATCCAACTCATCTTCTCAATCTGGTATGTCAACTGATGACATGATCCGGACTTTGACCTCAAGCATGGTTACCATGCAACAAAACATGGGACAATTTCAACAAACCATGGTACAATTTCAACATGAGACAAAGTCAAGCATTAACAATTTGGAAACTCAAGTTGGTCAAATTTCAAATGCCGTGAACCAACTTCAAACAAAGGACTCGAGTAAACTCCCATCCCAAACGGAGCAAAACCCGAGACAACATGTGAATGCTATAACGTTGAGAAGTGGTGCAACGTTGAAAGAGGCAGAAGAGAACGATGAAGAGACTGAGGGTGTGGACCCTAGAAAAGTAGTCCCACCGGAGGAGGAAAACAAAGAAACCAAGCTTCCCCCACCCTCATCATGTGAACAAGAAATCCCGTTTCCTGAGGCGCTGAAGGAGACAAAGAAGCTAGAAAAAGATGCCGACATCTATGAAACCTTCGCAAAGTGTGAGGTAAACATTCCGCTTCTTAACTTCATAAAAAATGTCCCTCGTTTTGCTAAATTCTTAAAAGAATTATGCAAAACAAAAAGAAAAGATAAATTGAAAGGGAAACAAGAGGTTAGAGTTAGTGAACACGTCTCGGCCATTTTTCAGAGGAAACTCCCCGAAAAATGTAACGACCCAGGCATGTTCACTATCCCTTGCAAAATAGGAAACACCACATTTCCTAAGGCCTTGTTGGATTTAGGGGCATCAATAAATGTCATCCCCTATTCTGTTTACAAAACTCTACAACTTGGCCCACTACATCAAACAGGTGTAGTGATTCAATTGGCAGATCATTCTAGTACTTACCCAAAGGGTGTAGTAGAAGATGTGCTAATAGAAGTAGAGAATATGGTCTTTCCTGTTGACTTCTATGTCCTTGAAATGGGAACTGATGACCAAACAACACCCATCCTTTTGGGTAGACCCTTCATGAAGACCGCAAAAACGAAAATTGACGTTTCTAGTGGTTCACTAACTTTAGAGTTCGATGATCAAAAAGTGGAGTTCAACATCTTGGACTCTACGAAAAAACAAATACAAAATCCAACTCTGTGTTCTTTACATGTTGTTGAACCACAAGAACCGCTGTTTTTCAAAGAAGCGGATAAAATCAGATGTCTTTTGAGAAAGAAACCCCGACCTTACTGGAAAAGGCCGAAAAATAAAAATGAAAAATGGCCAAATAGGGCCTTGAAAAGTGAAACAAGGGATGCTCATGATTCCACATAAAACAAAACCAAAAAAAAATGAATAACGTCGTGCCACGACGTTAACTAAGGCGCTACTTGGGAGGCAACCCAAGTTTATTTTAATTTTTTTATTTAAGTGTGTTTAATTCATTTTTTTTAATTCAAGTATTTAGAATTCATTTTTTTTTCTAATTATTTGAGAGATCAGTGAGGGAGGGCACTAATCATGGGTTTTTGGAAGAAAAGAAAAAAAATGCAGGTTTTGGAACATCTGGGGACATACCCGATCGAGTATAACCTTATACTCGGTCGGGTATGAGCAAAAAGAAAAGGGACCGGGCACTACTCGATCGAGGGAGCATTCAAAAAATTGAAAAATAAGCAATACCCGATCGGGTATCACTATACACCCGGTCGGGTATTGCTAGAAATGCTAAAATTGAAGGGGACTGACTCCCACACTCGACCGAGTACCCGCTTCAAAAATCAAAGAAAAGGGAGATACCCGATCGGGTATAGCCACTTACCCGACCGGGTATGCTTAAAACGTGCAAATCTGCAGCTCACTGCCTCGCGTACCCGATCGGGTATACACACTTACCCGGTCGGGTAAGCGGGATTACTCAGCATTTTAATTCGAAAAGTCCCTTCTTCTTCCCAAATTCCTTCCCCAAATCCGACCAAACCCTCCCCAAACCTCCATAGCCGGTTCTTCTACCTCAAATTACTCCCTGCATTCTCCACCAAATCCCTCCAAACCACCACCAAAATCTTCACCACATTTCCCTCTACATCCCATATCCATCAACACCACATTTTTCCCCAAAAGACTCAAGTCCAAGAATAATGCCTTACGCCCTCCCCCAAGTCCGAAATTTGTAACTCAAAATTCAAAGCATCAAGCGAAAATGCCACCAAAGAACAAGGGGCGAGAGTATCTCATCTAGAGCACCGGTCAGCCCGGTTATGATGGAGACGAGCACTAGGGACAGTGCTTCGAGCTAAGTGAGGGGGAGTCACTCATCGGTGCGTACTTAAATTTGATACCTTGTAAACCAGCATTATTTTCTTCGCCAAAAAAAAAATGAAATGCTAGTTAGGTTGAAAACCCAACAAATGGGCAATCTAAGCAAAAAAGGCTTACAAAAAAAAAATGATGAGTGAGTGGAGAGGTTAAAAACGCAAAAATAAAATAAAATAAAAGAGATGCTAGGATGAAAACCTGAAAAGGCTCCTAGGCAAAATGAGAGATATGAGAGATATATATTTGTTTTTACAGGACTTCATTTAATCTTTTGAAGATGAAAAGAGGAGATGAGCATAGAAGGCCATGAAACCCAAGAAGATATTATTCTTTGAGCTGAACACTCAATGTAAAACCCATATATTATCCTTGGTGGTCTTTTGCTTTTTCTGGTTGATTGTTGAACTTTTGAGGACTTGGAACTGTTAAACATTTGACTTTACTCGAGGACGAGTAAAGAAGCTAAGTGTGGGGGAGTTGATATTCATGTAATTTCTGATTGTATGTTTGTATTTTTAACTAGTTTTTATTAGTTCTAGTTGAGGAAATTACACACTTTTGGTGTAATACTTTATTTTCATATTTATTTGTAATTTGTTTAGATTAGGACTTTTCTGAGCTAAACAGGTCAAAGATCATCCAAGGGATCAAGATTGGACCTCAAAAGATCAAGGAAAGTGCAAGGAGACAAGAAAGATTTCGATTTGGAAAAAATACTCGTATACCCGGTCGGGTATAGGCAATACCCGATCGGGTATTTGCTTGATTCGGTTGTCCAAATCAAATCCGGGAACAAAGGATCGTGGGAGCAAATTTTCGTAAAGATTTGTCACATACCCGATCGGGTAAACACACTTACCCGGTCGGGTATGTCCAGAAATGTGGCATTCCGGGAAATTTCCTAAGATACCCGATCGGGTATCCTATATACCCGGTCGGGTATCAGCCCCTGCAGCTCCCAAAACCTATAAATACACCCCTTTCCTTCACAATAAAATATCCAATCCCTTTGTACATCTAAGCTCAGTATAGAATAGTTCTTTCTTTATATTTTTCATCATGTTTAGTCTCCAAATGAGGAGCTAAACTCTTCCATCTTGGTTTTGCTACTTTGAAGCTTAATGAATTTGTAAGTTGTGAGTTATTTTCTTTAATCTTCTTCCTTGAATATTAATTCTTTCTTTCAAAATACTATCTCTATATCAAAGTTGGGGAGTGTTACTAAGATGACAATTAGTTAACATCTTGACATTGGTTATAGTAATAGCTATTTCTTCCTCTATGATAATATTGGGGAGTGTTACTAAGATGACAATTAGTTAACATCTTGATATTAATCATAGTAGGATTCATATATTTTAATATTCTTCCTTGAGTATTAATTAATTCCTATTCATATTTCATGTTAATATCTTAAACATTACTTAAAGTATCAACTAGTATTGTTTCTCATATTAATTATTACTAGAATCAATCGGTTAATACGCTTGTTATTAATCCGGTTCTTTCAACGGTAGTAAACTTGGAATATTAATGCATGCATCTCATGGTTAATATGCCAAGGGGGATTAATTATATTGATTAAACCAATAAACCGCTTGTGTTGAGGTTATCAATCTCAATCGTTTTCATCTTAAGTTTATTGCTACTATCAAGTTAATATACGGCGCTTGTTCTATATTGACTCGATAGTAAGTTTTATTAATGAACGCATCTCGTTATTAATAACTACCCTCGATGAACTGGATATACTCCTCGATTGAGTATTCAAGAGGAAGATAGTTAAAGATATAACCAGGATCGACGAACATTTCATTAAGTGGATAAAAGCAAAACCAAGTCCCCATCTCATTGAATTAAACTCATATAGGTCGTTTATCTTAGTGTTATTAAACCAAACAAATCTAAACCCCCCTTGTTACTATTTATATAAAAGAAAAGTATTCCTTTCCCTGTGGATACGAACCTTACTACACTATACTACGTATTAGTGTCGTATTGATTATTTATTTTGAGTGCACCTAGCGACGAGTGCACGTCACCGGGCTAGTAAGCGGGTTACCGATGCAGAGCGACTTCTGGTCGCTGAGGTGACCGGGCAAACCTCCGAGGCCCCTCCTCCAGATAACCGGGTTCTGAATGTGAACCCGGTCGGCGTTGCTATCCCTGCTGGCGGGGATAAGGATAAGGGGAAGAAGACGAAGAGGCCGCGCCTTGAGCCCTCTGCTCCCAAGTCTACGAGCGTCGCGGTTCCCTCCGCCGTTCGTCCCATTTCTGAGGTCTGGAAGGACATGGCCCTCTAGGCCGAGCTGGAGTTATCAGGTCGTTCCTCGGTCAACTCTGTTGATAATGCCCTGCTTCTGAGCCTTGAGGTATGTTCTTCACCCTCCTCTGTGTTATCTTCTGACTCTGCTCCTCGTTTCCACCTAAACCATTTTCCTTTCTTGCAGGCGGGGTTGAGCTTGCTGCAGGCTAGGGCTGCTCGGGAGAGAGATCTCGCCGAGCTCAGGAGGAAGGCCGATGCGGCCCTTAAGAGGGAGCAGGAGGCTTCGCTGCTGCGGGAGGCCGCTCAGGCAGAGGCGAAGAAGGCGCAGGCTGCCCTGGCCCAACAGGAGCTCCAGGCCATTCGTGCTCAGGGCGAACGTGAGAAACAAGGCCTGCTCGCCAAGGTAGCCCTTGCTGAGAAGCATGGGATTTCGTTTGTTCCTGCCGCAGACCCTGCCCCCCGTCCCGAAGGTGGAGATCCTTCCACTGACGTTCTGACCCTGTCCCTTAACGTGGAGGAATTCAAGAAAACTTCTTAGTTCCTCCAGGCTGCTTATGAGTACTGTCGGGGTGCTGCTGGAGAAGTTTTTGAAGCCGAGCTGCAGTCGGTGGTGGATACGAAGCGTTTAGATCATGGGGTGCAGCTTTTGGGGAAGACTGCCCTTGGTGGTGAGTGGCTTGCGGAGCTTGCTGATGATGCCTTCACCAAGGGGTACTTTGAAGGTGTTAAATCCCTTAGAAGCGTGCTCCCTCTGGTCGGCTGTCCCCCATTTAATGTGGATGATTACACCGATGGGGCTGAGCTTCGGCGAGTTATGGGCAAACTTGACCGAGCCGAGCAGCTCACGGCGGCTGTTCAGAGGGGTGATATCCCTGATCCCCCCACTCCCGAGCCTCCCGTGGTGCCAGTAGAAGATCCGCCGGCCTCCCCACGCTCCCCTCCCCACGGTTTTCTTACATAGCCTTTCTAGTTCCCTCTTCTGCTTAATTGTACGTTCCGACTAGTAAGGCCGAAGAATAAAGCCTCCTTGTATTTACAGCTTGTGTTCTGTTTACTCATTCGTACTTCCCTACTTTCTCCCCCCTTTCTCTTTTTTTTTTTCACGAGGAATGACCCTTGGTCCTTGTTCATGGGCTTTCACCTTTTCTTCTGACGAGGAACGGCCCTTGATCCTTATTCATGGGCCTTCACCTCTTCTCCTGGCGAGGAACGGCCCTTGATCCTTATTCATGGGCTTTCACCTCTTCTTCTAACGAGGAACGGCCCTTGATCCTTGTTCATGGGCTTTCACCTCTTCTTCTAATGAGGGACGGCCCTTGATCCTTGTTCATGGGCTTTCACCTCTTCTTCTGACGAGGAACGACCCTTGATCCTTATTCATGGGCCTTCACCTCTTCTCCTGGCGAGGAACGACCCTTGATCCTTGTTCATGGGCTTTCACCTCTTCTTCTAACGAGGAACGGACCTTGATCCTTGTTCATGGGCTTTCACCTCTTCTTCTAACGAGGGACGGCCATTGATCCTTATTCATGGGCTTTCACCTCTTCTTCTGACGAGGAACGACCCTTGATCCTTATTCATGGGCCTTCACCTCTTCTCCAAGCGAGGAATGGCCCTTGATCCTTGTTCATGGGCTTTCACCTCTTCTTCTAACGAGGAACGGCCCTTGATCCTTGTTCATGGGCTTCCACCTATTCTTCTGATGAGGAACGGCCCTTGATCCTTATTTATGGGCCTTCACCTCTTCTCATGGCGAGGAACAGCCCTTGATCCTTGTTCATGGGCTTTCGCCTCTTCTTCTAACGAGGAACGACCCTTGATCCTTGTTTATGGGCTCTTTCCCCTTCCCTTTTTTTGGAACTTGTGAGGGGTGGTTTCAGCACTTGTTCCCTGCGGCGTGGATCCCGAAGCGTCCCCAGCCGTAGGATGCACCAACCATGGCCCGCCACGTGTCTCTCCTTCATTCGGGAGCCGGGGTGGTTTTCGCCTATAAATACCCCCTTGCCAAAATAGGGGGATTGCTTTGTTACTTCTGCCGGATTATTTCCTCTCTCTAGATTCCTTGTAAGTCTCCCATTTCTCCTCCGTACCTGCCATGTCTTCCATTGTTCCCAAGCCGTCTGCCCATGGCCGTTCCGGAAACTTATCTGATGACGGTTGTAACTCAGGGGACGACCTCTCGGTCTATAGGCGTGGGATGCCCCCCCCAGCCTCCTCGTTTTCCCCTTAACTTCCACCTCGTTCGGCGTCAGCGCCAACATCTGCTCCTCAGCGAGAAGAACCTGATTCCCTGGTTGCTTCCCCCCACGGGTTTGGGACGCACGGTTCCTCCGCCACCCTATGCGACATCTTCCTGGCCATGTGGTCGTCCATCTGGACTCTGTGGCAGCGGGTCTCCTTTTCCCGCTGCTTCCTTTCCATGTTTCTCTTTTCAGGGGACTTGGCATCGCCCCGGCCCAACTCGTTTCGAATTCCCATCGGATTCTCGCTGGTTTCATAATCCGGTGCCACAACGTGGGGGTCGAGCCGTCTATGAAGTTGTTCCTACATTTCTTCCGGCTTTCCCCGTACGGCCAGACGGGTTATCTTAGTGTGGTGGCCCGTTCGTGGAGGGTTCTTTTTTCCAACAACCCCTCCAACCCGAACAGCTGGGAGGAGAGGTTCTTCCTCGTTGGGGTTGGTTCCCCCCTCCCCTTCTCCGATCGGTGGAATGCCTTCCCGGCCAAGTTTGAGCCCCCGGTTCTCCATTCAGCCGAACTGGAACAGGCCGCGCGTATCGCCGGTGAGGTGGTCCAGAACCTGCGTTTGCTGGTGAATGACACCAACTTGGCCAAGGCCGGCATAGGTACGTCCTCGCTATGGCCCGGGTTTTGGACTCTCTTTTTTATGACTCCCAACTTGTTCTGACAATTTCTTTTGTTTTTGCAGGGCTTTATCCCAGATCCTCTGCCATGGTTCCCCAACCCCGTGCTACTCCCTCCTCTGTTCGGGCTGATGCTAGCAAGGGAAAGCAGATCGTTGGTGAGGATCAGGGCCAAAAAAGGCCCAAGGCTGAACCTGTTGGGGATGAACGGCCCCCCAAGAAGTCTCACCACGGGGAAGGGTCCTCCAAGGCCGTGGTGGTTCTTGATGGGTCTGATAATGAGGCCGCCTCTCCTCCTAAGCCGCCCCCAAACCCCTGCTAGGCCAGGGTTCGAGCGATCCTCCTCCGTCCGGTTCTGAGGATTCGTTTTCTGATATCATTGAGTTCTCCGGGTTGGGCCCCCGTGCGGAGTCAAAGAGGCTGTTTGGGCAGAAGGCCTCTTCGATTTGGTGTTCCCTGGGGTTGAAACTCCCTCGGGATTTCGCTGCCCGTGACAGCGCGGTGGACCTTCATAAGTGCGGCCTTAGCACACTCAACAAGGCCGCCATCTATTTCTGCAAGGCGCGGTTTGCCTATGAAGCTCAGGAGCGTGCTTCCGCCCAGGTGCGTTGTGAAGCCGATGATTTGGTGAAGAAGGCCAAGGAGCGCCTGCACCAGATGCAGCAGGATTTGAACGCTGCCCTGGGGCTTGCTAAGGGAAGCACGTCACTTCAGGAGACGGTGAGGAAGCAAGCCGAGGAGTTGCAGCTGCTTCGTGCCAAGGTGGCTGCCGTGGAGAAGTCCGACGTGCAACTTCACCAGGTTGGTACGGATGGGGCCGTTCCTGTTTTTGAGGCTGATGTTTCCAAGATCAAGGAAGCTGGCTCTATTGAATTCCAGAAGTCCCGTGCCTATGTCGATGCCGTGAATGTCCGTGTGAAAGAGCGCCTTGCCCAGAGCTTCAAGGAGTTTCTGGCTAAAAGTTCTGATCCGCTGAAAGACGGCATTGGGTTGGTATCGGGAACCTCTGCCGGCCAGGAGTTCCTTGCAGAGCTTGCCGACGATGCCTTTTCCAAAGGTATGATCGGCCTTTTGGCCGGAAACCTCCCGGCCCTCCAGCGTTATCTCCCCACGCCGTTTGTTCCTGAGGCCGCTGGTTTCAATGCTTCGTTTGTTGAAGCTTACGGGGAGGCTTTGAAGGGCAAGTGCCAGGTGGCGGACGGCCCCCCCTTGGCTGGGTGAGTTTGTCAAATTCTGCTTTCCAGCCGTACCTCCTGGCTTGCCGGCCGTTCTTCCCGAGGCGGCTAATGTTTTTAAGATGACTTACTTCGGCCCTCACGCCTCTGGGTTCATAGAAAGCTCTTGCAGTCTCATCTATATTCAAGGATAGCTCCCCGAGGCGTGATGGTTCCGATTATTTTGTACTCTTGATTTCACTCCGAACTCGTGTTTGTTGTACTTTCCGGCCGGTAGAGCCGATGAATAAAGTGTATCTTGGTTGTCGCGATCATCTTTACCACTTGTCGTCCGTTGGTCTTTTGCTTATCCTTCCCCCTTTTGGGGATTCCCCAGTGCCTCTCTCCATTTTTTTGGAGAGGTCTTTTGTTTTGCCCCGTCGTCCGTTCATCTTACCTGCCCATTTGGCCCGGTCCTTGGGATCCTGAGATGGGCTCGACCGCGATTGTGACGCGGAGCGGGTTTATCCCCTTTGGGGATTCCCCGGTCTTCGTCCCGTCATCCGTTCGTCTTACCTGCCCATTTGGCCCGGTCCTTAAGATCCTGAGCTGGGCTCGGCCATGATTGTGATGCGGAATGGGTTTATCCCTTTTGGGGATTCCCCAGTGCCTCTCTCCATTTTTTTTGAGAGGTCTTTTGTTTTGCCCCGTCATCCGTTCGTCTTACGTGCCCATTTGGCCCGGTCCTTGGGATCCTGAGCTGGGCTCGACCGCGATTGTGACGCGGAGCGGGTTTATCCCCTTTGGGGATTCCCCGGTCTTCGTCCCGTCATCCGTTCGTCTTACCTGCCCATTTGGCCCGGTCCTTAGGATCCTGAGCTGGGCTCGGCCGCGATTGTGATGCGGAACGGGTTTATCCCTTTTGGGGATTCCCCAGTGCCTCTCTCCATTTTTTTGGAGAGGTCTTTTGTTTTGCCCCGTCGTCCGTTCGTCTTACCTGCTTATTTGGCCCGGTCCTTGGGATCCTGAGCTGGGCTCGGCCACGATTGTGACACGGAGCGGGTTTATCCCCTTTGGGGATTCCCCGGTCTTCGTCCCGTCATCCGTTCGTCTTACCTGCCCATTTGGCCCGGTCCTTAGGATCCTGAGCTAGGCTCGGCCGCGATTGTGATGCGGAACGGGTTTATCCCTTTTGGGGATTCCCCAGTGCCTCTCTCCATTTTTTTAGAGAGGTCTTTTGGTACGGTAGTTATACCGTTTGGATGAGTGGATCCGCCCGTTTGAGGAACGTTGGTTTTCCCCGGGAGGCTCGTAGTGTTTTTGTGATGACATCGTACACCATGATTTTATCGTGGAAACCCGGAAAGGGAAAAACCACGGGACTTTTTGGGCTAACGTCCAAGCCTTGACTTTATTAATTCCTGTTGTTACATTTGTATGAACGGAATACTTCTTACGATTCCTTCCCCCTATCTTTTTTTTAGGGGGGTCCTATTGGTAAAATTTCTTCAGGTGCTCCACGTCCCATATGCCGGTGGAACGTCCTTCCATAGGTCCTAAGAGGAACGTCCCCGCCGCCAATCTCTTCTCGTATACCCTGTACGGTCCTTCCCAATTTCTGGCCATTTTGCCTCCTTCCAGCGGCTTGCTCTTCTCCCGCTTCCGTATCACCAAGTCTCCGACCCTGATTTCTCTGACCTTTACTGCTTTGTTAAAATACCTCTTGGTTGCCCGATGATATTCCTCCATGCGTCGTGCGGCTAGGTCCCTTCTTTCCTCGATGAAATGCAATTCGGCCCTTAGGTTCTCCTCGTTCTGTCCTGGGTCAAAGTGCAGAGTCCGGTGCGTGGGCACAAGTACTTCGGTGGGGACCTTGGCCTGAAATCCGTATGCTAGTGCGAACGGTGCTTCCCCGGTCGTCGTTCTAGGAGTTGTCCTGTACGTCCACAGGACATAATTCAGCTGCTCTGGCCAGGTTGAGGAGTGATCTTCTAATTTCTTCTTTATGCCATCCATGATGGTCCGGTTTATATTCTCCACCTGGCCGTTTGCCTGCGGGTATGCGACTGAAGCCTTTGAATGCCGGATGCCCCACTTGGCCAGATATGCCTCGAATCCCTTGCCGACGAACTACCGACCGTTGTCTGTGATGATCTGTTCCGGGATGCCGAACCGACACAATACGTTCTGCCATATGAATCGTTGGCATTGGAACTCAGTGATGTTTTTCAATGGTTCGGCCTCCACCAACTTCGTGAAATAGTCAATGGCCACTATTATGAATTTCTTTCCGCCGGTCGTCCTGGGAAGGGGTCCCAGCAGGTCTATCCCCCATCTCGCAAATGGCATGGCGACGGTCATTGGGGTGTAGAAACTGGCCGGTCTTCCTAGCATAGGTGCGTACTGCTGGGACACCGCACACCTCTGGGTGTGGTTGAAGCAGTCCCGTTGGATGGTTGGCCAGTAGTGCCCCTGTAGGATGATCTTTCTTGCCAGCATCTGGGGCCCTTGGTGGCTGGAACAGATGCCCTCATGGATTTCCTCCATGACTGATGCTGCCAAGTCCGGCGCTAGGCATCTGAGATATGGCCCGCCGAACGTCTTTTTGTACAATTCACTCCCAATGATCTCAAAGCTTGCTGCCCGTCTTTTTACCCATGGGGCCCTTCCGGAGGTGCGTCCATCTTTCTCGAGGGGGAGGGTCCCATCTTTGAGATAATCTGTCACCTCCTTTACCCAATTGGGATCTGCATAAGACACAACATTTACCTGGATCATTTCTGTTGTCGGTCGGAGCAGTGCCTCCTGTCTTGCAAAACTCCGGATATGTTGTGGGACGGCCGTCGCCTGTTCCCCGGGCAGGGGATTGCCTAGCTTGGATAGGATGTCAGCTTCGGCATTCTCTACCCGAGGTACTAGGTCTATGATCACTTGTTCGAACTGTGCAGTCTTCTCCTCTGCCAGTTCCTTGTAGGCCTTCATCCGTTCTTCCCGAGTCTCAGCCGTGCCATTCATCTGTGTAACCACTAACTGGCTATCCATTCACACCTTCAGACGAGCTGCCCCGAGGGCCCTTGCATATCTCAATCCTGCGATCAGAGCCTCATACTCGGCCTCGTTGTTGGTGACTTTGAATTTGAACTCCATGGAGTAACAGGCTTTGAACCCTTCGGGGGAAGTGATGACCGCACCCCCCCCCCCCCCCCCCCCCGCATCCCTTTGCACTTGCTGCCCCATCGGTATACATTTCCCACCAGCTGTCTAGGTCATTGCTACCATATTCTCCTTCCTCCGTTCGTGCTGTGCATTCGGCAATGAAATCTGCCAGCGCCTGTCCCTTGATTGTCGGCCTGGGTTTGAATTCCACGTTGTACTGCCCGATCATCAAGGACCACTTCGTAATCCGCCCACTCGCCATTGGATTCTTGAGGATAGTGGCCAAAGGCTGAGTGGTGAATACCGTCACCGGGTGTGCCTGGAAGTACGGCGCCAAGCGTTTTATTGCTGCGATCAATGCCAGGACCGTTTTCTCCATCAGTGTGTACCTTGTCTCCGGGCCGTTCAGCGCTTTGCTGACGAAGTATATAGGCCGCTGAACACCCTCAACCTCTTTCAGCAAGACGGAGCTTACTGCCAAGTCAGCCACCGCTAGGTACATGTATAGTGGTTCCCCGGGGTCTGCCTTAGTTAGGACAGGTGGCGAGGAGAGGTACGTCTTGAAATCTTCAAAGGCTGTCTGACATTCCGGCGTCCATTCAAATGAGTTGGCCTTCTTCATGATCTGAAAGAAAGGGATCGCCCGATCGGCCAGTTTTGACATAAACCGGCTCAGTGCTGCCAAGCGCCCCGTGAGTCTCTATACATCTTTCAAATTTTTGGGGGCCTCCATGTCCATGATGGCTTTGACCTTCTCGGGATTAGGCTCGATTCCCCGCTCGCTCATCATGTAGCCAAGAAACTTCCCTCCCCTGACGGCAAAGGCACACTTCTTTGGGTTCAGCCTCATGTTCGCTCCCTCCATAATGGTGAAAACCCGCTCCATGTCCTGTACATGATCATCCTTTTTCCTGCTTTTGATCAGGATATCGTCCACATACGCCTCCATGATCTTCCCAAGGACGTCCTTGAACAATATCCCGATCATTCTTTGGAAGGTGGCCATCGCGTTCCTCAATCCGAACGGCATGACCACATAGCAACACACCCCGTCTGAGGTGACGAACGCAGTTTTCTCGGCGTCGTCTGGGTGCATGAATACCTGATGATACCCCCTGAAGGCATCCATAAAGCTTAGCAGCTCGCATCCTGCAGTTTCATCCACCAAGAGGTCAATCCTCGGAACATGATATGGGTCCATCGGGCAAGCCTTGTTAAGGTCGGAGTAATCGACGCACATCCGCCAGGTAGTCCCTTTCGGAGCTAAGACGACGTTGGACAGCCATTCCACATGCATGACAGGCCATATGTGGCGTATGTCCAGCAGGGTGGTGACTTCCAACTTGATGAAGTCCCTTCGCTCAACTGCCATATACCTCTTCTTCTGTTGCACAGGTCTGGCATCTGGCCGAACGGCCAATTTGTGACAGATGATGCTGGGATCAATCCCTAGCATATCCTCCGGTCCCCTAGCAAATAAGATTTTGAACCTCTGGAGGGTCATGATCACCCCCTCCCGGATTTCCGGCTCCAAGCCGGTCCCAATGGACACCTTCCGATCGGAAGGATCATCCACTTCTACTTCCTCCAGCAAGGTGGCCGGCTCTGGTCGGAACATGGCCTCCTCCTGCCGGGCCGTTTCCGCAATGCTGTTGACCCTCATGTCCTTCTCGCTCATCCTCTTCACCGCCTCCTTGTAACATGCCCTTGCCGTATCTGGGTCCGTACGGGCCACGCCCACCCCAGTTTCCGTGGGGAACTTTATGCAGGAGTGCTGTACGGAGCAGATGGCCTCCAGATCTTCTAGTCCAGGTCGTCCCAAAATGGCGTTGTGGGCGCATTTGAGCCGCACCACCACAAACGTCATGGGGATTGTTGCCCCATGTTCACCGTCCCCGATCTCTACTGGTAGGATGATGGTTCCTTCTGCATCGATGTTGTGGCCGGTGAAACCAGCCAGGGGTGTTCGTAGGGGGCTCAAATCGGCCCTTCCTAGGTGCATTTTCTCGAACACGTCCCAGTAGAGGACATTGACGCTGCTCCCTGTATCAACCAGAACCCGTCGGATTATCCACTCCCAGATATCCATACTGACTACCAGCTCATCCCTGTGCGGCCCTGGTGTCTGCGGCAGATCCGTTGTCCCGAATGTGATGGGCTCTACCTTATGTTTCTGGGCGAGGGGTGCAGAGATAGAATTTATCCGGAGGGCTCTCTCAAACTTCTTCCTCTCTGCCGGGCTATCCCCGGTCTCCGCCCCATCGAAAATCATTTTGATTTCCATCTTCTTCTTGGAGCCGACCGGTCCGAGAGACTCCTCTGTCCTTTTGTCGCCATGGCGGAAATCATCCTCCTTGACTCCGGCCTCTCGCCGATCATCCCGGCGCCAGCTGTAGGGCCTCCTATGCTGTTGTGAGGGTCCATGATATGCTCCCCCCGTGGTGAATTCACCCAGATACCCTCTATCAATGAGCTTCTGGATGGCGTACTTCAGACTTTTACAGTCGTCAGTACGATGTCCCTGTTTGCGGTGGTACTCACAATATGATCCCGCGTCCCGGCCCATCATGAGCCCCTTGGTGGGTACCGGCTCTTTGAGCAGCCCCTGGTCCTTGATGGCCCCAAAGATTTGGCTGATTGGGTAGGCCAGGGGTGTCGGCCCTAGGCTCATATGGGGTCCATCCCCCGTGCGTTCCTGTGCGGCCCACGGAACATACCCGCCGACCGTCTTCTTTTTTTCAGGGGTGGCGATTCCACCGGTCCGGGACCCAGTCGGTCTGATGCCTTGCGCGCAGCGGGGGTTGATGCTCCGTCCCGCTGTGAGACCTCTTCCTCTATTACCGTGAATTTGTGCGCGTGGGCCAGCACCTCGGCGTAGTTGTTCCCGGGGTTCCTCTTTAAATCCAGATAGAGGTCCCCGGTCGCCAGTGCATTGGTGAAGAGGGTGATGCCGGTGCTCTCCGGAAGATGCTCCACCTTCAAGGTCTCATTCCTCCTTCTGATCATGAAGGCAGATATGGATTCCCCTTATTCTGATGGACGTTCGTCAGCCAACTGAAGTGCTTCTTTGGCGTGGAGCTGGAGGCGAACTGAGCCATGAACTGTCGGGAGAGTTGTTCAAAGTTGTCGATAGATCCGGGCTTGAGCTGCCCGAACCACTCCTGTGCTGGCCCTCTAAGGGTGCTGAAGAAAAGTCTGCACACGGCCTCATCGAAAGCTCCCAACATGGAGAGCGTCCCTTGATAAGATAGTAGATGGGCTTTGGGGTCCCCAGCTCCGTCATAAGTTAATGTTCCAGGGGGGCGAACGTCCCGCGCAATGTCTACCGCCATAACTCTGTCGGTGAAGGGGGGTGAAAGAGCAATCATGGGCTGGGCCTGAGCGTTCTCCGTCCGGCGATTCAGCTCATTTATTTGCCTCTGCATATCCAGGAGCATGGCATCCCGTGGATCAGTCCCAACAGGCGCGAGGGTTACTACTGCCAAGGCGTCTCCTCTTGGTGCAACGCCCTGATTGTATTGGCCAAGGTGCATTCGGGTCTCCGCCGCCATGCCGTTCACTACGAGGGTATGTTCCCTAGCCGTTCCTCCACCACGGGGCATGACCGGCGTGGGGTCCTGAAACGTGTGGCGTTGTGCTCCTCTGAAGGGCCTAGCCCCCGTGGCGCCCCCCGAAACCGGAGGGCGGGTGATGGATAGTATACCCGGGGGGTAGCTTATCCGAGGGGTTATTACGGAGAATAACTAGAGAGAAGTTAGAGCAAGTAAGTAGAGAGAGAGAGAGAGTGTATGAGAAATGTATTCAGTGTTTTTAGCGTGGTTTACAACGGGGAAATGGGGTGCTATTTATAGTAGCAATAAATGCCAGACAGGGACACGTGTCAAGCATCCATTGGTCGAGGGGTCACCTCAACTGGTTGGCGCTGGCAACCGCACGTGGCCGCATTTAATGCGGCTGTTGGATGTGACGTCGTACTTGGTACGGTGATCTATACGCATGTGGAGCGGATATTATGTCGGAAAAGGTGCCCTCTGTTGTAGGTGATCATCAGAGGGCTCTGAGTACCGGGGACCTCCTTAGTGACGAGGGCTCCAGGTGCCGAGGGCTACTGGTTTTCGCCACATTCTCCCAGTAACTTTGTTTTCCTGTTTTGACCCTCCTGTGAGAATCGGAGCCTTCGGCCAGGGGGCCGAAGGCACTCCTAGCGCTCACTGTGGGCCGCTTGGTACTCTGGGCGCTGTGATTTGAGCCTGTTGTGCTTCCTGGGCCTATTGGGCCTTTATTGGAGTAGTAGGAGTCTGTGGACCGGGGGTTCCCAGGCCATATACTCCATCAGGAGTCCCTCACTCCTTTTGCCGAAAGGTACTTGAGGAAAAAGGAGTAATTGTGTTTGTCCTCTGCTGTTGTTCCGTTGTAGTTTGTAGTGTTGTGGGTAGTTTGCTGTTTGTTTATTCTGCCGAGGGTAGTCCCTCAGTTACCCACATGTCGGGACTTGAGGGGGCATGTTTGCTGTTTGCGGGAGTTTTTAGCATTTTGCACTTTTTGTGATTTTTCCCGAGGGGGGTTCTCCAGTCCCCCACTCCTTGAGGCACTTGCAAAGTGGTGAAAAGGAGTAGAGTAATCATGTTGCTGTATTGGGCCAAAGGCTGACGCTTTTCGTTTCATTTTGAGGGGATGCCTCGTTAAAAACCTCATTAGGAAAAACCCTGTGGGAAAAAATCCTAATGAGGGAAAAAGAGTGCACCGAATTCCCCCGACGATGAATCGAAAATGTGAAGCCCTGGTTCGAAATGGAGTACAATGCTGATGCCGAAGGCTATCCTTGTTCTGAGGGCGCATGCGTTGATTAGCCGGAGGCTTGCTGTTGATATCCTGGGAGGTGCCGAAGGGGAGTCCCTCAATCTGGAGATCGAGGGCGTGATGAATGTGAGTAGTAGTTGAAGTGTTACCGGGGTGTCCCCTGTTTGTTGATTAGTTGGTGAGGAGGGTATCTGAGGGCTCCCGTTACCTGTGTGCCGTAGGCTATCCGTCAATGAGGCGTACTCCCCCGGGGCTACCCGGCCCTCAAAGTGCTGAGGGGGGATCCCCGAGGGGTGTGTCTGTTATGAAGCCGTGAGCTTCTAAGGGAGTGAGCCTGAAGGCATTTGTTATGTAGTGTGAGGGGCACAAACCGGGAGCGTCTCTGGGTAAGTGTACCCGGGGGCTCTTCTTGATGAAGTGGAGTGAAGTAAAAAGCCCGGGGGCTAGTTCCTTGGTTGATGAAGGAGTGGTCTGCTAAATACAGCCGGGAGCTCCCAGAATATAGCCGTTGGAAATATAGCCGTTGGAATATCTAACGTCAAAATATAGCTGTTGGGGGGGGGGGGGGGGGGGGCTTCCACGTGGTGCGTGCTCGTTGGCCGCCCGTGGGCGGGTGTCACCGATTGGGCAATTCATCGGTTGGCAATGATGGTTTTGTACCAGAGGCCCGATATTCAAGCCCAAGCCCGGATTTGGGCGCCTATAAATACCCCAAGGCCAGGCCGCTTTACTCTGTGCGATATCATTGTAGCGAAGCTCTGCCAAAGTTCCTAGAGAGAGAAACAGCTGCCTTCGATCAATCAATCTTCCGAGGCCAGTTCTCCGCCCCTCTGTAGTAGCACTAGTGAGTCGTAGTCGTGTGGCCTTAGGTTAAGTGTTTAACTGCCTTAGGAAGCCTCCATCCTTAGCAACCCCTCATCCCTTTAGCTGTTGAGGATGTCTTCGCAAAGCGACTCTCAGGATATCTCGAGGCCGCCCTCGATGGAGGAGGAAACCGTCTCGGACGTGGAGTCCTCAAGTGAGCAGCCTTCAGTGGGGCGTGATGCTGCCGTGGCGATGGAGCTGCAGAGAGCCCTCGTCGCTGAGGTGGAAGCCGAGGGATTCGAACAAGAGTGCGAGGATAAGGAGCTGGCCCTCGCCTGGCAAACGGCTGAAGAAGAGGCACAGAGAGAGAGAGCGCGCGAGGGTTACTGTCGCCGTTCTCCCCCCTCGCGACGCTGGTGAGGCCAGCACCTCCCGGGCACTGAACGCAGTCCCTCTACGGGTGGCCCCCTGGAAAAAGAAGACGAAGGGCGCGGCATCAAAGAAGAAGGGTAGTGTTGCCGATCAGGGGAAGCCTGTTGACATGCCCAAGGGGTATTCCTACTTGAATACTGCCGCCTTGGACATACGGTCGAAGGCTGATGGGGCAGACCTCTACGTTACTCAGCTTCATGTGGGGCCCTCGGCGATGGTGGTGCCACCGGGAGCTGATGATATCCTCTTCCAGGCTCCCGAGGGATGTATAGCCGTTCATATCTTATCGGTGCCTATGGGCCTCCGATTCCCCCTGCACCCCTTTCTGCGTGAGTACCTTCGGTACGTAGGACTGCTCCCTTGCCAGCTCACGCCGAATAGCCATTCGTACCTTGCGGGCTTCCTCCACCTCTGCAAGTCCCGGGGGGTAACGCCTAGCCTGGACCTATTCTTCCAGAGCTTCAACCTGTGCCGAGGGGGGGCATGCGAACGTCGAGGGCTTCGCTAACTTGCAGCAGGTGGCAATGTTCAAATTGTTCACTAAAGCGCCTTCCTCTAACAAAGGATGGAAAGACCGATGGTGCTATGTAAAGCTGGCCGAGAGCCCCTTCCCGAGGGAGTTGCGCGACCGGTTTAGGCGACATGAAAAGAGGAGGAGCGCCGCCCTCGAGAAAGATGGCAGGATCCTGGCAAAGATCCCGGAGGGTCGGGACAAGAATATCACCATCAAGGAATGCACCCAGGAGGGGGATCTGTACACTCTTGGGTTCCGACGGTACCGCTTCCTGGGGGAAACAGATGAAAAGTACCCGGTGTTCGACGAAGCCTCCGGGGGCTTAGGAGGTAGGGCCGAGGGCATCCAATCCTTAGACTTATGGATACTTTTATTAGGTATTTTTTTTGCATCTTTTCTCCTCCGGTCCTAACCGCCCTTATCTTTTGTAGGTATTAACATGGATCTTAACGCCTTTGCCGCCCTCAAAAAACAGAAGGCCAAAGTCCCGGGCCAGAAGGAGCCCACCAAGCAGAAGCCCCTCGGGGAGTTCTCGAAGAAGGGCAGTGAGCCCTCGGAGGAAGCCGCCAAGAGGAAAGCCGCCGGCAAGGCCCCAATCCCCGAGGGGAAGAGGAAGAAGAAGGGGGATGCCGGGAAGAAGGCTCCCCCAGTGGTGGTGGATGAGCACTCCACTTCCGAGCCCTGTGCTCAAATGGCAACGACTGCTTCTCACCTGCCCTCGGGTCAGGGGGGTGAGGTAAGCTTGCCTCGGCAGGATATACGGTTCTCCCTGCCGAAGGGGGCTGCCATCACACATGGCACCGTAGACCCCCGGGAGTTCCTGGGCGGGGCTACCCCTGCACTGGATAGGAGGGCCCTCGGGAAGCTTGATGACGAAGCTCTCGAGTCAAAAATCCTCCGGTCCGCCCTTACTGTAAGTTCTTCTCCCTTTTTTTCTTCTCCTTTCTTTTTCTTTGCATAGTGGCTTATTATTCTATCTGTTGTGCGTTTTGTAGCTTACCCCCTTACGTTGTTGTTGTTGTTAACAGGCCTGCATAGCCCTCGGCGAACATGCCAGGAGGTTTGACGAGTGGCGCCTCCACAAGGCGCAACAGGATGAGTCTCTCAAAAAGCTCATTCACGATAACGCCGAGGCCATGAGGCAGATGGCCCAGCTGGAAGGGGACCTCCAGCAGGCGAGGGTTGCAGCTGAGAAGGCAGCCAAAGAGAAAGCGGAGGTGGAGAAGGCTGCTGCCGAGGCTGCAAAAAAGGCTTCCGAGGACTCAGAGGCCGCCAAAGCAGAGGCCGCCGCCGGTGCAGTTACTGCCTTCATGGCCGAGGGCTGGAAGGCAGAAGGCCACAAAGACTGGGTGGCCTCGGTCGTGGAGGGATCCGCCGATGGGTGGGTGAAGGGCCCTGGGGCGATGTGGCTAGCCCGAAAGGGCGAATATTATTATGCCGGGGGGGATTCTTCACCCAGGCCTTGATCTACAGAAGGCTTGCGCGGTACCTGAAGATCGAGCCGAAGGCCTTCGACCCGGCGGCATATGCCCCCCCCCAGCCTGATATCAGAGTCCCCCTTCCCGAGGGCGTTGAAAGGCCAAAATTGGAGGATTATGAGCTCTTGAAAGAGGCCGAGGGAGACGAAGCAGAGGCCGGCACAGAGGTCATCTCAAAGCCCGCGGAAGAGGCTGCCACTGGAGCTGAAAATATCTGATTTGTACTTAGTAGCTTTTTGAACGCCCCCCTTTTTTGTATGTAATGAATATTGTACGCCCTCGGCCTCTACCCATCTGTAATATACACTCGAGTTTTCCTTTCCTTTGATGAATGAATGCTTGCCTTCGGGCTTTTTGTATATAATTCGTTCCCTTTAATTGTTTTTCTTTGAATGTGTTAGTCCATGTTTCTGTAACAGCAATGAATAATCGATCTAACAAAGGAAGATTAAACGTAAAGATGAAACAGAATGAATCACCGTAAAACCTTCTTTGATAAACCGTGGAACGTACAGCAGAATGATAAGCGTAAGGCTATGAAATAATAAGTACGACGTTCAACCTTTTCCTAAACCTCGGCTCCCTTTTTTATAGGCGAGGTTTAGGTTAGGCGTAACAGGCTTTTGGCCTGTTTAAATGGGCCTAACACTTGGCCTGATTTCTATCTAATTTTATGCACTATTTAAATACAAGGATTAAATATAAAGCTAATCTATGACCAACTTGATTCACAATAAAACCTTGCACATTCTGAGGGGGAGTTTCAGTTTTCTCCTCCTGGCGCCTTACACCGACAAAACAAGGAATCTCTCATCGGATGCAACATTCTAGGGGGAGTGCTCAAAGTAATCCTCCCCGGTGCCTAACAATGACAAAGCATACCGAGTGCTCCAGTTGAGGGGGAGTACAGAGAGAAAATGAAGAAAGTAATGAGAGAACATGTCCCTATGACTTAGTAAACCCAACTAAGCCTACCCAAGGGACAAAGCCGAGCGTAAGTGCGTAAGTGAGCGAGTGAGTGAGTGAACATTATGAGCATTAGGAAGCAGAAGGCTCAAGTGAGAAGAAAAACAATTATCAATGATGAGTCTGCTACCTCAATTGCCTGTTATGAATTGAACATTTGCTCCTAGCCACTAAAATACTCTGCACTATCCCCATAGGTTCAGGACTGAATTTATTCAGATCCCGGGTAGAAGTCGCTGCATTTTGTCCAAACGGCGCATGCACAACCCTACCCTAGACCACTCACTTGTCTCCCAAAAGACAGGTGTTTAATCATATTTCACGGGGAACCGCATCTCTCATTACTACCTCCTTACGAGGCAAGTAATACTGACTACAGTGGCCTCAGCCCCATGCCACTGAACTTTCATTGATCATGTCGTGTCTAGTTACCTCACACCCAAATGTTTTTGAATTTTCTAGGACACCGACACACTTTTTGAGTCAGTTGCAGGTCTTCAAAGACCCGCGAGAACTTCCATAGGGCTCATCTATTACAGATGTAGACCAATAATTGGAAGGAAGTCCTGCTGTTGCAACATAAGAATCACCAACATTTTCAGGCCATTGCCTTAGAGTTTATCTCTATAGTGATGATAACGGGCGTCTTCACGACCCCGGGGGGCTACGTTATCTTTTTTAGATTTTGCTTGTTTTTCATGTTTTTTTTTCGCAGAATAAAAGAATAAAAGCATGACGTCCCGATTCATCGGATCGTCATGAGGGGGAGAGTGGTCCACATGCTGTTAACACTGAACAAATCATTCTGGGACACTTCACTCCTCCATCACAAAATTCAACACCCTCTCTACTATCTCCACAACTCAAATCAAATGGTCAGCTACACTCACAAATCAACCATCATTATGTTCCGCTGTGCCACTGACAACGTCTCCTCAAATGCATTCATTCCAAATAGTCAAAAAGACTACATTGTGGAGGAGACAGAGGTCAAATACTCGTGTCCTGAAGATGAATTCCATGAGCGTCTCCTATTCTCCAAAGAATATTCATTCTAGAGGCGTCACCGGACTTCATCCAAGCTGATCAAGAGCAACTTCTGGAAGGCAAGGACTACATGCAAGATACAGAAGGTCCCTCAACCCCCGGCATCAAAGATCAAATTGTCAAGAAGACATCAAAGGGGAGATTGCAAGGATTTCTTCAGATATCCTTCCTCAGAAGTCAAGTTCAAAGACAAAGGAAGCTCAATAAACAACAAAGACAAAGATATCTGCGCTGCAATCCTGATTCAACACGATTGATCACCAAGGGGGAGATTGTTGGGAATATTTTATGGTGTTCAATCTAGTTAGTTATCTTTGTATTTGTGTAGTTATTAATTAAACGTGTAATACGGGCCACAAATGTGTATCAGCCCGTGGGCTTCCTTGTAACCCGTAAGTTAGCCAACTTCTCCTATAAAAGGAGGCTAACTTACGGGAACCTAAACAGATCGAGAGAGGCTTAGAGACGCAGAGGCGAGATAGAGAGATATTAGGGTTGCCGCTGCTCTCCTTCTCCAGGGAGAGTAGCGGCACATTCGTACGGTATATCAGATTCTCGTTCAATCTTGTCGATTTCTTTCTATCTGCTTCTTATTCTTCTTGTTATGATTGTTGAATGTTAGAATTCTGGAATTATCAGAATGTATGCCCTCATCTTTTCTGTATGTATGCCTTCGCCTTTTCTGTATGTGTGTATGTTAGGACTTAGAAATTTTCTCTCTAAGTACAGTGTCTTTTGTAGCCCTCGGCTACTAGGCCTATTTAGTCATCTGAACATTTCGCCGAGGGCCCAACATTCAGGACTTAGAAATTTTCTAAGTGTTGTTCATCTGTTGGCCCCCGACTAATTCCTTCCCTCTGGTTCTGTGTAGCCTTCATGAGATAACCGGAGGCGAGGTGTTTAGGACTTAGAAAAATTTTTCTAAGTGTTTGAATAAAGTCTAGCCTTCGGTAATTAGGTACCCTTCGCTGACTGGATATATGACCGAGGGCCCAGAAATAGTTAGGACTTAGAAAATATTTCTAAGTGTAGTTTCATCAAGCCTTTGACTGTGCGGCCCCTCTGGCTACATGGAGATTTGACCGAGGGTCAAAAACATTTGGGACTTAGAAAATTTTCTAAGTGTAGTTTGTATGAGGGAGGAGCCTTCGGGTGAATGTGAGGACCTTGTCTCAGATGCGCCTTCGGCTGGCTGGTGGCCCCACAGGGGGCAAAGTATTTAGGACTTAGATTATTTTCTCTAAGTATTTCCTGCTGCTAGCCTTCGGGAGGGCACCCTTTGGCTGTATACGTTGTAGGTTCAGGATTGTTTCCTTTGCCCTGTAATGTTGGCTTGTGGCAACAAAAAGCCTTCGGCTGTCGTTATGTCCCCACAGTTTGACTTAGGAAATTTTGTAGTCCCAGTCCATCATGAAAAGACAGACTCCCTCGGGCCCTGTCTGGGTGTGTCCCCTCGGTTTCTAGTGAGGTGCCAGAGGTGATTCTTGATTTGATTTGGCCAACATCTGATAGCTTTGTCATATAGTAGCCTTCGGTAACGTTTTGAGCTGTTGTTGGGTGAGACCGTCATGTTTTGTAAGATTTGAGCCTCCGGTTTAGATATAGCCGGGGGTAATCATGGAGTGGACTTAGCCATTTGTTGATGATGTCTGTTGCGAATGGTATCCTTGGTATTCATGAGCTTCCATGTACCGAAGGCGTTCCCATGGGGAGCCCTCGGTATGTTTCCGTGAATTGTTGGAGTGATGTACTCATTGATTTCTCGCCGAGTCTACTCCCCTTCACCACCCCATTTTTTTAGTAGTGAAGGGAAGGCTTCAAGAAACTTGGTTTCTTGGTAAGGCTTGGCCTATCGGGAGGTAACAGAATACACCATTAGCTCCCCCCTCGGGTTAACCTTCCGAGTTCCGAGGGGATCGAGGGTCGTTTCCTGGGTACAAGATATGGTGGTCTGTAGCCTACCTCCCCTTGGGGGATGGCACGAAAAGCGCCTCAGTTTTGAAAGTCGTCCCCTCGGCGCTAGACGTAGTCCATGGCCTGCCACACCCTTGGGGTAGTGGCGCGGGGAGCGTTTCGATTTGGAAGTCGAATCCTGGACATTTTAGATGCCTGCCAATCCCTTGGGGAAATGGCGCGGAAAGCGTTCCGTTTTTTAAAGTCGAATCCTGGGCATATTTCGTGCCTGTCATACCCTTGGGGTAATGACGCGGAAAGCGTTTCAGGGAAGGGTTTTCATTTGCACACTGGTTGCAAATGGCCGGGGGCACTACGTGCTGCCGGCACCGAGAGGTGGCGCCTTCGGTATAGGTGTCCTCGAGGGGTACGACTTTAGAAACAACACTTGGTGTTTGTTTCGGTGTACAGCCCCCGGTACTTGGTACCGAGGGGTCTTCTGTGGAAACACTTGGTGTTTCTTCCCATTTGTTGAAAGTTGTCAGTGGAGTGTCCCCCCGGCACCGGGTGCCGAGGGGTCTCCATTTGAGGACAATTAGTACTTTCTTGCTGTTGTAGGTGATAGTATTGTATACCCTCGGCACTTGGTGCCGAGGGTTCTTCCTTGTGGTAAGGCCTTGGGCCAGGGGGTGATATGAGGGCTTGGCCCTTCGTAAGAATCCTGTTCCATATTCTTGGTGTCTTCAAAATGCCTTCGTTCTTCAGAATTTTTAGGCCTTGGGCCGTAACATAATACATTCACTAGGTATGAGGGCTTGTCCGCTCTGATGTTATTGATAAAATTTAACTAAGTGATGTACATTCCAGTGCCTAGGGACTTCAGTCCCATTAGGGCATTTTAGTTTGTAAGTTCCTGGTTTGATGATGGCTGCCACGATGTAGGGGCCCTCGAACTTTGGTGCCATCTTTCCGCCCTCGGTTGGTTGGCTAGCTTCCCTTCTTCGGAGGACATAGTCCCCCACTTGGAATTCCCGGGAGCGGACCTTGGCGTCAATGTAACTCTTCACTTGCCTTCGATAGTTTTCTGCGCGTATGAAGGGTTGCTCTCGGCGTTCTGAAATAAGGTGGAGGTCGAGGGCCATATTGGCATTGTTGGCCTCTGGATCATACTGTGTGACCCTTCGGGTTGGAAGAGTTACCTCTGTGGGGGCCTTAGCTTCAAATCCGTAGCAAAGGGAGAAGGGTGTCTCGCCAGTTGCCCACTGAGGGGTGGTATGGTAGGCCCATAAGATGTTGTGGAGCTCTTCCACCCAACCACCCCCTTCGGCCTCCAGTTTCTTCTTTAGGCCCTCGAGCAAGGTCCTGTTGGCGTTCTCCACCTGTCCGTTGCCCTGGGGGTAGGCAACGGATGAGAAGGTGTGTTTGATGCCCCATGCCTCCAGGAGGGCACAGAAGGGGGCTGCCTCAAACTGAGTCCCATTGTCGGAGATGATTTGTTGGGGGACGCCAAACCTTGTGAGGATGTTTTTGAGAACAAAGTGACGGCA
The DNA here is from genome assembly GCA_945859875.1 of Cuscuta europaea. Lineage (NCBI taxonomy): Eukaryota > Viridiplantae > Streptophyta > Magnoliopsida > Solanales > Convolvulaceae > Cuscuta > Cuscuta europaea. The sequence goes on along the minus strand of CAMAPE010000047.1, from coordinate 3,654,246 downwards.
CCTGACCTTAGTAATGCTGGTGAGGGGCTCAGCTTCCACCCATTTGGTGAAGTAATCGATGGCGACGATGATGTACCTGTTGTTGGAGGTACTCCTCGGCAGAGGGCCCACAAGGTCTATGCCCCATCGAGCGAAGGGTATGGATGTGCTGATGGGGGCATAGTTGACCGCTGACCTGCCGGGGGCTTTCTGGGAGTGTTGGCATGCGGGACACCTCCGGGCAAGATCTGCACAATCCCGGGCCATCGTAGGCCAGAAGTAGCCCTGGATTATTAGTCTTCGGGACATGGAGAAGGGTCCCTGGTGAGCTGAGCAAGTGCCACTGTGCACTTCCTCCATCACCACTTCGGCTTCATCTTGATGAAGGCACCGAAGTAATGTCCCGTTGTAGGACCTTTTGTAAAGCCTCCCGTCCTCGATAGTGTAGCTGGGAGCCCTCAGCTTTGCCAGCTTGGCGCGGGCCTCATCCTCGGGTAGTTGCCCTGTGGTGATGAAGGTGACAATGTCTGAGATCTAGTCACCTTGCCTTTGTTGTATGTGCATGATGGGGCTAGCATGTATGCTAGAAAGGCTGAGCTCTTCCACTTTGGAAATCTTCGAGATGTGCTCAGGGGATTCTGCCGAGAGTTTTGATAAAATGTCGGCCTCAGAGTTCTGAGCCCTCGGTATTTGAGTGAGACAGTGTGCCTCAAATACCTTAAGCAACTCCTTGGCCGCCTCCTTGTATTGCCTCATTCTCCCTTCCTTGGCTTCGTACTCCCCGGAGATTTGGTTGAAGACTAACTTGGAGTCGCACTTGACGTGAATTTGTCGGGCCTTCATGTTAGCTGCCAGCCGAAGGCCACAGAGGAGGGCCTCGTATTCGGCTTCATTGTTAGAGACTTTGAAGGAGAAGCGGACTGCATAATAGGCCCGGAAGCCTTCGGGTGAGATGAGAACCACCCCTCCTCCACATGCTTTGACGGCGGAGGAGCCGTCGGTGTAGAGGGTCCACCAATCATCCGAAGGGGCCGAGGGCTCCTCGTCCGCGGCTGATCTTGCCGTACATTCCGTCACGAAGTCCGCTAGGGCTTGGCCCTTGATGGCGGGCCGAGGACGGATGTCGATGTTGTATTGGCTCAAGAAGACAGCCCATTTTACCATTCGGGAGGAGCTGGTGGGGCACCTCATCAAGGCACTGAGGGGTTGGTGAGTGAGGACCTGGACCGGGTGAGCTTGGAAGTAATGGCCCAACTTCTTGACGGTCCACACGATAGCCAACACCGTTTTTTCCACGGGGGAGTACCGGAGCTCCGTTTCCCTGAGGGTCTTGCTAACATAGAAGATGGCATGTTGGATGCCATCCTCTTCCCGGATGAGTACTGAGCTGATGGCTGCCGGGCTAACACCCAAGTAAAGGTACAAGATCTCCCCCACCTTGGGTTTAGAGAGCACAGGGGGTGAAGATAAGTACCATTTCAGTTCCTCGAAGGCCCCCTGACATTCTGAAGTCCATTGGAAACCGACGATTTTTCTCATGATCTGGAAGAAGGGTAAGGACTTCTCCGCTGATTTTGATAAGAAGCGATTGAGGGCTGCCAGGCGGCCCGTCAACCGTTGGACCTCCTTTACGTTGCGTGGGGGCTCCATGTTGATGATGGCCTGGATCTTCTCGGGGTTGGCCTCGATACCACTTCGGCTCACCATGTAGCCTAAGAATTTGCCCCCCTGAACGCCGAAGGTACACTTCTTTGGGTTCAGCCGAAGGCTAAACTTCTGCATGATGGCGAAGATCTCCCTCAGGTCGTCAGCATGGCTTGCTGATTGCCTGCTTTTAACGATCATGTCGTCAAAATATGCTTCCATGGTGCGCCCTAGGACATCTTGAAATACCCTGGCCACCATCCGGGTGTAGGTGGCGCCTGAGTTCTTCAGGCCGAAGGCCATGACAAGGTAGCAGAAGATTCCCTCGGGAGTCATGAAGGCTGTTTTTTCAGCGTCTTCCTCATGCATGTAAATTTGATGATATCCGCGGAATGCGTCGAGGAATGACATGATTTCACACCCCACGGTTTCATCCACAAGTTGATCAATATTTGGCAAAGGAAAGGGTTCCATGGGACATGCCTTGTTGAGATCCGTGTAGTCCATGCACATGCGGAATGAGGGCGGTTTCTGTGCGAGGACTACGTTTGCCAGCCATGAGGGGTACTTTACCTCCTTGATGTGCTTGATAGAGAGGAGCATGGCGACCTCCTCCTTCATAAATTCCCTCCTCTCGGCCGAGAGGGGTCTCCTCCGCTGCTGTACTGGTTTGGCCGAAGGGTCCACCAAGAGGCGGTGGGTGATGACCCTTCGGCTGATCCCCGACATGTCCTCCGCCCCCCATGCAACAACAATGGAGTAGGCATGGAGGGCGCTGATGATGCCGGTCTTCAGGTCTTCGGGGAGCTTGGCTCCAATCTTCACTACTCTCTCCGGCTTGGCCGAATCGAGCGCGAAGTCTTCTACCTCCTCGACTGGTTCATCCCTCGGCCTCCTTTCTTCCGCTTCCACAGTTCCGGTGATGGTGTCAACGCGGAACTCCGTCTTGCTAACCTTTTTTGTTACTTGGAGGTAGCAAGCGCGGGCAAGTTTTTGGTCCCCCCTTGAGTAACCGATTCCCCCCTCGGCTGGGAACTTGAGGCAGAGGTGCCTCATGGAGATGACGGCTTCGAGATCCTCGAGGGCTGGCCGACCGAGGATGGTGTTGTGGGCGCAGTCGATGTTGACGACGACGAACTCCACTTCGAGCTTGGCTCCATAGATCCCGTCGCCGAAGAGTACCGAGAGGGTTATAACCCCCTCGGAATCAATGGTGTCGCCGGTGAAGCCGACAAGAGGGATCTTGATGGGCCGAAGGGACCCCCTCTCTAGATGCAGCTCTCTGAAGGTGCTGAGGTACATTACATTGACAAAGATGCCCGTGTCAATGTAAGTTCTGTGAATAATAGTGTCATTTATTTCTGTCCGGATGACGAGGGCATCCCTGTGTGGGGAGGATACTGGGGGGAGATCAGCGTTGGTGAAGATAATGGGTTCCTCCCTCAGCCGCTTTACTGGGGGCATATGAGTGACTTCCCCCACATAAAGTGATTGAGCCCACTTCTTTCGTTGACTCGTAGAATCACCCCCGGTATTGCCCCCGTGATCATGAGGATGTGGCGCTTTTTCTCTTGGTACCGGGGGTACTCCTCCTCCTCTTCTTCCAGGTTCCCAATCTCCCTCTTTTTTCCGAGGGGGATGGTGTTGGGGTTGACCCATGCATTTGCTCTCGCAGTCTGCCCTCGGGTTGGCCCTTGGTGAGGGGGGCCCTGTTGCTGAGGGCCCTGGATAAACTAGGACAGATGGCCCGCTTGTATCAATCTTTCGATGTCCGTCTTCAGCTGATGGCAGTCATCGGTCCTGTGCCCCTGGTGTCGGTGGAAACGACAGTAGGGGTAGTTTGGATTGATGGCAAATACATCCCGGGGCGCGCGTGAATCTCGCTCCACTAGGCCCCTCTCCTCAGCAAAATCAAGAATGACGCTGACGGGGTGCGTCAAAGGTGTCCGAGGGTGCTCCAGGAGGACAGGCTGTGCCCAAGCCCTCCGGTTCCCCTTGTAGCCTCCCCCGGGCTTGGCTTGGCCATGCCGGGGGAGATCACCGGAGGGGGCAGAATCCTTGGAATGATTGCGGGGAGCCCCCGGCCCTCGGTTACCTCTGTCGTCTGGCCGAGGGCGCTGCTGATCCGAGACGTGGTGGCATTTCTCCACCTCCTCGGCTTCGGCGTACCGGTCCCCCCGCTGTATGGCCCTTATGTAATCGCGGGGAGGCTCGATGATGAGGCTCCTTGAGAAGTTCCCGGGGCGGAGTACTGTTTGTAGGAGGGCCAGGAGGGTCCCGTCGTCAGCGCCATCAACTTTATCAGCCTCCGTTCTCCAGCGCTCCAGGAAGTCCCGAAGGGTCTCCTCCTTCCTCTGCCTCACTGTTAGCAAGTGGGAGAAGTGTTTTCTTGTGTGGCGCCTTCCCGCAAATTGCGTCAAGAATCGTTGGGCGAGTTCTTGCCATGAGTCAATGCAGCCCTCAGGCAATCGGTTGAACCATTCGTAAGCCGGCCCCTCTAAGGTGGAGAGGAACCAGCGGCACAAATATTCATCTGATGCCCCCACCATCATCATGCTGTTTTGGTACCTGCTGTAGTGCTCTTGGGGGTCAGTCTTTCTGTCGTAGGGCTTGATGAGCTGCCCTCGGTATTTTTCCGGGATCCGGGCCGCCAATACCCTTGGGGTAAATGGCGTCCGGGTCCGGAGCTGTATGGTGGGTTCCCCAGAGCCCTCAGCTATCTTCTTCTGCATTTTCTCCATCTTGGCCAACATCGCCTCATACTTGAGGTCTGTTTGAGGGGCAGAAGTGGTGGCGTGGGCTTTCGTGGCCTCCATCTCGTCAAGCCGGCGCTGGAGGGCCGCAATGATTTCGTCATGGGGGTCCTTCGGGAGGGCCTCCGCCCCCTGCGAATGGATGTGGGACGAGTGGGCCTGGTTGATTTGGTGGCGGGCGTCGTTGGCATGGAGAGGGGGGCGCCTTTTATTGGCCCTGGAGACGGATCCGCCACTTTCCTGAGGCCTCTGGAACGCCTTCCCCCCGAGGCGGTCTTGGACCCCTCGGCGGTCTTGCGCCCCTCCGAGTCTCTCGAGGGCGGAGGTCCGGAGTTGTTCTTTGTTCACGTTGTGGCGGTCCCGGGACTGGACTTCCTGGGAGGCCGTATCTTGGGCCACGACCCCCTCGGAGTTCCCAATCCGGAGGACCGGGTTCCCGAGGGGGTGTGGATGAGGTGAGGCATAATATTCTCCCCGACCTGAGGTTGGAGGGGAACCAAAGTGCCGAAGGCACCTGGGTTCTGGGTGGGCGTCTGGATGAAGGCGGAGAGCGCCGATTGCACGTCGATTGTGATGACCGGAGGGCTAATTTGATTCTCACTCCGGTCCTTCTTCTTGGCCTCGATGCCGAGGCGGGCATCAGGGGCATTCTGTTAAATTTGCTGACGTAGGTCGACAACCATCTGGTCCAACCCGGTGATGACGCCGCCCCCGGGAGCCCTTTTAGAGGCTTCGGGGACGTTGACTTCGCCGAGGGCCAGGTTCCTGTCCTCGACATTCTTGGAGTTGGCACGAGTTGTTCTCACCATCTTTGCTAGGTGTTTTTGTATTTGGCGAGGGGGAGGGTTTCTTACTTGATTGTTCGACCTCTCAACGAGAGCACCAAATGATGGATAGTGTACCCGGGGGTAGCTTATCCGAGGGGTTATTACGGAGAATAACTAGAGAGAAGTCAGAGCAAGTAAGTAGAGAGAGAGAGAGAGTATTAGAAATGTATTCAGTGTTTTTAACGTGGTTTACAACGGGGAAATGGGGTGCTATTTAGAGTAGCAATAAATGCCAGATAGGGACACGTGTCAAGCATCCATTGGCTGAGGGGTCACCTCAACTGGTTGGCGCTGGCAACCGCATGTGGCCGCATTTAATGCGGCTGTTGGATGTGACGTCGTACTTGGTACGATGATCTATACGCATGTGGAGCGGATATTATGTCGGAAAAGGTGCCTTCGGTTGTAGGTGATCATCCGAGGGCTCTGAGTACCGGGGACCTCCTTAGTGCTGAGGGCTCCAGGTGCTGAGGGCTACTGGTTTTCGCCGTTTTCTCCCAGTAACTTTGTTTTCCTATTTTGACCCTCCTGTGAGAATCGGAGCCTTCGGTCAGGGGGCCGAAGGCACTCCTAGCGCTCACTGTGGGCCGCTTGGTACTCTGGGCGCTGTGATTTGGGCCTGTTGTGCCTCCTGGGCCTATTGGGCCTTTATTGGAGTAGTAGGAGTCTGTGGACCGGGGGTTCCCAGGCCATATACTCCATCAGCGGGTGTTCTGGGTTATTCTGGAATGGACCGAACGGCGGGTATTGCTATTCTCGCCAGTGTGTTCGATGAAAGACTGCATGGGACGGACGGGTGAGAGCGGGGTGCGCTCAGTATTGGCGGTGTACACATGCTCTTCCTCCCGCTGATCCGCCAGTCGGTGGATAGTATCCGCGATATCTCGCAGTGCGTGGGGGTCCCTGCGGAGTTCTTGTGGAATCAGGTCGGTGAGCATCCCGAAGTCCCCTCGGCTCCATAGACTAGTGGATTGGGCCCCTGCCGCCTGGTTACGGCTCCTCCTGCTGTGAGCTAGTCGTGATGATAGATCTTGAGAATTGCCCGCGTTGTTAGTGTTCATTTTGTTTGCTTTTTGGTTGTCTTAGAAATTTTAAATGGAGAGCTTGAAAAAAGACCTTTTTGATCAGTTTCCCACAGACGGCGCCAGTGTTGAGGTTTATTCCCCTCAACCCACAGGCCCAACACGTAACCTGGGGGTTTCGAATGGGTAGAAGGAAAATAAACTTCACTAAACAACGGGGGGTGGATTTAATAATAACTGCTTTCTTCACTACTATGATTACAAGCCGAAAGGCCGAACGTACATAAAATATACTACGTACTGCTGATGCTATTACAACTCTAGAGTAACGATGTGCGAACCCTTTACAATGAAATAAATGCGACTATTTATAGTACCCCCTGGTGGTTGGGGGGCCGACGTGGCCGGCTGTGGGCGACATGATTCCAACTACCAAATCTTCAGCATTAAATGCGCTTCCCGCCAAGATCTTGGTTTCCCGCCATAACGCGGGGGACGTCCGTCCCCTAAATCGGACTCAACTCTTTAGTGGCAACCGGGGCCTTTAAGTATAGCCCACAAGACGTCCCTCCTCTGGTCCTTGGACCCTGAGGCCTGACTATGCTGGGCTACGTACGTCCCCTGGCCCTTGGACCCTGAGGCCTGGCTATACCGGGCTACGTACGTCCCCTGGCCCTTGGACCCTGAGGCCTAGCTATGACGGGCTACGTACGTCCCCTGGCCCTTGGACCTTGAGGCCTGGCTATGGTAGGCCACGTACGTCCCTTGGTTCTTGGGCTTCAGGGGTTGATGGGACGGTCCTGGAAGGCCATTAACCCAACAACATCCTTTTATACATAAGGATGTCTAACTTAAGGCTTACAAGAGGCCTAATGGACTTAAATACATTTGTGGCTCATATTACACATCTAAATAATTACTACACAAATACAAAGATACTCCGTATTAATTAGATTGGACACCATAAAATATTCCTAACAATCTCCCCCTTGGTGTTCAATCGTGTTCAATCAGCATTGCAGCGCAGATATCTTTGTCTTTATGTTTATTCAGCAATGTAGAGGAGAGCGTAGATAAAATCTGTCGAGTTGCTCCTCTTTTGTCTTGATCTTCAGTGCAGCTAAGCTTCCTTTGTCTTCGTGTTGAACTCGACTTCTAAAGAAGGCTTTCTGAAGAAATCCTTGCAATCTCCCCTTTGATGTCTTCTTGGCAATTTGATCTTTGATTCCGGGGTTGAGGAATCTTGAAAATCTTGTTTGTAATCCTTGCTTTCCAGAAGTAGCTCTTGATCAGCTTGAATGAAGTCTGAAGGCGCCTCTAGAATGAATATTCCGATGATTTCCAGGCGCTCACGGGATTCATTTTCGGTACACAAGTATCTGACACCTGTCTCCTCCATAATGTAGTCTTTTTGACTATTTGAAGTGAATGCGTTTGAGGAGACCTTGTCGGTGGCACAACGAAAAATTATGGTTGACTTGTGAGCGTAACTGACCATTTGATTCGTAGATGGCTTGGCAATTGAGTTGTAGAGATAGTAGAGAAAGTTCTGTATGAGAGAAGTGTCCCATAATGATTTGTTGAGTGTTAACAGCATGTGGACCACTCTCCCCCTCATGACGATTCAATAAATCGAGGGGTCATGCCCGTATTTATTTATTCTGGGAAACAAAACAAAAAACAAACAAACAAAAAGATAAACATCGGATACACTGAAGTGTTCCATTGACACATCATCAATGTAAACACTGATGTGTGGCATGTAAAAATGATAGAAGCATTAAAGCTTTAACATGACTTCCAACCAGTCATTGCAAAGCATCTAAAGTAGATGTCACTCTGGTTGTTATGGCATGATCATAAAGATCAGCAAAGTTAACGTAGCCCCCTGGGGTCGTGTAGACGACCGTTATCATCACTATAGAGATAAACTTTGAAGTGATGGTCGGAACATGATGGTGATTTCTATGTTGCAACAACATGACTTCCTTCCAATCACTGGTCTTCATCTATAGTAGATGAGCCCTATGGAACTTCTCGCGGGTCATGAAGACCTGTAACTGACTCTAAAAGGTGTATGTGTCCTAGAAAATTCAAAATATTTGGGAGTGAAATTACTAGACATGACGTGATCAATGAATGTTCAGTGGCATGGGGCTGTGGGCCACTGTAGTCAGTATCAGTCGCCTCAGAAGGAGACAGTGATATATAATGAGGTTCCCCATGAAATTTGATTAAACACCAGTCTGTTGGGAGACAGATGAGTGGTCTAGGGTAGGGTTGTGCATGCACTGTTGGACAAGATGCACCGACTTCTACCCGGGATCTGAATAAATTCAATCATGTACCTATGGGGAATTGTTCGGATTATTTGAGTGACTAGGATTGATTCTTCAGTTGATCGCTCAGTTGAGGTAGCAGACATGTCTTTGAATATTGTTTTCTTGCTCAGTTGAGCTTTTTGCTTCCTCACTCTCATATTGTTACTCACTCACTCACTAAAGGCTTTGTCCTTTGGGTAGGCATAGTTGGGTTTACTAAGCCATCGAGACTTATCTCTGATTTCTCTTTGATCTTTACTCTCAGTGCTCCCCTCAACAGGAGCATTCAGTAGGATGCATTCAACAATGTTTGGCACTTGGGAGGAGAACTTTGAAAACTCCCCCTCAAAATTTGCATCCTTGAGAGAATCCTTTCATTTTACATTGCCTGGTACCAGGAGGAGAAAAATGAAACTCCCCCTCTGAACTTGCAAGTTGTGTTGTTTGTTTCCCCGGGGAGTAAAGTAGAAAACTCCCCCTTAAAATGTGCTTTCTTCATTGTTTGGCACCAGGAGGAGTGAAAAGGAAACACCCCCCTCAGAATAAGCATTTGTTGATTATTCTTGGCATGTGTTGGTAATGGAGTGTGCATTTGTTGATTTTCTGCTCAGTGGGGTAGTATACACGCCAATACTCCCCTTGATAATGTGCACTAGTTGATTACTCACATGACAGATGAATAGAGATTAAGTATGTTTTGGTACCCATTTCCAAATGGGTCCTTCCTTTGCAACATTGAAAAATTGTTGCACTTTCTGTTTGATTTGGGATCTTAGGCTAGCTGGTTGAGAAGGAATTGACTGTCTTACCTTTTCAGTTTCAGCCTTAGGAATCCATTGTTGTTTGAGCTTAGGTGCATAAGAGGTTTCACTATTAGTGAGTGAATGATCAGACATATAATCTTTAAAAATGGGTTCTTGAGAGAGTCTTCTCAAGTGTTTGAGTGAGCGAACCTTGAGGGGATATTTCAACCATGGTAATTTATACTCTCCCTCAACATTCATCTTTGCGGAAGCTGGTTTCTTTGGACACTGCTGATCATTCACATCCTTATCTTCATTGGAGGAGGTAGCAGACTTAGAGTAGCAAGCGTTTACTGGCGTAACCCAGTTCATAGTAGAAGAGCTTGAACAGTAGTGGTTTTTGAAAGATGTATTCCTTTTAGCATATAACAGAGCACTCAAATATCGACACATATTCCTTAGATGAGATTCTTCCTCCTTCTTTCTTCTTCTTAACTTCTCCTCAGTCCATTCTCCTCTCCTTTCCACTCTCCTCTTCACTGGGCACCTTGTTGGAGAAGGAGACTCAGAGTGAGAAGTGGAAGTTTCAGGATCATCTGTTGATTTTCAAAATAGTTCTCAGATGATGGAGGAGAAGGAGATTGTGAGCCTGTGCTTGATTGAGAGGATGATCGGAGTAAAGAAATTTCTTTCAAAAGTTGTTCTCTTTCTAGTTCAAAAGCCTGTTTTTCTTTATCAAAAGTCTTTTAACTCAACAAACTTTCTCATGAGAGGTGACATGTATGCTGGTTTTGCTACAGGCTTTGAAGTTGAAGGTTCCTCTTTATCTTTCACATTCTTTTTTGCAGGGTAAAAGGTTGGTGTAAGGAATAAATGTATTTAGATTTTGATGATGCTAGGTTAATTAGAATTTGAAAGTACCCCTTTAGAAATTTTGTATTAGAATTTCTTTTGTAAGTTTTAGCTTAGTCTGTCTGCCAGAGAACCACCTTGCTTCTACCAGAGTTGCTCCCAGAGTTGCTCACCAGAGAAGCCATCAGAAACTGGTCATCAGAAAGATACCAGAGTTGGCAACAGAGGCGGACTTCAGAGATTGAACCAGAGAGCCTCTTCAGACTCTGTCTAACACACCAGATTCCGAAAGCACTGACCAACAGTCGTTAAACTAACGGGAAATCCCCTAACGGTTACGAACCTTTCAACGGAAACATGGTACTGTACACACATTAAATGCACATTTAATGCTGTACGTACGAAGAGATATTTAAAGCTGATGATTGACCATGCGAGTATCTTTACGCCCCCAAAATAGCAAGTCGAAGGTCCAACCGGTCAAGTCAACAGTACAAGCATTTAATGAAGCTTTCTTCTACACTCCAACGGGAAGACTGCTCCCAGTATATAAGATACACTCTGAAGAACTACAGGGACAACTTTGCTACAACATCTGCCAAACGAACTTGCTCAAAGCCTTCTTGAGATTCAAACTTCATTCCTAACAAGAAAAGGCTACAAGTGGAAGACATATTTTCTAATCCTTCATCCAACTAGCAAGTTGCAAAGTTCCTCAGTTCTTCAACACTTCGAAAGCTTCATCTACTCATCCTTTGTGAAGAAGCAACGTTGGAGAAAACTGATTTTGAATCAACTACTTCTTGAAAAAGAAGGGACGTCTCAAACTAGCTGGAGTAAGTGAAGTGGGGATACTTCAAGAGACTCAGTGAAACGAGACCAGCCATCAGGAAGCAGGACTGCATCCCGGGTGGCAACTAGACTTGAAGAAGACGAGGAGTGCTTCTTAAGTTCTAGGGACTAAGGCGTTGTAAACTGTTGTTTTTGCAAGCTTAGTGGAACAGTGGACTAGAGGAAAAAGTTGTTCCTTGAACCACTATAAAAACCCCGGTGTCATTTACTTTAAGCTTTTAATTCCTGCACTTAAGATTCTACTGATTAACTCTTAAGGGTGGACTCTGTGTCCAGCAGATCTTCCTTCAGAGTTATCAGAAAGGCACTTTGCCTTAGCTTTTCCCTTGAGGCTACCTGAACAGAAACTTATCCGCTGCCAGGTCCAGTTCTGCCATCAGAACTTGACCTTCTTTGTCACCAGATTTCGACCATCTCTGTTAAGTCAGTTTTGACTTAGAGAAAAGTTTAAATTCCTGAACAGTCTATTCACCCACCCTCTAGACTGTTCCCATTACAAACGGGACCAACAAGTGGTATCAGAGCCTCCTTGTTCTTGTAATCTTTTAGGTTACTTACTAAATAAGAGATCCACTTGTTTTAGCCTCTTTAATCTCATATTATGGATAACACTCTTTCAAAGAATCTTATGTTCTCAGTGACAAAGTTTGATGACTGGAGGATTCTCATGAAAGCTCACCTCTGCGCACTCCATGATGAAATGTGGGAAGTTCTTGATGCAGGTCCTTTCACAGAGTTCACCAAGGTCAACCCTGAATACATCACTGGTGGTGGTGTACCCCAGATGATCACCAAACTGCGTCATGAATGGTCCAATGAGGAAAGGAGGAAATACAACCTTGACAACATTGCCAAGGATATCCTCTACAAAGCCATAGATGACAAGTACTTCACAAGGATCAAGAAGTGCAAATCTGCCAAGGAAATCTGGGATACTCTAACCCTGATAGGAGCTGGAGATGAGCAAGAAAAAGACAACAAACTTACCATTGCCATGAAGAAGTTTGAAGACTTCAAACTTCTACCCAAAGAGTGCATAGCTGAGATGTATGCACGCTTGCTCACCCTCACTGCTGAGATATCAGAACTTGGGAAGGAACTTACTCCCAAGGAGATCAACTTGAAGGTTATCAGAGGTTTACCTTCACCATGGAAGATGAAGGTCACTGCCATGAGATATAGCAAGGATCTCAGAACCTACAGCACTGAGAAACTCATCTCTGATCTCAAATCTTATGAGTTTGAGATGAATGAAGAAGAGAAAGAAGAAGTTGAGGACAGAGCAACTACTGCCCTCACTGCCAGCACCTCTCAGGTAAATAACTTTGACCCTTCTATTCTTTTAACTGACGAGTATATGGTGGCTTTTGCTAGGAAGTTCAGGAAATTCTTGAAGCCAAAGGATAGCAGAAGTCCACTCTCTAGCAGAAAGCCACACCAGAAGTCCAAACCATCAGAGAGTAGTGGAGAGCTTCTCTGCTACAATTGCAGACAACCAGGGCATTTCAAAGCCAACTGTCCACACCCCATAGTCTCCAAAAGGCAAGGCCAGGAAGGAGAAAAGAAATATGAGCACCGAAGAAGGAAGACACTCATCACTGAACAACCAGAGAAGGACCCCCTCTCTGAGACAGAGTCCAGCTCAGAATCAGAATCCGATGAGGCATTCTGTTGCCTGGATACAGAGACTAAAGACCTATGTCTTATGGGTCAATCTGATGATGAGGTATCCTCTACTTCTAACTCTAGTTTTTCTTCGGTAGGCAGAGCCTTTGATTCTGAATCAATGTCAGAATTTTGGGAAGAGTTTCAAGCCATTCAAACCACTTATTCCTCTGTTAAAGAAGAAAACAGTAAGCTAAAGGTTGAAATTCTTGACTTAAGAAAGGAGGCTGAGATCAAAATCAATCTTCTAATTAAGGAAAGAGATCAGCTGGAAGCTGAAAATGTTTCTCTTCTCAAGAGAATAAGAGAAATAGAGCCTCTTGAGATTAAGTACAAAGCTTACCAGAAGGCCCAGTCTTCCATGGAAAAGATTGTACTTGATCAACAAATTGGCACTGGTTTTGGTCTTGGTTATGGCTCAACAGAATCAGGTGAGCCTTCTGTAATGCCTAGCACCAGAGTTGCTAAGGCAGACAAGGTCATAGTGCCACTGATTTCTAGCCCCATTTGTCAGGCTGGTGTATCTGGCACCAAGGTTATTCATGAGAAAGTCAGACCAGAAAAGGAAAAGATAAAGGTTCAACAGAAACCCATTTTAAAAATTAATGAACCTGGCAGAAAACCTAACAACAGAAAAGGTTTTCAGAACACCAAAAATCAAAGACTGTTAGTCCCTGTTTCTGTAACAGCAATGAATAATCGATCTAACAATGAAGATTAAACGTAAAGATGAACACAGAATGAAATCACCGTAAAACCTTCTTTGATAAACCGTGGAACGTACAGCAGAATGATAAGCGTAAGGCTATGAATAATAAGTACGACGTTCAACCTTTTCCTAAACCTCGGCTCCCTTTTTATAGGCGAGGTTTAGGTTAGGCGAAACAGGCTTTTGGCCTGTTTAAATGGGCCTAACACTTGACCTGATTTCTATCTAATTTATGCACTAATTAAATACAAGGATTAAATATAAAGCTAATCTATGACCAACTTGATTCACAATTAAATATCTCCAACAATCTCCCCCTTTGTGATCAAGTGCCATTCTCTTATTGCTTCTGTGATTTGAAGTAGTGCTTTCTCAATCCAAGTGCATGTTCATACTGTCTTAGCATATTTCTCTTTTCGAGGCGATCGTCAATGGCCTTTAAAATTGTCTCTACAGTAGAGTGTTCCTTTTGAACATAAGACGATGCCTCTTGAAGATTTTCTTCCAGCTTTGCCTTCATCTGTAGAATCTGCTCTTTGATTATCTTCAGTGTTCCGTCGCAGTACTTCTCGATTTCACTGACTACCATCAGACGCTTTTCGTTCTTGTGGTTCAGATAGGTGACTGCTGGCGGTTTGAAGAAGATGTGGTAGGCTGGGAAATCTTCAAGTTCTGGACCATACAGTTTTGGCTTTGTCAGATTTGTCTTCTTCAGATTGCATTCAATAGCCATCTGTAGGTCATGTGAAGAGTGTACTCTGATCTGTCTAAGCATGAATCTCTTGATAGCTGCGAGGCCTTCGCTGTATACTATGTTCTGCCTGACTGGAAGGTATCTGTAGGCCATGAGCATTTGGTAGATGTCATCCGGTTTCAGCATGATGAAGTCGTTCTCTTGACAAGTGAATTCGCTCCCATCGGTGCGTTGAAGTCTGAAGGTGTAGAATGTTACTCCATGATAGTCTTCAGCCTTCACTTGTAGAATTTGATGTATCGGGAGAATATTCGACTTCAGATCTTGTTCCATCAGTTCTCTCTGTGTACCGGTTGACCTTTGAAGCAACATATGCAGATGACCTCCAGCCTGCTTTCCTTTCAAGTGAGTAAGGCCTCTTAGCTTCAGTTCGTTCAGTGGCTTGACTTTGTCTGGTCTACGCCAGATATGCTCTCTGATTTCTTCTTGGAAGGGGGCTTTGATTCGAACGTTGTCCCAGGGTTTCTCTGTCTTGGGAAGTCTTCCCGCTGATTGTCTTACGACCGATTCAAGAGCTTTATGGGATTCCTTGTAGTTCTCCCCTTCCTTGCGTTCATCGTCCTCGAGCCGTATAATATCTTCAGAGCATTTGTTGATCAGCTCTCGTAGCCACCAGTTTCTTTGCATGTCTTCTTGCTCGGCTTCAACCCGGAGATCATCCCATTCTGTCCATTTTCTCGGCCATTTGTCGTATATCACCGCCTCTTCCAGTGCATCATGGATGTCTTTGCCTGGGGAAATATATGGAGTTCTTTGTATAGGCGGTGATTGTTCCTGTGTAGCACTACCGGGTTCACTAGGATTGCCCGTTGACATCAGCTTAGAACTGGGTTCCAACTGATGTCCTGATGGAGAAGATGTACCAGTGGTAACATCATCAGGACTTCCATCCCCTCCTCGGTTGGTATCTCTGGGAGATACGCCTCGGGATGTTATTTCTAGCTCGACCATGCTAGATAGTTTGGCTGTGGGTGGTGGCTGTTGGTTTGTCGAGGTTTCGGGTTGGATGGGCTGTGGAGTTTGGCTTGGTAGAGCAGTTTGCTCAAGTGATCGAGGTCGCTTGTTCTCCCCCTCATGAGGATCCGAATCATCGGGGTCCTCATGGGAACGTTTGCGACCACGAAGACTCTCCTTGCAAGTACTCTTGGTTTCAGGTGAGGAAAGAAGAGCTTCTAGTTTGGCTTGCTGATGAAGAGTGAGGTTGTCTTCTGGGGTATTTAAGAGATTGTTCAGCAAAGCCGAAGCTAGTGTGTCAAAGGATAGGGAGGAGAGATCGATGGAGGGTGTGGTCGGGTGTGGGGAGAATACTGGTTCTATATTCTGGGTTCCCCGAGAAATAGAAGGGATGGGAATTTGGTTTATGGATTGGTGGGATAGAGGGGTGGAGGATATGGGTTGTGTATGGGAGATGAACGGTTCAGGGGAAGGTTGGGGTGGTGTCTGTTCAGACCGAACCGCTTGGGTGGTCCTAAATTCCTGTGTTAGAGCGGTCATTGCATCTTGCACCCATGGTTTAATGGTGGAATCTAGGAAGCGATTTAGTAGAACGTTTACGTCTTCAAAGGTAGGCTGACCAGTTACGGGGGTTGTAACTGTTGACACAGCATCACTGAAGATTGCTGATGTGTGGCCTGCATTTAATGATGGAATCATTATGGGCGTAGCAGGGCTTCCAACCGTCATAGCTTGCGCTCTGGTTGTTGCGTTCAGGGTGAGTGCACCTGTATGTGCTGTGAATAGTGTAGGTGTCCTAGAAAAGGAAGAAAATGTGGGAAATGTGACACCTAGACTCGATGTGAGTGAAGAAGGGGTTTTGACCTCGGGAGATAGGTCAATTGTATGCTCAACTGATTCAGAAGGAACCAGCGAGGTGGTTGAGTCCCGTTCTTTTGAAACAATAGCCTTTTGAGAGGCAATTGAGTGGCTGGGAGAGGGCTGTGCATGCGCAGTTGAGCCAGATGCTGCGACTTCTACTCGGGAACCGAAAAGATCGGCTCCTGTGCTTAGGGATTCGGCTCGGCTTATCTGGATAAAGGAGTCGCAGCCCGCAAAGATGTGCTCATCTGCCTTATCAAACAGACTCTTTTGCGCTCGGGGCTGGGGCTTGGTCTTAGCAACCTTGTCATTTTTGACCTTAGCCCTGGTCTCTCGGATGACAACTTCTTCCTGGTTGATTGATGTCTTGATGGAGTGAGCTGCCTCGTCGTAATCATCCTTTGAGCAATTAGTCTCGCTCGGATCAGCTCTTGGTTTAGCTGTTTCTTTTATGGTGAAATCTTGAGGTCTGCGAGCTATGATTGGTGCTGCGTCTTCAGCAGTGATTCTTCTCTTCTTTGGAGATTCGACGGGCAGCTTTCCTTTTCTGATAAGGGCATATGTGAGCTCCACATCATCACTGTCGTTGTCATCATCGTCATCATCCGAGTCAGATTTTTCACTCTCCGTGCCTACGCTATCAGAAGCCTCGTCGTCAGTATTCATTTGGGCTTCACTTGACGATTTATTGGCCGTATCCTCAGCGTCTTTTTCGGTGCCCTCAGCCGCCTGACTCGTCTCTAGAGAGTCGTCAGACTTCCCTTCATTGGGCAAACCGGCCACTGGTTTCTGTGGCTTTTGGGCTCTCTTAGGACCCTTACTTACACTCGGCTTTGTCCCTTGGGTAGGTCCAGCTGGGTTTTGCTGAACCATAGGGACGGTCTTCTCGATTTCTTCCTTGTATTGCTGAATGGCTGGGTTTGAAGATCTCACAAGGTTGAGCAGAAACCCAGGAATCCTCAGACCATAGGTCGGGTTTTTGTCCGCTTTGAAGTATTGCAGCTTTGGGGCTTTAAAATGTGGATCGGAGCTGCGTTTTGGGATTGTTGAATGCTCTGCCATGAGGTCGTTGATGATCAACCCAAGCCACCTAGCGTACGGAATGGTACCTGGCCTATTCTTTTCTTTGGCCTTGACCAGGTCCATTAGCTCTGAGAAGAAGAGCTGTGCCATGTCGTAGTTCTTGTTGAAGGCAATGCCATGGAAGATGAGCAGGATCTGCTTGTTGCATTTGTCGAATCCGGCATGCTTCGGCGACAGGCACTTGTTCACCAGCCCGAAAAGATTTTTCCACGGGTGACGGAGATATGCACCGTTGAAATTTGACAGTTGTGGCAGTAGTGATGTGTAGCCAAGGGATGCCACGTCTTTGAGCAGATCAGGGATGGACGGCAGTGTATCATATTCGTCATGTATCGGCAGCGCTAGAGTAGTCCGTAGAGTGGATGGTGTCAGAATCACCCGCATGTCGTTCAACTTGGTCTTGATCTTGGAACGATCCTTCAATGAATCCGTGTGCATGTGCCCCCAGAACTGTTGTAGGTATATCTCTGGCACTGGTTTGGTGTTGTGAAGTGCAGGCCAGAGATAGTGACCTTTCATTATGGCCGGAATGATTGGGTTCTGGCACTTGAAGACTGCCAGGTCTAGCTGGAAATTGTTGTCCAGTACCTTGATCCATTTCCCTTTGGAGTAGATGGCATCATCGATCTGTGCTGTAGTGTTTCCTGCCATTTTAAACTGTAGAAGTAGGGGGTCAGCATATGAAATTCAACAGTTTGATTTGATTGAAAGAGTTTGATTTAGTTGTCAGATAAGTGTATGCAGGTGGAGTTTTTGAAGAAAAATTCTAAGTCCAAATTTCGAGATCTGAATCTCGAGATCATGATTTCGAGATTCAAATCTCGAGATCTTGATTTCGAGATTCAAATCTCGAGATCAAGATGTCGAGATGCAAATCTCGAGATCTTGATTTCGAGATTCAAATCTCGAGATCAAGATATCGAGATGAGGATCTCGAGATCTTGATTTCGAGATTCCAATCTCGAGATCAAGATATCGAGATGCAGATCTCGAGATCTTGATTTCGAGATTCAAATCTCGAGATCAAGATGTCGAGATGCCCATCTCGAGATCTTGATTTCGAGAAGATGAACCGACGATTTCGAGAAGAGATTAAACCACCTGCAAAAACATAAAAATTGATATAGTAAACACGAACACAATAGGATTGCGACATACATTCAAACAAAAGTTCGATTTTGAGAAGTTACAAGGTTTTTCGAGAAAAAAAACGTTCGATTTTGGATTTCGAATACAAACAAGTTTCAACTGGATTTCGAGATCTAATCGTTCGTTTTCGAGAGAGTGATTGCTATTGAGCGTTAACTACCTTCGAAGAGTAGTCGAGAAAGAGAGAATGAGATTGCGAGATCGTAAGGTTTGAGAGGAAGAAGAAGGGTCTGAGAGCTCTGTCTTTGCGAAAAAGTTTTTGCCTTTAAGAAAATCAGAATGAAAGAAGGAGAAGGGCTTTTGCGAGGCTTTTATACGCGAAAAAAATATGGACCTCCTTCGTAAAGTTGAGCCCGAATGATTTGGCTGACACACAGTGCCCTTTTAAAATATTTTTGAGGCCCAAATAGTAGAAAACTTAGAGCTCCCCCTTAATCAGTGAAATTTAGCTCCCCCTCAAACAGTGAAAATTTTCTCCCCCTAAAAAAATGCAACGAACAATATGTACAAATGCAACGCACACACACTATTTTTTGTTCTTTTTGATTTTTCACCCACTCAACACATGCAACGCACACATACTATTTTTTGTTATTTTTCTGGTTTTCTCCCCCTCAACACATGCAACGCACACACACTATTTACAAATCCCACATACACACACTTTTTAGATCAGTGGAGACATAATTAAACGGGCGCGAGGTTCAACATGCCCAACTTGGAGACTAGGAACTGGAATCGTTTTTCATCCAATGCCTTAGTGAACAAGTCAGCTAGTTGAAGCTCTGAGCTTACAAAGTACATGTCAATGTCTCCTTTCTCCACATGATCCTTGATGAAATGATAGCGCAGGTCGATGTGTTTGGTGCGGGAGTGATGAACCGGGTTGCTGGTGATGGCTATGGCGCTTTGAGAGTCACTGTAGATCGGGATATGGCGGAGTGTGTAACCGTAGTCCTTTAGCTGGGTCTTCATCCATAATATTTGTGAACAACAGCTAGCAGCCGCGACGTATTCTGCCTCGGCCGTAGATGTTGACACACAGTTCTGTTTCTTGGAAGACCAGTAGACTAACTTATCGCCCAAGAATTGGACTGCCCCCGATGTGCTTTTGCGGTCCATCCGGCAACCAGCAAAGTCAGCATCCGAATATCCGACTAGGTCAAAACCTGAGTGCTTGGGATACCAAAGACCTAGATTCACAGTGCCTTTGAGATATCTCAGAATTCTTCGAACAGCGGTCAGATGGGATTCCTTCGGATTTGCCTGAAAGCGTGCACATAAGCATGTGGAGAAGACAATGTCAGGCCTGCTTGATGTGAGATATAGCAAAGATCCAATGATAGCCCTGTAGTTTGTAGCATCAACTGGCTTCCCGGAGGGGTCTGAGTCCAGTTTGTTGGTTGGGGACATGGGGGTCGTCATGGAAGATTTGCCATCAATGTTGATTCTCTTAAGCATTTCCAGAATATACTTTGACTGATTGATGAAAATGCCGTCAGAGAGTTGTCTTACTTGCAGGCCTAGGAAGAAATTCAGTTCTCCCATCATGCTCATCTCGAACTTGGTTTTCATCAGTTTCTCAAAGTGTTTGCACAGGCGTGGATTTGAGGAGGCGAAGATAATGTCATCAACATAGATCTGAATCAGGATGATGTCAGACTTCTGTCGCTTGATGAAAAGTGTGGTATCAATCTTCCCTTTTGAGAAACCTGAGTCAACCAGAAATTCGGTTAATGCATCATACCAAGCTCTTGGTGCCTGTTTTAACCCATACAGAGCTTTCTTTAACTTGTACACATGGTCGGGATATCTGGGATCTACGAATCCTTCGGGCTGAGCGACATAGACTTCTTCTTCCAAGACTCCATTCAGAAAGGCAGTCTTGACGTCCATTTGAAAGACAGTAAAGTTCTTGTGGGCCGCGTAAGCAAGAAAAAGGCGGATTGCTTCAATTCTTGCTACGGGTGCAAATGTTTCATCATAATCTATGCCCTCTTGCTGATTATATCCTTTAGCGACCAGTCGTGCCTTGTTCCTTATCACTATGCCTTCTTCGTCCTTCTTGTTCTTGAACACCCATTTTGTGCCAATGATGGTTTTCTGAGGGGGTTTAGGTACGAGTGTCCATACATCTAGTCTGTCAAATTGATTGAGCTCATCTTGCATTGCAATCACCCAATCTGGATCAGCGAGTGCCTCTGAGACTTTGGACGGTTCATTCTTGCTTAGAAAGCATGCATAGTGACATTCATTTGTTGTTGCTGATCTCGTTCGCACACCTTGACTTGGATCACCTATTATCTATTCAACATGATGTGCTCTTGTCCACTTCCTCTCATGAGCTAGAGGAGTTGGAGTAATTATTGGTTGATCTGAGTCCTGATATGAATTTGTAGGCTCTGGGGCAGCTGTGGTGTGTAGTGGAGATGATTCCGGGCTTATGGCAAAGCCGTGATCATCCACACCTCTGGGATCGGTTTGAGGGGTTGAGGGTGTGGATGGTACGTCATCTGGTCCTGTGAGAAGCGGAATCTCTACTGTTGGAGTTGATGTTGACTCTGGAGTGTATGCAGGAGGTGGAGATTGTGAGTTCTCGTAAAAGTTTCTGAAGAGAGAGTCGAGAATCACATCGTCGTGTTCGGTGTTTGGTTCAGCTTTATCAGAAGCTACTGGTACAGCAGTAGATGGATCGGTCTGGAGATGTTCAATAGCAAAGTCTGCCATTTCATAGAATGTAACGTTTACACTCTCGATGACAGTCCGCTTGTCTCTGAGATAGACTCTGTAAGCTTTGGATTGCAGTGAGTAGCCAATGAACACGCCTTCTCTGGCTTTGGGATCCAGCTTACTTCTCTCTGTTCGATCATTGAGTATGAAGCACTTGCAGCCAAAAACCTTGAGGAAAGAAATATCAGGAGTTTTGTTGAATAGGATCTCATATGGAGTCTTGTCGAAACGCTTGTGGATGAAGGTTCTGTTCTGAGTGAAGCACGCGGTATTGATTGCCTCTGCCCACATGAAGTGAGGCAGCCTTGATTGGATTAACATGGTGCGTGCTGCTTCAACAAGGGTTCTGTTCTTTCTCTCAACAACTCCGTTCTGCTGGGGAGTTTTAGCTGCTGCAAATTGCTGAGTGATACCGAGTGATTCATAGAACTCAGTGAGAGTCTGATTTTTAAACTCGGTACCATTGTCAGTTCTCACAATTCGAACACTGTACTGTAGCAGTTTCTGGATCGTTCTGATAAAGGTCATAATGTTTTCCGCAGCTTCGTCTTTTGATCGAAGAAATTTTGTCCATGTATACCTAGAGAAGTCATCAACGATCACCAGAGTGTATTTGCGACCGTTGATGCTTTGTACTCTCATAGGTCCACACAGATCCATGTGTATTAGCTGCAACTGATGAGTAGATGAAGGTTCAGATTTTGACTTGTGGGAGCTTCGCGTCATTTTGCCCATTTTGCAGGCACTACAATGATTTTCAGCGGAAGACTTTAGCAGAGGAAGCCCCTTGACAAGTTTCTTGGAGGACAAGGTTGATAGATGTTTGAAGTTCAGATGGGAGAGACGTCTGTGCCATAGGTTGTTCTGTTCAGTTGAAGCTTTGGACAACAGACATATGGAAGTGGTGGATTGGACGCTTTTCAGATCAATAGTGTACAGATTTGATGTTCTGTAACACGTTAATAATGTATTTCCTGTGCTGTCAAGAACACAACATTGTTTTGCAAAGAACCTCACTTCCATCCCGCTGTCACAGAATTGTCCAATGCTCAGTAAATTGTGTTTGAGCCCTTTGACGAATGAAACATCTTTTATTGTAACGCTGGCACAGATGACGTCCCCATACCCAAGGATAGGAGATGAGGCGTCATTTCCGAATCTGACATTTCCTCCGTAGCAGTTGGTGTAGTTGCTCAAAAGGTGCTTTATTCCGGTCATGTGGGTTGAGCATCCTGAGTCCAAGTGCCACACATGACCGTCCTGCAAAACAATAAAAAAGGATTAGGTACCCAACTTGGAGTGGGTCCTTCCTTATTATCAAGAAACACCTTTTTAAAACTTGCTTTGAGCAGTGATCCAAGGTCAGCTGCTCTTTCAACAAAAGATCTATCTTCGATGGGCTTTCCAATTGCCAGATCTGCTTTTGCAGTGTGTCTGGTTTTTGGAGTCCACCTAGCACTTTCCATTTTGGTGGGTCTGATGTTGTGAACCCACCTTTCCATTTTAGTCCGTGTGGGTCTAAGTTTGGGGACCCACCTTTCAGTTGCAGTTATGATGGGTCTTCGATTTGGATCCCACCTATCAGTTTCAGTTATGATGGGTCTATGATTGGGAAACCTCCTTTCAGTTTTAGTTTGGATGGGTCTTCGTTTGGGGACCCACCTATTCGATTCAGGTTTGGTAGGTCTCATCTTGGGAACCCACCTTTCCGTTTCAGTTTTGACGGGTCTTATCTTGGGGACCCATCTTTTCGTTTTAGGTTCAGGAGGAGAGAAGACAGGTGCTTTGTGATTGAACGGTTGTTTCTTGAGTTTGGTTTTAAAAATCTCCTCCTTAGAAAGCCGATTAACATGTTTCCTAGAGTGAACTCTAAGGGCATATTTCATATCTGGGATACAAAACGTTCCCTTAGAGGTTCCTTTCTTGGTTTCTTTTTCAGGTTTAAGCTTTCTGGAAGGCTTAGATTTAACAACATTCATATCACATTCATAATTATGGGGATCTGGAACAGAATAACCATAAGCAACACTTGTATTATAAATAGAACTTTGTCTAGAAGATGTCTCAGAAATATTCAGCTTGGGACTCAAGACTGAACTGTTAGAAGTTTGCTTTGTAGAGACAGAATTACAATTAGCTTTTGAGTAAAATATTGAACTAGATCTAGGGCTGGCACTTTTCTCAAAAACTTTCTTTTTGCCATCTGCGATTTCCTTCCTCTTTTTCCTCCACTCATTCTTCTCTTCTCCTTCCTTATTCACTTCATTCCCTGTAAACAAAGGAGAAGAGAGATGAGTGGACGAACCTTTAAAAGCATTGTTTTTCTCATGTGAGGTGTGTGAGCTGTCAGGCTTGTTCGTAGAAGGGTCTGTTTTAGCATGAAACTGCTCACTCAAATCATTAAAGTTTTGAAGAAGTTCCTGCCAGTTGCGCTCAAAACCTTTCTTTTCAGTTTCAAATCTCTCTCTCTCGTTATCAAGAGTTTTCTGTAGGTTTTTGAGCTTTTGAGCCATGGGAAAAATACACGGTTCCTCACCAGTTTTAGCAATACCTACTCTTGGGGGAGGGTCTAGAGGGTGTCCTATGTGAGGAATATCTTTGGCATAAGGATCAAGGCATTCACTAAAGCAGGAAGTAGGTTTTTCTTCTGAAAGTTGTTTTTCATTTACAGAGGGATAATCACAAGAAATCGCAGGTTTTGGTTTCTTTCTCTTTTCTTCTTCTGCTTCAGCATAATCTTCATCACTCCGAAAATACATTTTCTCACCAAACCCTAGTCCCATGTAATCTTTGTTATAGATTTGAAGGCAATTACCTTTCTTAAGATTACGTGGGTTAGTTATGCCCAGTCCTGTTTTAGCATTGTAGAATCGGTCATCCTTTTGTTTGTTGTTAAGCAGAAAAACAGTTTGTTCAGATTGACCTCTTCTAGCAGCTAGATCTTCTAGTTCTTTTACTTTATTTAAAAGCGTTCTTCTTTTGTTATGCAAAAAATCGCATTCAGCCTTTGTTGTGCTTTTTTCCCGTTCACTGTCCTCAAATTTCTTAGTTAATTCAGCTATCTTTAGTTCAAGGCTTTCAAAATCTGAGGACACCTTTTTGACTTGATCTTTCGCAATTTCAAGTTGAATACTTAAGGACGACTTTTGGTCTAGATTCTGTTTCAGAACTCTATGATTATTGTCTAGTCTCTCCTTTAGTTCTTTGATTAGATTGTCCTTTTCAAGTAAGGACTGCATTTGATTATTTAAAGAAATATGGGAGTACTTACAGAGCTTGTTGAGCACTTGCTTTCAGGGATCGCAGCATCACCCTTTATTTCATCTCCCTCCACACTTGCCATAAGAGCATAGTTGTCTTCCTCTTCCTCCTCCTCAGAAGAATCTTCTGCCCAGTTTTCATTCTCAGCAATCATGGCAGAGGTTTCTTCTTCTTTCTGCACCATCAGCATTTTCTGCTTATTCCACAGCATCTTCTGCTTGTAGAAGTTAGCATCTTTCTTCTTTGGGAGGCGGCAGTCTTTGATCACATGTCCTGGTTTGCCGCAATTATAGCATTTAGGAGCTTCTTCTGCTGATGATGCCTTCCTAGAAGATCCTTGATCATGGTTCTTCTGCTTGTAGTTTGAGGAGGAAGTTCTCATCCTGTTGGAGGAGGTGTTCTTCTTAGCAAATCTTTTGGCCAGCAGTGCCATCTTCTTTTGTAAGTCAGCTAGCTCAGCCTCTAGATCAGATTTGTCCTCATCACTCTCATCATCATATGATTCAACCACCACCTTCTTCTTTTTCTTCTTCAGTGAAGTGTTTGTTCTTCTTGGCTGAGCATCCATTACAAGAGCTAAGGGGTTTGTGGTGTGATGATCCTCAGCACAGGCAACCTCGTTGACAAATTGTTTCAGATGTTCATAGAGTGTGCAGAGGTCAATTTCGTCCAAATCTATCCGAGATCTGACATCCTTCACTGTCTTTTCCCATGCAGGATGTAGGCTAGATAAAAATCTAATATTCAGTTCCAGATTGGACCTGAATACTTTGATCTTTCTGAGTTCATTTACCAGTTGAACAAGTCTGTTGTAAGTCTCATTCAATGGTTCTCCTGGACCTGCTTTGAAGGAGTCATAAGCGATGAGAATCGTGGTCTTCTTTGTTTTGAGGCTGATGCTTGTGCCTTGTAACAGCTTCTCAATTTCATCCCACATCTCCTTAGTTGTCTGCATGCTATCTATGAGAACATAAACCTCGTTAGGTATTGCTTGAAGGAGGTACGTTTTGGCCATAAGATCACCACAAAGTCTGAGCTTGTCGGCTTCTGTGTATTCAGACGGCACTTTTCTCCTTATTTCTGGAAAAATAGGAGGATTGTTCTCTGGATCTCCACCAACTGAAATCAAGAGTTCAGCTGGTCCTTCAAGCAAAGATTCGAGCATTGCAGAAGAGTTCTCTTTGTGCTCGAGGAAGTTTAAAAATCTGTTCCTCCACATTTGATATTCTCCCTTCCTGAGGCTAGGAGGGGTACTGCTGTTCCCTTGTGCATTGTATTCTGAACCCATTGCTGTACTAAACTGACCGTTCGAGAAAATTGATCAAAAGATTTTCAGAGGCAGAATCTCGAAAAATCAGATGTCGAGATCTGAATATCGAAATTTCAGATTTCGATAAAGGAGGCCCGGTATCGAGATTTGGGCTCGAGATTAAGGATCTCGAGATTTGGGATCTCGAGATTTCAAATTTCGAGATGCTGATCTCGAGATTTGAAATGTCGAGAAATTAATCTCTCGAAATCTTAATCTGATGAGTCAAATGTCGAGACCAGATGTCGAGTCCTGTTCTCGAAATCAAGATTTCGAAATCCTAGATGTCGAAATCCTCAATGTCGAAATCCTGCAACCTGTAAAAATCAGATAAACAAAATCTGAAGATAGTTTCCTGTAGAGTTGAATGTCGAGATCTTCTGGTAAAGTTTTCAGCTCGAAAAACGTAGCAGAACCTGTGGAGAAGTAGGATGTCGAGATGCCTAGCTCGAGATATCTCGAAATCAAAGATTGCGTAAAACACAAACTGAAGTATACCCTTTGATCGCTTTGAAGAGGCGATTCCAAAGGTGTAACTTTTACAACTTTTGAACAAGAAACAAAATTACAGAGCAAAAAATCGACAGAATGAACTACGTTAACAAAAACAGAGTATTCTGCAGGAGTTCTTCTGATCGTTCTCGATCGGCTCTGATACCAATTGTTAGTCCCTGTTTCTGTAACAGCAATGAATAATCGATCTAACAATGAAGATTAAACGTAAAGATGAACACAGAATGAAATCACCGTAAAACCTTCTTTGATAAACCGTGGAACGTACAGCAGAATGATAAGCGTAAGGCTATGAATAATAAGTACGACGTTCAACCTTTTCCTAAACCTCGGCTCCCTTTTTGTAGGCGAGGTTTAGGTTAGGCGAAACAGGCTTTTGGCCTGTTTAAATGGGCCTAACACTTGGCCTGATTTCTATCTAATTTATGCACTAATTAAATACAAGGATTAAATATAAAGCTAATCTATGACCAACTTGATTCACAATTAAATATCTCCAACAAAGACAAACCCATAACAGACCAACTCATGATAACCGTGTCAGAGATGATCACCAGAAAGGCAGATATCAAGAGAAAGTTAACTTTAGGCAGAAAAGGTTGGCTGGTCAACTTAAGAAGCCCAAAGTTAATCGCCCCTCTGCTCTTGATAGTATATGGGACTTCTACCCAACTAAAAAGGCTATGCAGAAGTATGTAAACCGGAAGCATGATCCTCACAAGCATCTGCCCAAAGTGAATCACACTTCCGTTTACTATGACTACCAGGTGGACAATCGGTACCACCCACCAAGGTTTCACTTGATGAGACCAAAGTGGTACCGGCTGCCAAGACTGCATGACCCCCTAGGACCCAACATTGCTTGGGTACCTAAATCTTCCTTTTAATTTTGTAGGAACTGTGTGCTGGAGCCATCTCTGAGCAAGATTGGTACATTGATAGTGGATGCTCCAGACACATGACAGGTGACAAGAGTTGCCTAACAGAGTTCCAGAAAGTCAAAGGGCCCAGAGTTACCTTTGGAGGTAATGATAAAGATGGCCAGACAAAAGGAAGAGGGAAGCTGATAAAGAACCAGATAATCATTGATGATGTCTCTTATGTCAAAGGACTGAAATTCAACTTGCTGAGTGCTAGCCAATTCTGTGACAAAGGCTACACAGTCGAATTTTCCAAGGAAGGATGTTCTGTCAAGCATGAGACAACTAAAGAAGTGGTTCTAACAGCAACAAGGAAGAAAAACATCTATATAGTTGATTGGTCAACTGCAAAAGATGGAATTTGCCTGATAGCTAAAGGAGATTCAAAACTCAGTTGGGAATGGCACAAGAAACTGAGTCACTTGAATTTCAAAACAATCAACAAGCTAGCTAGGAATCACATTGTTGAAGGTCTACCCAACCTTGTATACAAGAAGGAGAACTTATGCAGTGCATGCCAGAAAGGAAAACAAGTGAAGAACTCCTTCAAACCCATTGCTGGAGACCTCTCTACTGGCCCCTTGAATCTAATTCACATGGATTTATTTGGACCAGTGGAAACTCCAAGTGTTGGTGGCAAAAGATACACCTTAGTCATGGTGGATGACTACTCCAGATTCACATGGACTATCTTTCTGACCAAGAAAAATGAAACTCTGCAGAAACTACCCTCTCTGCTAAAGTTACTACAGAATGAGCAGAATCAGAAAGTCAAAGCCATCAGATCAGACAGAGGAACAGAGTTCGTCAACAAGGTCATACAGGAATTCTGTGACCAGAATGGTACAATGCATCAACTCTCTGCAGCCAGAACTCCTCAACAGAATGGAGTTGCAGAAAGAAGGAATAGAACCTTGAAGGAAGCTGCAAGGACCATGATTGCTGAATCAGGTCTACCTTACAGATACTGGGATGAAGCAATCAACACTGCATGCTACACCCAGAACCGGAGCATGATTCACAAAGCTCATCAGAAAACCCCCTATGAATTATGGAAAGGACGAAAACCCAACATCAGCTACTTTCATGCATTTGGATGCAAATGCTATATACTCAACAACGGAAAGGATCACCTCAAGGTGTTTCAAGAAAAAGCTGATGAAGGAACATTCTTAGGCTACTCCAGCACCAGCAAAGCCTACAGAATACTCAACAAAAGAACCCTACTTGTTGAAGAATCGATTCATGTCAAGTTTGGTGATCTCAACTCTGTTGAGAGCATAATTGAAAACTTGGAGAAAGCGAATCTAGAAGAATCACCAGAATTGGAACCACCAGAGACGGACATACCAGAATTGGTAACTAACTCTGCCATACCAATACATCATCAGAATCCCATCCTACAAGACAAAGATAGTGATGAAGAATCAGAAGGAGAACAAGAGAATCCAAGACAACCCTTATCAGAACCTGATTTAACTTGGTTAAGAGATCATCCTCCTAATCAAGTAATTGGACAAATCAAAAGTGGAGTCCAGACCAGATCTGCTACATCAAGGAGAGAAGCAATGCTTACCTGCTACATATCTCAAATGGAACCTATGACTGTGGAAGAAGCTCTTGCAGACTCTGATTGGATCAATGCTATGCAAGAAGAGCTTACTCAGTTTGAAAGGAACAAGGTATGGGAACTTGTTCCTAGGCCAAAGCACCAGAATGTCATTGGAACCAAATGGGTATTCAAGAACAAAGCAGATGAAGACGGTAACATTGTAAGGAATAAAGCTAGGCTGGTAGCCAAGGGATATTGTCAAGAAGAAGGAATTGATTTTGATGAGACTTTTGCACCAGTTGCCAGACTTGAAGCCATCAGAATCTTCCTAGCCTATGTTGCTCACAATAACATCAAGGTCTATCAGATGGATGTCAAAAGTGCTTTTCTGAATGGAGATCTTGAAGAAGAAGTTTATGTGGAACAACCACCAGGTTTTGTCATTCCTACTCAATCCTCGTGTGTCTACAAGCTTAAAAAGGCCCTCTTTGGTCTTAAGCAAGCTCCTAGAGCCTGGTATGACACATTGTCCCTTTTCCTAGTGAACCATGGGTTTACTAAAGGAAAGGTTGACAAAACTCTATTTCAAATCTCTGTTGCTAATCATATTCTGTTAGTACAAATATATGTGGGAGATATTATATTTGGGAGTACTAATCCAGAATTGTGCAAGAAATTCTCTCAAGTGATGCAGAGTCAGTTTGAAATGAGCATGATGGGAGAACTAAGCTACTTCCTAGGTCTTCAAGTGAAACAAATTCCAGAAGGAATCTTCATCAACCAAGGAAAGTACACCAGAGATCTAATCAAGAAGTTTGGAGTGGAAGGCAAATCATCTGTAAAGATTCCCATGAACACATCACAAGGAATTGGTCCAGATGATGAAGGAAAAGACGTGGATGCAACAACATACAGAGGGATCATAGGATCTCTGCTGTACCTGACTGCAAGCAGACCAGATATCTCATTTTCTGTTGGAATCTGTGCCAGATACCAATCAAAGCCCAAGGAAAGCCATCTAAGTGCTGCAAAAAGAATCATCAGATACATCAAAGGAAATCCAAATGCAGGCCTATGGTATCCAAAGGGAGGTAACTTTGAACTAATTGGTTACTCTGACTCAGATTTTGCAGGTTGCAGATTGGACAGGAAGAGCACCTCTGGTCATTGCCAATTGCTAGGAGGAAGGCTTGTTTCCTGGTTTAGCAAGAAGCAGAATTCAATCTCGACAAGTACAGCTGAAGCTGAGTACATTGCAGCTGGGAGTTGCTGTGCTCAGTTACTCTGGATGAAGCAACAGTTGAAGGACTATGGGATTCAAGCTAAGGAGATCAAGCTATTGTGTGACAACACTAGTGCCATTGCTATCTCTCAGAATCCAGTTCTTCACTCCAGGACAAAGCACATTGAGATCAGACATCACTTCATCAGAGATCATGTTGAGAAGAAGCACATTTGTATGGAGCATGTATCTACAGAAGACCAGCTTGCAGACATCCTAACCAAGCCTTTACATGAGGCAAGGTTTAACAAGCTAAGGGAAGAACTGGGAATGATGGATGACCTTCCCAGAGATGCCTAAATCAGAGACTCACTGAGCCAGAACTGCTTTCTTCTGCACCAGAAACTCAGATCAGAGAACCCCTATCTCTGTTCATCAGAATCTCACATCAGAGAAACCCCCTCATCTGACCAGAGATTCCTATCAGAGAGACAGCAGAGACGGATGTGGACTTAGCAACATTTCGAGGTATGGGCAAGACCTAATTAATTGAAACGGTCTTTTACCAGAATACCCCTGATCGTTACTCTTCTAACGGAAACGTTTTCCGCCCGCATTTCATTAAATGCTACCTCGAAACTGCCAATACCTCAAACGTCCACTATTCTAAACCTTTTATATCCACCTTCTTCAACCTAAATCCCTACTGCCTCCTTATCTCACTTAAACTGCTCTAGCATTCAAAGCCTTCAGATCCTCTAAATCTTTCAATCCCCAGAACTTTTCGTAACTCATCACTCAGAATGAACTTCCTAAACATCAACGACCTCACCAAGGAAGAAGCAAAGACCCTCATCGCCAACATTGTCTCCGGCATGAAGGTCGACATGTCATCCCTACCACTACTTGCAGAAAATAAAAAAAGGATGACCAAGATTATCCAGGGGATGACAGACTCACAACTTTCAAAGGTTGTTGCTCATCCCTACGAGCATTTCAGCATCAAGGATGTGGCTGAGTTCTACCTCAACGCCACCATCTCCAAGACTGACATTCACTCCCAGGTGCAGGGTCAACGAATCTTTCTGAATGCAGATGCTCTAAACGAGTTCTTTGGAGTACAACTAGACTCCCAAGACTCGGAAGCCAACAATCTTCTTACTCTTGATTCAGTGGAAGTCTCCACTGAAGGATTTGTACAGACCTATTTCGCCCGGAGGCCGCCGGACTGGACAAGCTGTACATGAAAAAGTTCTTGCTGAAGAAGGACTATGAAAAACTTGTCAGCATTCTGCACCGGTGCTTATGGTGCAAAACTGCTTCAACTGACGAGATGAACAAAAACAATGCCAAGGCGATCTTTGCAGTTCACCATGGCATGAACATCAATTGGGGCGAGGTAATATTTGGCTCCCTGACTGAATTCATTAAGAAGAAAGACTCTGAAACAGGTCTCTTCTCTACTAAAATGGGACATGGACTTCTCATTTCTGCCATCATTGCTGCCAAAGGAGTCCAACTCAGGGATACCCTTCCAGTTGATCACTCCAAAACAATCTTCCTCACAGCCTCTCCAAAATTCAACATAGCCATCTCTTCTGAGCTAAGGAGAGAGGAAAGGCTAGAGAAGAAGAGAGAAGAACAGACTGCTAAGTCTAAACCTGCTCTTAAGAAAGCTCCCAAGAAACCCAGTGAGACCTCAAAACAACCTGAGCAGTCACAGGCTGTAAGGGAAGTCAGAAAGAAGAAGAAGGATGACAGAATATCAATACCAGAAAAGGATGCAACAGATGAGGTTGCATCAGAGTTGCCCTCCCCAAAAGCCACCAGAAAATCCCCTGCCAGAAAGCTAAAGCAGAAGAGAAGAAGAAAGCTAGTTGTACAGAGTGGTGACTCTGACAACTCGAGCCCTCAACCAAAACAAAAGAAGAGAAAGACAAAGGTAATCTCACCTATCAAGAGATCAGAAGTTCAGGGGGAACTTGAACCAGAATCTGGAACTCAACCAGAGGCTGAACAGGAATCTGCACCAGAGTTGCCAAGTTCTGCTCTCTCACCAGAACGTGAAGCCTCACCAGAGATGGAACCAGAGACTGACTACAACATCATTCTGCAGAAGCAGTTTGATAGAGTCCTCGCTTGGAGAAGATGGAGAATGGGACCACTGCAGAAAATCATTCAGTTCTTTGATGCCTATGAGGAAGAAGAAGCTGCAGTTCTTCTCTGGGTAGGCACAGAAGATGTGTCAAAGTGCTTCAATCTTGCCTTTCTCATCTCTGTTCTACAGAAAAAGAAAGAAAGATATCAAGGTAAAGCTCCAACAACTGCCTTGTCCCCTGAAAGGCATGTCAGAGCTTTGGAAGAGGATGAGATGGAAGAATTTGATGCATGGCTGATGGAGAAAAAGAGAAAAGAATCTCTCATCAAGTTTCGTCATAGTGCCCTTGAAGAAGGAGAACCCTCCACAACAAATGACATTGCTCTAACCATGGAGAAGCTGATCAAGGAATGGAGAGAATCCATGTTCTCAGAAATTGTTCTTGAGGTAATCCCTACACCTCCTCCTTCCCCTCCCAAATCTCCCATTACTCAACCATCACCTTCCAAATCCCCCTCTAAACCTTCATCTCCGCCCCTACAGAAAACCCTCTCACCAAACCAGAAAACCTCAACCTCCACCAGAACTCCATCTCACCAGAAACCCAACTCCAGACCCTCATCACCTTGCAAACAACCCTCCAACACCAGAAATCGATCACCTTCACCCCCACCATCCCCCTCACACCAACCTATTCCTCAACCAATAATCCCTTTTCCCCAGAGTTCACATCATCAGAAATCCTTACCACCCTCCAGAACTGCCTCACCACAGAGATCACCACACCACTCTGCAGCATCTACACCAAAGAAGAAACTAATCTTCAGAGTCCCCTCTTCAGACAGTGACAATGATGGATTCCTCACCTCCTCCATTGCGGCTGATGAAACTTCTAAAAGGAGAAGGACACCTCCCAGAGTTCCTTCCCCTCCACCATCCACCAGAGCTCCTCCATTTCCCAAGGGAAGAGGATTGGAAATGCCAAGATTTACACTTGAAGAACCCCAGATTCCTTTCAACCAGTTTGTGAAATCTGCTGAAGCATTTGGTGGTCTGTTAGTTCATGATCTGAGCAAGATCATTGAGCTCAACGACAAGCATCATGAAGAGCTAACCCATGCCAATCTTCAAATCACAATCGGATTTCAGCATATGACAGACAAAGTTGTTGCACTATCAGAAACTCTGCACAACTTCATGCACTCATCTTCATTAAGAATAGACTCTGTCTCCAGAGATGTTAGTGGTCTCAACTCTGTTCTCCACTCTCACTCTCAAGCTCTACTTGCCCAGCACCAGACAATCAACCAGATCTCAGATTCTGTTAATAATCTTCAAAAATCTGCTGATAGCTCATCACAGAAACTCACAATCTTACACTCCCTCTGCAAGGAGCATCAAGAGCAAGGCCTAGCTCTCCTCAAATCTGATAAGGAACGATACCAGAAGATGGTTCTTCTAGAAGTCAGCACTAAGGATCTTCAATCTGCAGTCGACAGGCAACATAGCCTGATTGAAGGTCTGGCTTCTGTTACTCAAACTCTGCCAGAGACCCTTGATGAGATCAGAGATGCCCAAGCCTCTGAGTTCTCAAAGATTGAGCTCCTCCTTGGCGATCTTTGTGATGCCAAAAAGGGGGAAGATACCAGAGAAGAGGAAGGACCTAACACCAGAACCCTATCTATCAGAGAACCCTCCTCTACTGTTGATCCTGCTCCATACTTTGATGCAGCCAGAAAGAAGAAACTAGCTGCTGCAGGTACCAGACCTCCACCTCCTCCTCCTAGAAGCTCAAAGAAAAAGACCTCCTCATTTTCATTCAATGATTGGATGAAGAGCGGTCTGTCAAGGCCAGACAGAGTTCAGTTTGAACAAATGAGGAAGCTGATGACTCCCCTTCAAAGAGAGAATCTGTTCATGGATAGTGATGGACTTGTCCAGATCAACCATGGTGGTTCTATCCAAGAAGCAGAAATGTGGTACGGAATGAAGATTCTCACTGGCAAGAACTCTGCAGAAGCTGTTAGAAATTATTTGGACTGCAAACTTGCACCTCATTGGGCTGACTATCAGAATCCGAGGGATCTAGCCTCAATCAGAGCTAAAGTAAATGCAGAACTCGAAAGGATTGACAGAGCAGGACCACAGGTAGATGAAGAAGACCTCTAACTCTCTATCTCTGACTCTGTAATGTCTTTATTTTCTCTATCAGATAAATAAAATCCAACTCTGCCTCTTTTTGCATGGCTTATTCAAATATCTGTTCTTATTTACTTTCTTGTGTTTATTCTGTTACCTTATTTGCTTTAATTGCTATCTGATTGTATCGTACTCTTTCTAGTTTCCTATGTTAAGTTTCCCACCAAGATTCTAATGAAAAGTTTTAAACTTAATTTTTCTTATGGTGAAAGGCACTTCTCTGGAAATAGTTAAATGGTTTTGGCATCATCAAAAAGGGGGAAATTGTAAGGAATAAATGTATTTAGATTTTGATGATGCTAGGTTAATTAGAATTTGAAAGTACCCCTTTAGAAATTTTGTATTAGAATTTCTTTTGTAAGTTTTAGCTTAGTCTGTCTGCCAGAGAACCACCTTGCTTCTACCAGAGTTGCTCCCAGAGTTGCTCACCAGAGAAGCCATCAGAAACTGGTCATCAGAAAGATACCAGAGTTGGCAACAGAGGCGGACTTCATAGATTGAACCAGAGAGCCTCTTCAGACTCTGTCTAACACACCAGATTCCGAAAGCACTGACCAACGGTCGTTAAACTAACGGGAAATCCCCTAACGGTTACGAAACTTTCAACGGAAACATGGTACTGTACACACATTAAATGCACATTTAATGCTGTACGTACGAAGAGATATTTAAAGCTGATGATTGACCATGCGAGTATCTTTACGCCCCCAAAATAGCAAGTCAAAGGTCCAACCGGTCAAGTCAACAGTACAAGCATTTAATGAAGCTGTCTTCTACACTCCAACGGGAAGACTGCTCCCAGTATATAAGATACACTCTGAAGAACTACAGGGACAACTTTGCTACAACATCTGCCAAACGAACTTGCTCAAAGCCTTCTTGAGATTCAAACTTCATTCCTAACAAGAAAAGGCTACAGTTGGAAGACATATTTTCTAATCCTTCATCCAACTAGCAAGTTGCAAAGTTCCCCAGTTCTTCAACACTTCGAAAGCTTCATCTACTCATCCTTTGTGAAGAAGCAACATTGGAGAAAACTGATTTTGAATCACACTTCTTGAAAAAGAAAGGACGTCTCAAACTAGCTGGAGTAAGTGAAGTGGGGATACTTCAAGAGACTCAGTGAAACGAGACCAGCCATCAGGAAGCAGGACTGCATCCCGGGTGGCAACTAGACTTGAAGAAGACGAGGAGTGCTTCTTAAGTTCTAGGGACTAAGGCGTTGTAAATTGTTGTTTTTGCAAGCTTAGTGGAACAGTGGACTAGAGGAACAAGTTGTTCCTTGAACCACTATAAAAACCCCGGTGTCATTTACTTTAAGCTTTTAATTCCTGCACTTAAGATTCTACTGATTAACTCTTAAGGGTGGACTCTGTGTCCAGCAGATCTTCCTTCAGAGTTATCAGAAAGGCACTTTGCCTTAGCTTTTCCCTTGAGGCTACCTGAACAGAAACTTATCCGCTGCCAGGTCCAGTTCTGCCATCAGAACTTGACCTTCTCTGTCACCAGATTTCGACCATCTCTGTTAAGTCAGTTTTGACTTAGAGAAAAGTTTAAATTCCTGAACAGTCTATTCACCCCCCCCCCCCCCTCTAGACTGTTCCCATTACAAACGGGACCAACAGTTGGAATCTCTTCAGGAGGAGTCAACGGGGGCTCTTTTGTTTCATAGCTCTTGTTATAGGCATCATAACCAAAAGGAACTTCAACTACATGATTAGCTCTTTTCTTGTCTCCTTAAGCAACTGTCTCATCTTCACTAAAATAGGGCGTCTTCTCAACCAATCTAAGATTCATGTAATTGAAGTCATAAAGTCGAATACAATCTACTTTCTTCAGATTACATGGATTCTTGAGGCTGAGTCCAGCTTTGGAGTTATAGAAACGAGTGTCCTTTTGTTGGTTTAGGAAGATGGTTTGCTCAGTTTGGCCTTTTGTTTCAATTAAGTCCTCGAACTCTTTGATTTTGTTGTAAAGGGAACTCCTTTGTTTAAGAATAAAGTCTCTATCAGCCTTTGCTGTATTTCACTCTATCTCAGTCTGTTCCAACCTTTTGGTCAGATCAGCTATCTTGAGAGTTAGCTTTTCCGTTTCCAAAGTTATTTTCTTGACCTCTTCTTTTGAGATGTCCAATTGTATGCTCAGAGAGGCAGATTTATCCATCGTCTGCAGTAGGACTTTGTGAGTATCTGCTAATCTCTCTTCTAATTTCTTCATGATTGAATCCTTATTTTTTGAAGGATGAATTTTACAAGTACATAAACAAGGAGATATACCATCCATTGTTGATTGTTGAATGTTGACCGTAGACGTGAGGTTGATTGAATTTTCTGCAATTTTCTGGACCTTGAAATGTAGCTTGGACCTTGAGAAAAATAGTCTTAACCTTGAGATATTTTCTTTTAATTAATATTTTTTTTTTAATCTCAAGGTTGACTCTTGGAAGCTTTGATTGTAAGGTTGACCTTTGATGTTCGAATTTTGGACCTTGAAGATTTAAGTGGCTCAAAACTAGCTCTTGAAAAAAATGGATAAAAAGGTGTGATTTTCAAGTGAAGGAGAAAAGGAATCTTTTTAACAATCTCACACCTAAAATCCTTGAGAACTTTTGAGCCTATATATATGAACCACTCCTTCCTTAGTATTAAAAGGTGAAGGAGAAGAGGGGAGCTCTCGTGCACATGGGATTTCGGCCTTCACTTCAAAATCGAAAAATCGCACCCCCCTGCGCGGGTGACCTGCAGACACAAATGCTGCAAAGTTCAGCGGGTCTCAAAAGATAATTTTTCCCCTCGTTCCTTTTTTTTTCGTGGTCTTCGAGATTTTGCTAAACTTCAACTTCGAGATCAGCTAAACCTCGAGATCTGCTAAACTTCGAGATCTGCTAAAATATCGAGATCCTTTCTCGACGCCTGAATATCGAGATCTATTAAAATATCGAGATCCTTTTCTCGAAGCCTGAATATCGAGATCTTTTCTCGAACCTTAAATGTCGAAATCCTTTCTCGAACCTTAAATGTCGAGATCCTTTCTCGAAGCTAAAATATCGAGATCCTTCAAATAGAAAATTTCAAATTTTGAAAAACTGAAAACTGTTCTGAGAAGTCCTGAATGTTGGATTCCTCCTGTATCAATTTCAAGTCGAAATCCTTCCTGTAACCCGTATAAACATTGATATCGAGATCTCAATGTTGAGATCTTCAAAACGTAAAGATTACATAAATAAAAAACAAGGTATTCTACTGAATCGTTAGATGATGGCGATTCCAACAATATAACTTTTACAGTTTTTCGTTCACAAACAAGATTACAGGAGCTAAATCTTTAAAACAATGAAAACAGAAATAATAGAACAGTTTTTCCACTAATATTCTCTCGATCGGCTCCAGAATTTGCAGATTTTTTTTCATTCAATTTCACGATCGGCTCTGATACCAATTGTTAGTCCCTATTTAATCCAACAATCATACAGAATATATAGAGTAGAGAAGAAACAACTTCAATTCAATGCCAAGAAAGATCTCGAAATACAGAATATGGTATTGAAATACAAAACTTCGGCTTTCTCTCTCACTAGAATGATATTTACGTATAAGGCTTGTAAGGCTTAGGTTTTTTCTTAAGTTAGCATCCTTTTATACATAAGTATGTCTAAATTAAGGCTTACAAGAGGGCTAATGAGCTGAAATACATTTGTGGCCCATATTACACATCTAAATAATTACTACACAAATACAAAGGTGTTAATTAGATTGGACACCATAAAATATTCCCAACAAACATATGTCATAAAGTTGACGAAAGTCGACTTTCTTTAAGTTACAAGGGTTTTGGAAACCTATGCCCTCTCTAGGATCGTAGAAGTTAGTGTCCTTAGGCTGATTTAGAAAAATAGTTTGTTTTGTTTGGCCTCTTTTAGCGAGAAAATTTTTCAACTCTTTAATTTTAGTATAAAGAGGGGTCTGTTTCTTAAAGATATGATCAAAGGAGTTTGATAGTCCGGAAGGCTTTCGTTCAGACTCTTCTAGTTTACTAGTTAATTCACAAACATTTCTTTTAAGGTTTTCCTCTTGAGATTCTAAACTAGTGACCTTTTATTGTGAGTCTTTTAAACAAACATTTAGAGTGCCTTCCAAAAATAAGTTTTTTCTCAAGACGCTTTCCTTGTTAGCTAATCGGGCTTCTCATTCATTAACAGATTTACGCTCCTTACTCAAAGAAGAGATTTCATCCTGTAAAGAGCATTTTTTACCCGGTAAGCAAACCACCAAAATCAGTGGAGCAACAATGTTTGAAAGTAAAAATTCTCCCAGAACCTTTCCAGATGAAATTATATGCTGAGTGAAAACTGAATTGGCCATTATCCTCTAAAAGTCTAAATCCCATATGATATCTCCCTCTGAATTTGTAGAACAAGTACATAGGGCCAATGAATTAACCCAACATATTCTCCTCCAAATAGCTGAATCAGTCAATTTAGAAACACCATCTGCATATCTTTTTACAGGATGAAAAAAGAGATTTCATCATGCAAAGAACGTATTTGTTCAATAAAATTGGAATTAGAAGTATTTACCTCGAACTCATCATATATTGCATTAGATCTTTTAGTTGAAAGTGTCGATGAGTTGGACTAGGCGTCCGTTTTTTATTGTCAGAGATGGATCCTTTAGATTATAGGTTTGATTAGCTTTGACCTTCAGAAAAATTGACCAAAGTTTCCTCTGTTTTGACTTTGACCGCTGATTGACAATGTTTTTTGGAAAACAGAAGATAAATTTGTCAAAGATGGAGAGTGAGGGAACGTGAGATTGGGTACAGGCCACACCCGAAAAGTCATTAGATAATGATGTTTGAGCGATCTCATATCAACAGTCGAATAAATCTAAATAATAATATGAATAATTTAAACAATAGAAGAATAATTCATCAACATTCAATAGCGTATATTTAGAATGATGTAGCAATAATGCATATACACGGATGAACTGTTGAGAGAGAATTATCTAGGTGCTCTACGAGAATAATATGTGTGGAACAGAATGTCTAGAGAATTATTCTTGTCTCTCTAACGTGGGAGCTTCTTCATAATGATGTGGTTATTCTAATTGTGAAGCTCTTAGGTATTTCGGCCTATACATCCTATATTTAAACGGGTCTAACTAAATGGCCCCTAATTAATTACAAAGCCCCATTAATAAAATCTAATAGACAAAGATAAATATAACTAAATTGAACACAAGAAAATATGTTCTAACAATCTTCCCTTTTGTGTTCAATTTTCAATGAAGCATGGGATTCTTTGTCTTGATCTTCAGTGTAGTTCCACATCTTTTGTCTTCTTAGAAAGGCTTTGTGAAAAATCCTTACAATCACCCCTTTGTTGTCTTCTTGGCAATTCATTTTTTATGCTTGGGGTTGAAGGATCTTTAAAAACTTTGATGTAGTCCTTTCCTTTAAGATTTTGCTCTTCATCAGCTTGAATGAAGTCTGATGGTGCCTCTAGAATGAAGATTCTTGAAGAGTTTCAGGCGCACACATGATTCTTCTTCAGTTCTTGAGTATCTGACCTCTGTCTTCTACATAATGTAGTCATTTGATGTGAAGTTGAGTGGGCAGATGTGTATGTTGGAGGAGAGAAGTGTCCGAAAATGATATTTGAAATTTTATAAGCACTTGGACCGCTCTCCCTTTATTCGCCCTTTCATTCTGCAAAACAAAACTGAAATTCCGGATACATTGGGGTGTTCAGTTATCACAACATCAATGTAAACACTGATGTGTGGCCTGTATATAATGATAGAATTGTTACAGCTCTAACATGACTCCGACCGATCATTGTGAAGCATCTATAGTAGATGTCACTCTAGTCGTTATGTCATGATCAAAAGAATCAGCAATGAAAACTTGTAGCCCCTCGGGGTCGCATAGACACCCGTTATCATCACTAAAGAGACGAGCTCTAAAGCAATGGCCTAAAAGTGTTTGTGATTTCTATGTTGCAACATCAGGACTTCCATCCAATCATCAGTCTACATCTATAATAGATGAGCCATATGGAAGTTCTCGCAGGTCTTGAAGACAAGCAACTCACTTTAAAATGTGTCTATGTCCTAGAAAATTAAAAACATTTGGGAGTGCAATAACTAGACACGACGTGGTCAATGAAAGTTCAGTGGCATGGGGATGTGGGCCACTGTAGTCAGTATTAGTCACCTCAGAAGGAGATAATGATAAAGAATGCGGTTCCCCATGACATTTGATGAAACACCTGTCTGTTGGGAGACAAATGAGTGGTCTAGGGTAGGGTTGTGCATTCGCTATTGGACAAGATGCAGCGAATTCTACCTGGGATCTGAATAAATTCAATCCTGTACCTATGGGGAATTTTCTGGAGTATTTGAGTGGCTAGGATTGATTCTTTGATTGATCGTTCAGTTGAGGTAGCAGATTCGTCTTTGAATATTGTTTTCACACTCACTTGAGCATTTTGCTTCCTCACTCTCAAAATGTTCACCCGCTCTCTCACTCTCGGCTTGGTCTCTTGGGTAGGCTCAGTTGGGTTTACTAAGACATTGAGACTTGTCTCTCATTGATCTCTTTTCTTCCCCTCAATAACAACACTCAGTAGGATGCATTTGACATTGTTTGGCGAGTCGGAGGAGAAATTTGAAAACCCCCTTCAAATGGTGTATCCTTGAGTTGATTCTTGCATCGATCATCGTGTGGCGTCACGAGGAAATAGAGATGTTCCTCCTCAGAATTTGCAAGTATTGTTGTTGTCACCCGGAGAGTAAAGTAGGAAGCCCCCCTTGGAATGTGCTTTTTTTTCGTTGTACGGAACCAGAAGGAGTGAAGAAGAAACCCTTCCCCTCAGAATATGCATTTGGCGTGTGTTGGTATTGAAGCGTGCATTTGTTGATTTCTAGCTCAGTGGGGAATATACATGTCAATACTCCACTTCATAATGTGTTCACAAGCTCCCCCTAAAGAATGTTTGTCTTGAATAGGTGAACTGGGAGCTTTTGTTGAACTTGTATAGAAGCTCAGAAAAAGATTTCTTCATCGCTCCCTGATAAGTCCGTATTTAGACAAGCATTTGATGCGTGTTGGACTCGACTTGTGATGGTTTTCCTAGCTTTAAGGTGTTACAAGTCTCAATTTTAGCTCAAGTTATGTTACCCGGCGTGGGTTGAAGTTTAATTTCTTTTGGAGTCAAAATCAGGGAATTTGAGCCCAGGACCGGTGCTTGAGAAGCAATCGGGACGATTTGAGAAGAATTCGAGAGTGAATTGAGAGATTGGGAGGTCACTGGGTTGTAAACGATGAAGATTTGATTACAAAAGAGCTCTAGGATTGGCTACGGGATCAAAAGAAGACAAATAGAGCTTGAAAACGGTGTTCAGGATGACCTTCTGTCAATCATTCAAGAATATATCTTTATAAAATTATTCAAAGGACACGATTCAAGTTTCATCTGAAACCTAACTTCAAGGGTTACAAATCATATCAAGATACGATTGCGAGAATCTGAGAGGAAGAATGTGAAAAATGACGATGAAGTCAGATGGTCCCTGTTGCGATTTAAGAATGAGACCTTCCACCATTTTATTCCTTGAGGGGTTAATTCAAATTCAATTCGGCAAGTTGTGGTGGATAAAGGACTTCATTATCTACAACTTTCATGAAGGAAGCAAAGTCAAATTCGGAAGTTTGACGCACGCCGTGCGTAGGGGAACACATGATCGTGCGTCTGAGGCGAGAAACCGGAAAACCCATTGGCAGCCACACACGGTCGTGCGTGGGGGGATGCATGTGTGGCACGTTTTTTATGCGCGTAGCTATTCCGGACGCCACGCACACCGTGCGTGGTGCCGTGCGTGCCCCCTGGAGTCCTAATTTCGCCCGAATTGCTCCATTTTCCCTATTTAAATAGCCCGTAAACCCCTGTTTTGAGGGGGAGCTTAGAGAGAAGGTCTAGCATGAAATTTTGATAGCTTTTTAGGCTTGTTCTTCAATTCTTTGAGATTCTTTGTAAGTTCCTACTTTTTAATTAATGAAAATTAATTCTATTCTTCCCATTTCTATTCATCTTTCAATTATGAGTTGTGAGTAGTTTTAATTAGGGATTTGGGATTGATGAAGGGGTTAATCATGATGTATGACTAGACTCTTGATGGATTAATTGCATGAATGCCGTTTAATTTGTTGTTAGTACCCAATTTTGATAGATTTTGATGATGCTACTACACTTTGCACATGTACATTGTGTCTCATATAAAAGCATTTAAATTAAGTGACAAAAATAAATGTACAATTTTTGAGACTAAAGAAATATTACCGGAAAAGTAAAAATGTAATAAGGTACTTTTTATTTACCTTAATAGGATATTTAGATCCTACCGGCAAATATTATTGAGCTCAAAGATTAATTATGTGTCACATTTTAGAGGAAAGATGCTCGGAAATAATACACATTCGATGTGTATGATTGGAAGACAAAACTAGGACCAGCCTTAAATACCAAATCAAGTACCGGGTCCGGAGCATTAAAGCGCACACATGGGACTACTTTTGAAATGATATTTCAGCGGCTGAAGACAAGGAAATCACCGGGAAATCAGCTCCAGCACAAGAAGACAAGTTAACAACTCATCCTTGTCCAATATTCAACGAAAACGATTAATCCATCCTAACCAACGGATGAGATTAATCTACTGGAGTAGCCTATATATATAGGCTGAAACGAAAGTTTCTAACCAAGCTTTGAGCATCCAAAGTAGAGAAATTCTGCCACGAACATTCACGAGCTATCTAGCAAAAGAGAAAGTGCTATTCTAAACTTTACTCTCTGCTTGGACTCATGCTTCACTAAACTTCCAGTTTACAAGCTATTCATTGTTAAATCATACTCCCTCCGTCCCTAATAACTTTGCCAAGTTTGACCGGCACGAGGAATAATAAAGTAAAAACTGTGTGGTTAAGGTTTGTGCAGAGGAGGGAGAATGAGCTGGAACCCTTTTTTTTTACTTAAAAGGGAATGTGGCAAAGTTAGTGGGATATCCAAAAAAGGAAAGTTGGCAAAGTTATAAGGGACGGAGGGAGTAGAAGTTTAGTTCCTAGTTGGAGGTTAGAACTTTCTTGTAACATTTCACAAATTGTTGTAAACACTTAGGAGAACTGTTGTTCGGATCCTAAGGTGTGGATAGAGAGATAGAGTACCCTTTAATCCCCACTGGATTAATTGAGAAAAATCTAAGGACTGAGTAACTTTGAGTGGTGCTATACTCACTGTGAAAAACCTTCAATCTAGGCCTAAGTGTTGTAAAGGCTAGATTGGCACTAAGTGTATTAGGCTTAATACTTTAGTGAAATCCATCTGAAAGAGGGTGGGACTGGACGTAGGGGGATTAAAACACCTCTGAACCAGGATACACTGTGTGTTGATTTACATTTATTCAACAAAGCACACACTTAGCACTCCTTACAAAAAGTTTGAAGTTTGCCAGCAGAATCCTAAGCAGTTGTCTTAACTGACCCAACTGCTTATCCTACTGCTTAATTACTTACTTTCTTTGAGACCATTTTCACACAAGAGACGTGCATCAATATCACTAAAAGGCCTGTTCTATCAGTTTCCAGAAATTCATTTTCTAAGTATAGCAGGTGCCTCAGCAGTTCCTTGGTGACCACCCAACTGCTGAGCCTCTGCTCATATACACTTGTTTCCCTTGAACATCTCAATATCACCAGACTCTCATAACATCAGGAATAAGAAGTTTTGATTAAACCGATCTCTGAAAATCTTCTTATAACCTAAGCAGGTGGCTCAGCAGTTCCCTCATTACCACCCAACTGCTGAAATCACTGCTCCAGTAAAACTTCACTTTACTCCTACTAAAGCACCTTTTCAGACAGCCCTCATCATTCTAAACAATATTCCATAATCCCTTTCATCATAAAGTCAATATCTATCTAGCAGTTGCCTCAGCAGTTCCCTGCTACCTAGCCAAATGCTAAGCCAACTGCCAAGCCAACTGGTAGCTATCTAAGTCAAACCTTCTCCAAATTAGAAAGTGGTTATACACTAATTACATAAAGGGTAAAGACTTCTGCTGTGCATCTATAAATCTCTCAAAAGATTATAGATTAACTCTTTTAGAGGGAAAAACGTTTCAAAGTTGAAAAAGTTTTAAAAGTCTATTCACCCCCCTCTAGACTTTTACCCTATCCAGGACCATCAAGTGGTATCAGAGCGGAGTGTTCTTAGAGTCAGTCTTTGACTAATTTGAACTAAAGATCTTGTTGAGGGTAAATCCCGTAGATCCGAAAGCCCAACACGAACTTTGGATATATCAGGAATGGCCCAGAATCAAAGCGTGTAAAAAATATAAGATCTGAACTAACTAAAACTCGAAGGCTCACTTGTATTAATTAACCAATCTGATTACAAGGAATT
The DNA here is from genome assembly GCA_945859875.1 of Cuscuta europaea. Taxonomy (NCBI): domain Eukaryota; kingdom Viridiplantae; phylum Streptophyta; class Magnoliopsida; order Solanales; family Convolvulaceae; genus Cuscuta; species Cuscuta europaea. The sequence continues at coordinate 3,609,815 of CAMAPE010000047.1, read as the reverse complement.
TCCCGATCGGTATGTCGGAAACTATGCTTTAATACAAGAAATAAGGGCAAATGATGCTATTCTAGAGCTTGAGTATTGAAATGCTAACCCTTACAATGACTTGAAACCTTCTATTTATACTAATGGAGAGCATGGGATGCCTCTTGCTGATTGGCCGTTGTTCCACCGACTTGGTCATCCATGCTTCCACTTACTGATGTCATAGTCTGGCATTAATTGCACCTGGCCACTTGCTGATTGGCCGTTGCTCGAACGGGATGTCGGGCTGTACTGAAGTTGCTGTCAAATTGGCCCAAGTACGATATATAGCCCGAACCTCGTTCGGTATGTCTTCTTACTGGGCCAACCTTTATTTGGGCCGAACTCCGTTCGGTATGTCTTCTTGCTGGATCTATTCATCATAGAATGATGGGCCCGTTGCTTGAGCCGGGTATCTTGGGCCTTCTCGATCTGGGTATTGGGCCTCTAGGTCAATATCCCAACACAAGTCCCCCACTTCCGATGTCTCGAACGATAGTGAGTGCATTAGGAAGTATATCAATGTTATAATACCCCGAATGGCGATCGGGGTACAGAAGTAATCAGTTCCCCATGCTGTGATTTGACAGCTGCCGCCGCTTCATTTCCCCATTTTCATCATGATAACCGTCGTTTAGTCTTTTCATTAAACACGTGTTTAGCTTAAATGCTCCTTATGACGTGTCGCTCTCTGATTGGTTCTTGACACGGCGGTTTCAAGGCTATAAATTAGCCTTTAACTTCCCAATTCGTGGTTTCGATTCTGCAATTCCTTGGCCTTGGTTGTTTTCTCCGCAAATTTTTCTCCCAGCTTCCTTTGCTCAGGTAATTCCTCAAATCCGGATTCCTCATCTTCCTTTCTGGTTCGACCGAGATGAGCCCCAAACAGCATTCCTCTGATTCGGAGATGGCCTCCCATGGAGATGACCGTGACGCCGCCATTGTGGACGTCATCACAGTCCCGTTCGCCGGTGGTTCTACTGAAACGGCGACGAATACCAGGGCTGAGGCGGAGGACTTTCTTAGCACTTCTTCTTCCTCCAGTGAGGATTCCGATGACACTAAATCCGAGGATGAGATAGCCTCCATGGCGGCCGGACGCCCCAACGATTGTCCTCTCCATACCCTTGACCTAAAATTGATTAGGGAGAGGCAGCAAAAACTGACCTCCCATAATAGGGCCGAAATTCCGGCCCTTATCCCTGACCCGGTGGATTTCCGTTTGCAAGCTGGGCTTCACCCAATGCGTCATAGGCCCGGAATGACCATAGTCCATTTTGACTCAATTAGGGCCGGCCTTAGGTTTCCACTACACCCCTTTTACATTTCTTTCTTCAATTTCTACGAAGTTGTACCGGCCCAGATTATGCCGAACTCCTATCGGGCAATGGCGGGTTTTATTTGCCGTTGTAAAGATGCCGGCGCCCGACCAACCCTAGAACTCTTTCACCAATTCTTCAAAGTAGCCCCCCAACAAACTCACGGTTATCTGGCCACTAGTGCCCGAACGAGACATATCATGTTCAAGGGAAACCCAACTTCAATCAAAGGGTGGAAAGACCGTTTTTTCTTTGTGTCTGTCTCGGACGGCCTAATTCCCCGCAAATGGAATGCCTTCCCCCGCAAGACTCCTGATCTTGTCCTCACTGAAGAAATTTACAATGACGTGCTTGCTGTGGAAAGGATAAATGCATGGATATCATGAGTTATCTGACTCCCGAGCGACTTATTACAGCCGGGATAGGTACTGCCCGTTCTCTTGGGTTTACTTGTTTTGATAAACCAAGTGCCATGGTCCGGGCGGTCCTTCCCGTGCGAGAAACGTTCTTTTGTTCTTTTTTCTTAGTTTCTCACACGCTAAGGCCGCTCGATACTAACATTGTTCTTTGTCTTTTTTCAGCACCAAACCTAGATCTACCTATGGATGACAGCAGAGTTATCGCAGCCGGTGGGGCCGGTAAACGGAAAAAATCCCGAAAGAACCCCCAACCTACTCCCACCATTATTCCAGCTCAGGATGCTGCCCCTTCTCAACCGTTTCCAGAGCCTCAGCCAATACAGCAGGTCCACCAGGACCAACTCGAGGCCATGCTGGTCGACGACCGGTTCGGCTCTGACCAACTGCATCATTTTTCTCAGCATTTCGACTCCGTTCGGGGGGAACCCTCGAATGCAGGTGAGACCCACACCGATCATATTACGGGTCAGGTCGAGCGGATCTCCTTATCTGATCCCGTCCACGAGGTTTTAGAAAGGGCCGGTTCTACCGCAAGCCAGATCTGGTCAACCTCCTCTTGGTTCAACAACTTTTCCCTTCCTCAGTTGCCGGTCGAGCAATCTGAAGAATGTCTGGCTTTGACCGCTCTGAAGGTACGTTATCTTTTGCGCTTTGTTTTATTTTATTCTCTGTAATCAGTACTAACTCTCGAACGGTACTCTGTAGATGGGTTTGTACACCCTTCAGATGCGGGAAGCTCGTCTGGCCAAGGAGCGGGAATTGATTGTTGCCCAGTCTTCTGCTGAGCAACATGCTGCTGCCGCCATCGCCTCTCTGGAGGCCGAACGGAAAGCCTTTGCGGAGGAAAAGCAGAGGCTGGATGCTGAGCTTGGTACCCTTCGGGTCCAACTCGCAGCTTCCCAGGCGAAGGTCCTTGCTGCTGAGGCTGCACAAGTCAAATTCGAAGAAATGCCATCCAGCATCCCGGACGGTCCCTATGAAGTGAACGTGGATCTGTCTGCCGTCTGGGACACGTTTAAATCCTCTGATGAATTCTCCATCATCAAGGATGATCATGCAAGGGCCCAAATCTCGTTCGCCTTTGGGGCGTACTTGAAGGGTTTCCCCAAAGGTGCTGGTCGGCTATCGGCAGGGGTGGCCCTCTTGGACAAGGACCCCGAGGCCAAAAAATGGAACGACTCCATTGTCTCAGACCTTTATGGCAAAATTGGCCAGGTCTTGTTGCGTCCCTTCGTTACTCAGCTTCAAAATCATCTGGGGAGGCCGGTTCAGGCTTCTGATCTCCCCAAAGATGACATTATCCAGGCTCAGTTCGAGAAATTCCTGCGAGCTCAGCAAAGGGAAGCCGATCGGGCTGCTGGGAGAGAGCCTGAGCCCCTGTCTGATGATGATGAAGACGAGGACGAAGAGGGAGATGAAATGGCCCCTAGCCAATAATTTATATGTACTTTCTCATTACTTGTTGTAATTCTCTTTTCTCTAAATAGCTTGTACTTCCCGGTCAGTAGAACTGATGAATATACATCCTTTTTTTGCCTGAAATTTTGTGTACTATCTTTTCTGTCTTTAATGCATAATTTACTCGTCATTCGGGATTCGGCCCGTTTTGTAGGACTTAACCAATTTCCTAACTTATTTCTTGCTCAAATATTCTTAATGCCGTTGATCGCCGTTCGGGCATTAGAAAGTTCTGATAATTTATTAAGGAAAAAACCCCTTCTCTCTGGGACTCAGCCGTTCGGGCTTCAGACCATTTTTTAGGACTTAGCACATTCTTGCTTCAGATATTCTTTTACAACGTTGATAGCCGATCGAGTTTCAGATCAAGCCTTAGGATAGCTTTTACGACGTTGATAGCCGGTCGGGCTTCAGGTTAACTTTTAGGACTTAGCAGTTTTCTTGGTTTTCTTTGCACCTGGGCTTCTTCATAACTTGGTAGTCGTTCGGGCTTCAGACCAATTTTTAGGACTTAGCCGTTTGATTTCAGATAACCTTTTACAACACTGATGGCCGGTCGGGCTTCAGGTTGACATTTAGGACTTAGCATTTTTCTAAACAGCAAGTCCCTGTGATCTTTGCTAATCCTCTGTAAGCCCGTCCGGGGTACGTGCACAAAAAATGAATCATAAATGCCCCAGATTAATCGTAACCACCCAATGCCACATGTTGCTCATGGATTAGGGATTTGTGCGGCACTTTCCCTATTTATAGAGAGGTGCTTCCCCTAATTTCTCCTGCTGTTTTCTCATTTTTCTTTCGAGCTTTCTCTCTCTAGAATTCCCAGAATTCCCTTGCATACTCTCAAGCCTTCTCTCTCTAGAATTCCCAGAGTTCCTCCAGCGTTTTTATGTACTACTCCTCTAGCTCAGAATCTGAAGAGATGCCTTTGATTCGCAAAAGCAAAACATCCGCTGGTAACCAGGCCGAAGGCTCTTCGTCCCAAACACCTAAACCGGCCAATCCTCAGGCCAGCAAACATATCGAACAGCCACAGGAGGACGAATGTCTGTCCGGAGATGACCTCCAAGTTTACAACAAGGGGATGCCCGAGCGGCCACCCCGCATTGCCATACACTTCAATCGCATACGCAAACACAAACAACGTCTCCCAGAAGATGTCGAATGGCAACTTAGCCAGTTGTTGCCCCCACCAAGGGAATACTACGCCGGATTCATTCGGCACCCTATGAGGCACCGACCGGGGCACGTGCTAGTGCACCTTGACGCTCTGACTACTGGGCTTCGCTTCCCTCTCCATTCGTTCATAGTGGAGTTCTTACACCGGGTTGCTGTACTGCCCGCTCAGTTCGTGCCCAGCACCTACCGCATTCTGACAGGCTTTATTATTCGGTGCCACGAGTTGAGGATCACCCCAAGCGTCGATCTGTTCCTTTATCATTACTGCTATCAGCCCTACTGGACGACCGGGTACCTGAAACTGGTAGCTCGTTCTGATCGTCAGCTGTTCACAGAGAACGTTACCCCGCAGGCTGACCGGGAGGAGCAGTTTTTGTTCATTCGGGTAGGTGATTCTCTGCCATTCCCGGATAGGTGGAACGCATACCCCGTTCGGGATTCTCTGCCCAGGGTGGACGCCGTTCTACGCTCCCAAGCTGAGTCTTTTCGGATGGGAGGGACCAGAAGTCTTCGCAGCTTTGTCACTACCTCGAGCATGTTATCTGCTGGAATCGGTAAGCATAGTAGGATTTTAACCCGATCACCCTTCGCTCTCACAATTCAACTTCTTATCTTTTATTTCTCTTTCTTGTAGGTGTGATATCTCCCATACCCGTCTGGCACTCTATCTCTTCTGCTAAAGGAAAGGAGAAGATGATAGCCGATCGTGATTCGGCGGAGCAAGCCCGTAAGAGGCGCAAAGGGAATGATGGAGATCAACTGATCCCGATCGACCATGTGGTTGATTTGACCGGTCCGGATGTTGAACCCAAAAGATCGGTACCTGCTAAAACCTCAACCCCGGTTCTTACTAACACACCGATCGATGATCGGATGTTTGTTGAGTTTTCAAATATGGGGCCCAGATCAGAGGGGAGGTATCTGTTCGGGCTGATGCCATCTTCTATGTGGTGTCATACTGCGATCAAAGTTTCCCCGAGCTTCACCAACTTGACTCACTGGTCGGATCTTTTTGAAGCAGGTCACCAGGAAGCACTCAAGGTACATTTCATTCCGACCCATGCCTTTCTACTATTCATGTTTTACCTTATCTGACTTTCATTGTAATCTTGTTTTCAGGCTGGCGTGTACTATCACAAGGCCTTTCTTGCCGCTGAGAAGGAGATGAAAGCCCTGGCCAGCGATCGGGATGACGGCCAGGTCCTCCTTTCTGCCGCTCGGAAGTTAGCGGCCGATCTTCAAGAGCAGGCCAAAGAGGGTGAGAAGGCAAAAGCTGCTCTGGCCGAGATGCAGGAGATGTCCCGTCGTCGCGATCGGGAGCTTAAAGAACTCCGGGCCAAGGTGCGGGCTGCTGAGTCTGCTGGTATTAAATTTGACAAAGCCGTTGGCGACCATCTGCCTGAACCCTACACGGTCAATACTTCCCAGATTGCTCAACAATCGATAGTGGATTTTCAACGGGGAAAGGGCCTGAACGTCGCTCTGGAGAACACGGCCCGACAATTCCTGGGTCCTCACCTTGGACAATTCTTGCGTGAAAGCGAAGATCCAATCAAAGCAGGGATCGACCTCCTGGACAGCACGCCGGAAGGGAAATCTTTTTTGGATGTCCTGACCGAGAAAACTGTGAAGCAGAGTCAGGACCTGCTTCTGGACAGGAACCTTGAATTGATCCTAGAGCATTTCCCCAAGCCGTTCGATCCCGACGAATTAGGCTTTGACGATCTGTTCGGGAATACATATGATCGCATTATGGAGAAAAGGTCCAAGGCAGCGCCTGATGATGCAGTGCAGGCAGGGAGCTCTCAGCCTACATCCTCCCCGAACGGAAATCCTCCAGTAGTGTAGCCTTCAACTGTAACTTTTTGTTTCTTTATTCTTCTTGTATATTCCGGCTAGTAATGCCGAAGAATAAACTGGACTTCTTTCCTTTATCTGTTGTCTTTTTTCTATTCTTCCTTTGATTTTTTGTTCACAATCTTTTCTACGTGGCCGAACCTCACTCGGCTCATGTATCTTTATATCTGACACCTTTCCCGAACCCGTTTTGATCCTTTTTCCTGTTCGTGACGCACGGGTTCCAAACTCTTAGCTGAGGTGAAATCCTCCAAGCCGTTTTGATCGTGACCACAGGGTCAAACTCTCAGCTGGGATAGGGGCTCCCTCCAAACTGTTAACCCGTTCGACATTCGGTCATCCGGAATGATTTCCCGTGTTAACAAGCTGAGATGAGACTCTCTTCACAATTGTTCTGACATCTTTCCCGAACCCGTTTTGATCCCTTTTCCTGTTCGTGACGCACAGGTTCAAAACTCTTAGCTGAGGTGAATTCCTCCAAGCCGTTTTGATCGTGACCACAGGGTCAAACTCTCGGCTGGGATAGGGGCTCCCTCCAAACTGCTAACCCGTTCGTCATTCGGTCATCCAGAATGATTTCATGCGTTAACAAGCTGAGGTGAGGCTATCTCCCTTCCAAACCCATAATTCCGATGCATTCCGAACTGTTCTCTCTGGCTCGTATCATCCATATTAGGGGTCTGAGGTAACCCTTTTCGAACTGTAAGCAAGATCACCGAATTTGGGTCATTCCTTACTTATAGCTAAAAGGGCGACTCGCTTCCAAGTCAAGTTTTATGACTGAGGCGAGATTTTTCAAAACCATAGTTCCGATTCCCCGGGCGACAATCCGTACCTTATCCGAACGTCGCTCGGTTAATCCATATCTTACAGTCTTGACATCATCTCCAAGCCGCTTTGATCCCTTTGCCCGTACGTAATTACAGGGTCGACTTTGGCTAAGTTGACGACTCAGCTCCCTCCAAGCTGTTAACCCGTTCATCATTCGGTCATCCGGAATGATTCTACGTGTTAACAAGCTGAGGTGAGAATCATTGTCCTTCGAACTCCAGGCCATTTTGATCCCTTAATCAATGCGTAATTACAGGGTCAAAACTCTTGCTGAAATAATGGCTCCCTCCAAACTGCTAATATGTTCGTCATTCGGTTTTCCAGAATCGATTCTCATATTAACCGTTGAGGTGAGACTATCTGAGCGTCAAACTCCCAGCCGTTGGCTGAGAATGACTTTCCTTCCATGCTGTTAACTCGTTCGTCATTCGGTCATCCGGAATGATTGAGTTAACCACGGGCACCGATTTTCTTATCCTCAATTCTTCAAGCCGTTTTTGATCCCTTTATTCTTACATAAATCTAGGGTCAAAAACTCTCTAAGCTGAGAATTGATTTTCCTTCCATGCTGTTAACCCGTTCGTCATTCGGTCATCCGGAATGATTGAGTTAACCACGGGCACCGATTTTCTGAGCCTCAATTCTTCAAGCCATTTTTGATCCCTTTATTCTTTCATAAATCTAGGGTCAAAAACTCTCTAAGCTGAGAATTGATTTTCCTTCCATGTTGTTAACCCGTTTGTCATTCGGTCATCCGGAATGATCGAGTTAACCATGGGCTGAGTTTGTATGGAAGTTATGTCTCCCTCTCTATACCTTCTTTTTTTTAGAGGTGGCAACAGCCGTTTTTACTGATAAAATTTCCTTAGATGCTCCACATTCCAAGTTCCTGCCGGCCGGCCTTCGGTATTTTTTAGACCAAACGTTCCTGAAGCATACTTCTTACATACTTGGTAGGGGCCTTCCCAATTTTGTGCCATTTTTCCCCCTTCGAGCGGTTTGCTTTTCTCTCGCTTTCTTAGCACCAGGTCCCCTACCTCGATTGAACGAACTTTAACTTGCTTATCAAAATATCTTCTTGTGGCTCTGTGATATTCTTCCATTCGTGCGGCTGCCAGATCCCTTCTTTCTTCTATGAAATGCAATTCGGCCCGTAAGTTGTCTTCATTCTGTTCTGGGCTGTAATGCACCGTTCGGTGCGTGGGAACTAGGATCTCCGTTGGTACTTTGGCCTGGAAACCATAGGAAAGGGCAAATGGAGTCTCTCCAGTGGCCGTTCGGGGTGTGGTCCTGTAAGTCCACAGGATATAATTCAACTGATCAGGCCACGATGAGGAGTATTCTTCCAGCTTCTTCTTCATACCATCCATGATAGTTCGGTTCATATTTTCTACCTGGCCATTCGCCTGAGGGTATGCCACGGACGCTCTGGAATGCTTGATTCCCCATTTGACCAGGTAGTTCTCAAAATTCCGGCTCACGAACTGCCTTCCATTGTCAGTTACAATCTGTTCAGGGATTCCGAATCGGCAAATGATATTTTTCCAGACAAACTTCTGGCATTTAACATCTGTAATGCTTGCTAGTGGCTCGGCCTCTACCCATTTGGTAAAGTAATCTATCCCCACGATGATATACTTGTTGTTTCCTAGGGCCGTAGGTAGAGGACCTAACATGTCTATCCCCCATCTTGCGAACGGAAGAGCCACTGTCATTGGGGTGTAGAAAGTGGCCGGCCGTCCGGGGACCGGTGCATAGAGTTGGCATACCTTACATTTCCTAGTATGTGCAAAGCAGTCCTGTTGGATAGTCGGCCAATAATACCCTTGCAAGATGATTTTTCTGCCCAGTGTCTTGGGCCCTTGGTGGCTGGAACAGATACCTTCATGAATTTCTTCCATTACAGATGCCGCTAGATCGGGTGGGAGGCATTTCAGATACGGCCACCAAATGTCTTTTTGTACAGCTGCCCGTCCACCAATTCGAACATGGAAGCCCTCCTCTGGATGCATTTTATTTGATAAGCAGGATTTTTATCTTGTGGGAGGGTTCCGTCTTTCAGGTAGTTGGTCATATCCACGACCCAGCTCGGGACGGCATAAGATATGGCCTCGATCTGGAGCACCATGATTGCTGGGGTCGCCAATGTTTCCCGATGGGCAAAACGTTGGATATGAGCCGGGATCTCTTGTGCCCGATCGTCGAACGCTGCATTCTCTAATTTGGACAGGATATCTGCTTCAGTATTTTCAATCCTGGATATTTGGTCGAGCATCACATGTTCAAATTTTCTTATCTGCTCCTCTACTATCTCCTTGTATGCCTTCATTCTTTCTTCTTTGGCCTCAGCAGTGCCATTTACTTGATGTACTACCAATTGACTATCTGACCGGACTTTTAGCCGATCGGCACCCAGGGCCTTTGCATATTTTAAACCAGCAATGAGAGCCTCATATTCAGCCTCATTGTTGGTTACCTTGAAGTCAAAATGGATAGAATAATATGCTTTGAACCCCTCGGGCGATGTAATCACAGCTCCAGCTCCACAACCCTTGGCACTAGCCGCACCATCCACATACATTTCCCACCAGTTATCCAGCCCACTGTTCTCTGAATCTGTTTCTGAGGGCCGGGCGGTACATTCTGCAATAAAGTCTGCCAGGGCCTGCCCTTTGATAGTAGGCCGTGGTTTGAAATCCACCTCATATTGCCCGATCAGGAGGCTCCACTTGGTAATGCGTCCACTTGCCATAGGATTTCTCAAGATGGTGGCTAGTGGCTGGGTGGTATACACAGTTACCGGGTGGGTCTGGAAATATGGTGCTAGGCGTTTAATGGCAGCTATCAGGGCCAGTACATTTTTCTCTAGCAAGGTGTACCTGGTTTCTGGACCGTTCAACGCCTTGCTTCAAAATAGATTGGCCGTTGAACGCCATCCTCTTCTTTCAACAGTACTGTGCTCACGGCTAGGTCAGCTACAACTAGGTACATATACAGGTGCTCCCCTGGTTCGGGTTTTGTCAAGACCAGAGGGGAAGACAGATACGTCTTGAAATCTTCAAAGGTCGTTTGGCAGTCGGCCGTCTATTCAAAAGGGTTGGCTTTCTTCATGATCTGGAAGAACGGGATTGCTCGATCGGCTAGTTTGGATAGGAATCTGCTCAGGGCTGCTAACCGACCGGTCAATCTCTGCACTTCTTTGAGATTTCTTGGAGCCTCGATGTCCACAATTGCCTTTACTTTTTCTGGGTTGGGCTCAATCCCCTTCTCGCTCATCATGTACCCCAAAAACTTGCCTCCTTTCACAGCAAAAGCACATTTCTTGGGATTCAGCCTCATATTTGCTTTTTGCATTATCCCGAACACCTTTTCTATATCCAGGACATGGTTTTCCCTCTTTTTGCTTTTGATCAGGATGTCATCAACATAGGCTTCCATTGTGACACCCAGCACATCTTTGATCAGCATCCCGATCATCCTCTGGAAAGTTGCCATTGCGTTTTTTAATCCGAATGGCATGACGATATAGCAAAACACGCCATCCGAAGTAACGAACGTTGTTTTCTCTGCATCGGCCGGGTGCATGAATATCTGATGATAACCTCGGAAAGCATCCATGAAGCTCAGTAACTCACATCCGGCAGTTTCATCCACTAGCAGATCGATCCTCGGCACTGGATAGGGATCCATGGGGCACGCTTTATTCAGGTCAGAGTAATCCACGCACATTCTCCAAGTAGATTGTTTTGGGGCTAGAACCACATTGGATAGCCATTCTACGTGGATTACCGGATGGATGTGCTTTATCCTTAGCAAGGTGGCCACCTCCTTCTTTGTGAATTCCCGCCGTTCGGTTGCTTGATACCGTTTCTTCTGTTGGACTGGTTTTGCATCTGACCGAACGGCAAGTTTGTGACATATTATCTCCGGATCAATGCCGAGCATATCTTCTGGCCCCCGGGCAAACAGCACCTGAAACTTTTTGAGGACGGCGATCACGCCATCCCGGATATCAGCCTCCAGATCTACTCCGATAGCCACCTTTCGGTTCGGGGGGGAATCGAGGTCGATTTGGTCAAGAAGGGTGGCGGGTTCTGGGTGTGCCTCGAACTCCGTTCGGTGTGTTTCCACCTCAATTGTATTCACCCGCATCCCACGAGTGTTCATCTGTTTCAGGGCCTCCCGATAACATGTCCGAACTGTTGTCGGATCAGTTCTGGCCACCCCAACCCCAGTGTCTGTAGGGAATTTGATGCATGAGTGGCGGACAGAGGCTATTGCCTCCAGATCTTCCAGTCCCGGTCGGCCCAATATGGCATTGTGGACACACTTTATATCTACCACCACGAACGTCATTCGGAGTGACGCTTTGTGGGTTTCATCCCCAATTTCAACCATTAATTGGATGGTCCCCTCAGCCTCGATGCAATTACCGGTAAAACTTGCCAGTGGAGTCCGTAGGTGGGTCAGTTGGCTTCTTTTTAGACCCATTTTCTAGAATGATTGTAGATACAATACATTCACACTGCTCCCGGTATCGACCAGCACTCGGCGGATTAAAGCATTGTCAATACACATGCTTACCACCAGTTCATCCCTGTGCGGGCTTGGAGAGTTAGGTAGATCAGCTGGCCCGAACGTGATCGGGTCTGTCCTTCCTTTCTTCTGAGGGGGGGTGGAGACGGATCCCACATAAAGACTTCACTCGAACCTTTTCCGTTCGGCGTTCGAATCTCCGGTCTCCCCGCCCCCGAATATAACCTTGACCTCCATTCGAGGCTTCTTTCCAGGGCCTCTCGAGCCCTCCGGCTCATCCCTGGGAGGAACATACACATCATTCTGAGGCTGGGCGTCACGTTGAGCATCCCGGCGCCAGCTATTAGGTTTCCTGGCCGGTTTCAACGTGCCCATAGCATTCGGATCTTTGTTCACATATTTGCCCAGATGGGCCCTTCGGATCAGATCCTCAATTGCTGTTTGTAGGGCCCTGCAGGCATTGGTGGCATGACCCTTTCTGTTGTGATATTTACAGAAAGCATTGTCATCCGTTCCCATGAACTGTCCAGAATCAGTCGGGATGGAAATATTGTCCCTCTCGTGCTGATAGATGGTCGCTATTGATAGAACCAGGGGTGTAAATCTCCCTTGTTTGGGAGGTAAAGTGGCCGCTGGGCTAGGACCCAGCCGATCGGCCATTCTGATCGGGGTAGCAGGCGTAATGACCTTATCCCTGATCATTATCTCCTCTTCTAGGGCGGCATGATTGCGAGCCCTATCTAATACCTCGGCGTACACCGTACCCGGATTTTTCTTCAATTCTTTGTACAACTCCCCCGTTCGGAGAGCATTCGTGAACAGGGTAATGGCGGTATCATCCGTCATGTTTCCCACTGTTAAAGTCTCATCCCTCCACCTTTTCAGGAATTGATTGAGGGTCTCTTTGACGTTTTGCTTCACGCTGGTTAAATAGCTGAAGTGCCGTTTGGGATTGGCACTGGAAGCAAACTGAGCCAAGAATAACGCTGATAACTCGGCAAAGCTGTTGATTGACCCGGGTAGCAGTGTCCCGAACCACTCCTGGGCAGGCCCCCTGGGCGTGCTGAAAAACAACCGGCAAATGGCGGCCTGGGGTGCTCCTAGCAGCATAAGTCCCCCTTGGTAACTCCTCAAATGTACGTGGGGATCTCCCACCCCGTCATAAATTTGGCCGGTCGGGGGCTTTGCACCCCCTTGGATATCTGCGTACATGAGTTCCCTGGTAAACGGGGATGTAATTCCCAGCTGAACTGGTGCGGGTTGTACAGGTACCCTGTTCATCTAGTCCCGCATTTCATTCATTTGCCTCCTCATCTCGGCCATCTCTTCCTCCTGGGCCGTCAAAGGGGGCGGTGGTGGAGCCCTCATATCCGTACAGTCCCGGTCCCAGTGCCGCTGAGGGGCCCTAGTATTTTCCCGTTCGGCATACTGGAAATGATGACCAACGGGAGTTGGTCCTCTAGCTTGTGACCCGACCGGGGTTCGGTCACTGGGACTGTGATGCGCTGTTGGTGGGGCGCTACGTCGATTATCCCGATGGACATGTGAACGGGATGACGCCGCGGTTGTTTCCGCGCGTGGAGTTTCTCCTGTAAAGCTGGAACCTCCTTCCTCTTCGTTCGCCATATGCTGCATGAATTGGGCCATGTCACGCATGGCCTGAGGATTTCTTCTCAGAGATTCGGGAATCACAAAATCCCCATCAAAATGAGGATACGATCCTCGACTGGATTGTCCCTGAGGGTTTTGACTCCCCGGGGTGTGACTCCTCCCGTGACGGTGTGAACCGTCGTTTGTATGATAGGAACTGATTCTGACCATTTTTGAAAAATAGAGGTTTTTTGGATGATTAGAAAGTGAAACTTTTCGCAAGTTTCCCACAGACGGCGCCAATGTTGAGGGTAAATCTCGTAGATCCGAAAGCCCAACACGAACTTTGGATATATCAGGAATGGCCCAGAATCAAAGCGTGTAAAAAATATAAGATCTGAACTAACTAAAACTCGAAAGCTCACTTGTATTAATTAACCAATCTGATTACAAGGAATTTCCCGATCGGTATGTCGGAAACTATGCTTTAATACAAGAAATAAGGGCAAATGATGCTATTCTAGAGCTTGAGTATTGAAATGCTAACCCTTACAATGACTTGAAACCTTCTATTTATACTAATGGAGAGCATGGGCTGCCTCTTGCTGATTGGCCGTTGTTCCACCGACTTGGTCATCCATGCTTCCACTTGCTGATGTCATAGTCTGGCATTAATTGCACCTGGCCACTTGCTGATTGGCCGTTGCTCGAATGGGATGTCGGGCTGTACTGAAGATGCTGTCAAATTGGCCCAAGTACGATATATAGCCCGAACCTCGTTCGGTATGTCTTCTTACTGGGCCAACCTTTATTTGGGCCGAACTCCGTTCGGTATGTCTTCTTGCTGGATCTATTCATCATAGAATGATGGGCCCGTTGCTTGGGCCGGGTATCTTGGGCCTTCTCGATCTGGGTATTGGGCCTCTAGGTCAATATCCCAACAAATCCAAAACCACTTCATTTCCCAAACACTTTCTAAAATATGGACAGTCAGCTAGCAAAGAATCTTTTATTCAACCTGAACAAATTTGATGACTAGAAAATAAGGATGAAGGCACATCTTTTAAGGATTGGTACATTCCTAAACCAAAATTGGAATGGACAACTGAGGACAAGAAGAGGAAAAATCTTGACAACATTGCCAAAGATATTCTCTTTAAATCTGTTGATGAATCCATATTTCCCAGAATCAGGAAATGTGAAACTACAAAGGATGTATGGGATGAGCTCACAAAGATCAGATCTGGTGATGAACAAGAAAAGGATAACAAACTGACCATAGCCCTCAAGAAATTTGAGGACTTCAAAATGTTGTCTAATGAGTCTATTCATGAGATGGAATCCAGGTTCCTAAAGATCATAGCAGAAGTCTCAGACCTAGGGAATGATCTATCCCAAAAATAGATTTCCCTCAAAGTCTTGAGAGGCCTGCCCTCAAAATGGGACATGAAGGTGACTGCTATGAGAGATAGCAGGGATCTAAGAACCTTGTCAACTGACAAGCTCTTTAGTGACGTAAAAGCATATGAATTTGAGATGAAGGAGATGAAAGATGAAAGAGAGGATGAATCCAAGACACTAGCCTTAGTGTCTGAGCCAAGCACATCGAGATCCAGTGAAAAATCCCTCAACAATCTCCTCACTGACGAGCAATTTGCTATGTTTGTAAGGAAGTTTAAAAGATTTATGAAGAAGGAGGGATCTGCCCCAAAGAAGCCATACAACATGCCACCCAGGAGACAAGGGAGACCTCAATCTAGTGAGGACATTGTCCTATGCTACAACTGTAGACAGCCAGGACATTACAAAAATGAGTGCCCTCTGCCCTTAGCTCAAAAGTATCAAGGGCAGCAGGGGACTGGTCAAAAACTGGTTACATGAAGGATTTCAAAGGAAAAAGAGAGGCCTTTGTAAGTGAAAAGAAAAAGGAGGAACCTCAAACTGATGATGAAAGCAGCTCGAATGATGAGAGCTCCTCTTCTGATAGCTCAGAAGAAGCACTTCTTTGCTTAGGATCCTGGCAGGTGGCTGAAGAAGGCAGCAGGTGCCTCACTGAAGAGAGCAGCAGGTGGCTCAATGAGCCTTCCACCAGTGGAAGAGAAGATGATGAATGCAGCTCCCCTAAATGCCTAATGGCCAAAGACCACTACAATGATGTTGAGGTAACATCCTTCTCTTCCTATAGCTCTAGTGATTCTGGACCAAACAATATAACACTGGAATCTTTGTTACAATACTTCCAAAAAGTCCAAAATCACCATGTTCTCTTAAAAGCTGAAAATGATAGACTGAAACAAGACATTAAGGCCATTCTTGCCAAATTACTAGATGCCTTAAACAAAAATGATGTCTTAGAAAAGGAGAACAAAGAGATGAAAAACTCCCGCACGGATAGTAAAAACCTTCACCCTACTGTTGAAGTTATTCTAAATAGGAAGAGAAGAGGTCTTGGTTACTCATCCCCCACTAGACTCACTCAAAACTATACATCTACAAGCCATCAACCAAACAGAAGAAATCTAATCTACCAAAAAATCCATTCCCCAAATGTTCCCACGAGAAGGAACCAACCTGCTCCCAAACCAAAATCCAAACTCCTGTATAAATCAACACCTCCTAACCATCAAAACACAAGAACCTGTTGGCAACCAACCAATAAGACCAACCACAGCCAAAATACCAAGCAGACTCCTCAAACCAATAATCCATTTCCCACATCAAGAAGGAAAAGGATTAATAAATACATATCCATCCCCTATGATTACAACACCTGAAATGGCTATAGACCAATCTGCTTAGAGCTTAATGGTTCTAGATGGGCATGGATGCCTAAACTTGTACAAGGGAAATCGCCCACTAACTTGTGGGCTACTGCTCAACACTGATCTATACAGGAAGGTGCTGGAGCAGCTGAAACACAAACATGGTACATAGATTCAGGCTGCTCCAGACACATGACGAGCAGCAGGCGGCTCCTGTCAAACTACATAGCAAGGGAAGGACCCAAAGTGACATTTGGGAATGTAGAAAAACAAGGAGAAACCAAAGGAACTGGAGATCTATCAATCAATGGACTCACAATCCAAAACATATCCTATGTTAAGTGTTTGAAGTTCAATCTCATAAGCACAAGCCAACTCTGTGACAATGGCTATAATGTTACATTCTCCAAAGACATCTGCTTGATTATAGATGTAAAAAATGACAAAATTGTGCTCTCTGGAAGAAGAAGGAAGGACATGTATGTGGTTGATTGGAGCTCAGCTAAGGAAGGGATCTGCTTGGTGACAAAGGCAGATTCAAATTTGAGTTGGGAATGGCACAACAAACTAAGCCATCTCAACTTCAAAACAATCAACAAACTGTCCAAAAAAGGACTGATGAAAGGACTCCCTGAAATCAACTTCAAAAAGGACCATCTCTGTGATGCTTGTCAAAAAGGAAAACAAACCAAGGTATCATTTAAATCAAAGGAAGTGGAATCATCAACTAGGCCCTTAAACCTACTACACCTTGACTTGTTTGGACCAGTTGAACCAACAAGCCTAAGTGGTAGATGGTACACCCTGGTTGTAGTTGATGATTATTCTAGATACACTTGGACATTATTCTTAAAGAAGAAGAATGAAACAGACAAGAAACTCCCTGAATTGATGAAGCTAATTCAAAATGAAAAAAGTCTCTCAATCCAGAAGATCAGGTCAGATAGAGGTACTGAATTCCTCAACTCTATCATAATTCAGTACTGTGAAGAAAATGGAATCCATCACCAAACCTCAGCAGCAAGAACACCTCAACAAAATGGTGTTGCTGAAAGAAGGAATAGGACACTCAAGGAGGCTGAAAGGACAATTCTAGAAGCAGCTGGCTTACCCAAAAGATTTTGGACAGAAGCAATCAACACAGTTTGCTACACTCAAAATAGAAGTCTTATTCATAAGACTCACAAAAAGACACCATATGAGTTATGGAAAGAAAGGAAGCCTAATGTTAGTCATTTCCATGTGTTTGGATCCAAATGCTTTATCCTAAACAATGGAAAAGACTATTTCAAGCCATTTGATCCCAAATCTGATGAAGGGATCTTCCTGGGCTACTCACCAACAAGTAAGGCATTCCGGATCCTCAATAAAAGAACTCTGGTGGTAGAAGAATCAATCCATGTGGTGTTTGAAAACCACCCCACTGCTCAATCAAAAGATGAAGGTGAGTCATCCAAATCAAAGGACACTGGAAAGGCTCCAAGCTTCCTTCCAAATAATAATGTTCAAAGAGATGGAAAGGCAGTTGACTCAAACGGCAGCCCACTGCCAGCAGTTCACTCAAACGGCAGCCCACTGCCAGAAGTTGACTCAACTGTCAGCAGGTGACTCACCAAAAGACAACCTTCCAGGCACTCATGACATTCCTAATCATCCTATTCTACCAGAGGATAGTGAAGATGAAGAAGAGGAGGATAACCAACAAATTCTAACCAAAACAAAAACATCTGACACTAGATGGTTGAATAAACATCCTCTCACCAAGTAATTGGAGACATCAATACAGGGGTTCGTACCAGATCAGCAATTCAGAGAGAAGCACTATTCTCATGCTTCATCTCCCAAATTGAACCCAAGAAAATTGAAGAAGCCCTACTTGACTCTGACTGGATACAAGCAATGCAAGAGGAACTCAACTAGTTTGAGAGAAACAATGTTTGGGAGCTTGTGTCCAGACCTTATCATCAACATGTGATAGGAACTAAATGGGTATTCAGAAATAAAATGGATGAGTAAGGCACCATTGTCAAGAACAAGGCAAGGCTGGTAGCCAAAGGCTACTGCCAGGAAGAAGGTATAGATTTTGATGAAACCTTTGCTCCTGTTGCCAGATTGGAAGCAATAAGAATATTCTTGGCTTATGCTGCACATAAGCAATTCACAGTCTATCAAATGGATGTGAAGAGTGTCTTCCTAAATGGTCTACTAGAAGAGGAGGTCTATGTGGAGCAACCTCCTGATTTTGAAATCAATAGAGAAAAGGATCAAGTCTATAAATTACAGAAAGCTCTTTATGGACTCAAGCAAGCCCCAAGAGCATGGTATGACACTCTCTCTGAATATTTAGTGAATAATGGGTTCACTAAAGGAAAAATAGACAAGACTCTATTTAAAATAGAAGAAGGTCCCCACATACTGCTTGTTCAAATCTATGTTGATGACATAATTTTTGGTAGCTCAAATCAAGCACTATGTGAAAATTTTTCATTTCTCATGCAAAGCAAATTTGAAATGAGCATGATGAGAGAGTTGAACTATTTTCTGGGACTACAAGTAAAGCAGACTCCTCAAGGTATCTTCATCAACTAAGCCAAATATACAAGAGATCTCATGAAAAAGTTCAAGGTTGAGAACAAGTCTACGGTCAAGATACCCATGAATACATCACAAGGTCTAAGTCAAGATGAAGATGGCAAAGATGTTGATCCTACACTTTATAGAGGTTTGATTGGTTCCTTATTATATCTCACCACGAGTAGGCCAGATATATCCTACTCAGTTGGTGTATGTGCAAGATTTCAATCTAAACCTAAGGAAAGCCATCTTCTAGCTACAAATAAAATATTGAGGTATCTAAAAGGTAATCCTAACTCTGGATTATGGTACCCAACAAATGGAGGTTTTGAACTCTATGGCTATTCAGACTCAGACTTTGCCGGATGCAAAATTGATAGAAAAAGTACCTCAGGTAATTGTCAATTGATTGGTGGAAGACTTGTCTCTTGGTTCAGCAAGACACAAAACTCAATTGCTACTAGCACTGCCGAAGCTAAATACATAGCCACAGGTAGCTGATGTGCTCAAATACTATGGATGAAATAGCAATTAAAGGATTATGGAGAAGAAACAAAGGAGATTAGCATATTGTGTGATAACACAAGTGCTATAGCTATCACTCATAATCCATTTTTTCACTCAAGAACTAAGCATATTGAGATCATGCATCACTTTATTAGAGAACATGTTGAGAAGAAAACCATCAAGCTTGAGTACATCCCCACGGAAAAGCAGTTGGGTGACATCTTCACCAAGCCATTGAATGAGTCTTGATTCAACCAACTAAGGCAAGAACTTGGAATTAATGCTAGATGACTTAGATCAAGTGAAGGAATAACCCTGCACCTATTCAGGGGGAACTTGATTACAAAATCAAGGGGGAATTCCTAGCCACCTGCAGAGGGGGAACTTCTATGAAGTACTGGGGAGTAGCCACCTGCTAAAGGTAAGCTACTCAAAAATCACAAGGAATGAAGCATCCAGGTCCAAGAAAGTCACTATCAAACTTTCACAAGCAAAAAGAGCAAGAATCCGAGCAATTGGCTCAGCAGTTAACTGCTATCCAACAGCAGTAGGCTCAGCAGGTGACTGGCTACTAGTCCACTGCTACTACCATAATGAGAGGACTTGCATCAATACGTTCTTAAATTCGAAGACAAGCCTGGAATAAGGAAAGAACAATGGAGGTAAAAACACTGGTTCACAAATTCGAGCAGGTGCCTGCCAGCAGGTGTCTCCCACACGAGCAAGCAACTACCTCAAGTCAGCTGTTGGCTCAATTTCTGACAAAATTACATAGAATCTCAGCACATGAAATATACCATCTTGATCCCCTCATATCCAGGATTCCAAAAAGGTAACTCTTATTCCTAGAAACCGTAAAAAATTTACCAAACATGAGCCCCCTGCTACCAGTGTGAACACAGTTAATGCAAAGAGAGGCAAGACGTATTCTCCAACGGCTATATTCCAACGGCTAGTTCCCGATAGCCTATAAATACTCGCTCCATACAAATCCTTCACACTTTTTACTTTGCAATCTCTCCCTTGTTAATTCTAAAGCTCTCAAACTCTTTCTCAATACTCTCAAAAGCCTTCTTCCACACTACCATCACAATTCCCTTACCTCTTCATACACACACAATGGATTCCCTCATCCAAATCTCCAAATCTATTTTCACCGGCTCCATTCTGAATACTTCCAAAGTCCTTGAAAGAGCTGACAACAAAGATCTAATGAGGGAACTGCTGAGAAAACTTGAGACCACGGGACTAATGAAGATGACAACCTACCCATACTCTTGCTTCTACCCCGCGGTAGTAGCAGAGTTCTACATCTAGTCCACTCCTGGGACACTGAAGTCTGTGGTAAAGGAGATCGAGGTCGAGATAAAGAAAGAAGACATAAGGGAAATCCTCTCCCTACCTGGAGATAAGGCTCCAACTGTAACACCCCCAAATTTCACACCAAAAAACACTTTGAAATAATACTTTATTATTAATTTTATTTGAAAACATCATAGTTGTGCAGCGGAAAATTCAAAGGGGAATAGGGGCGTTACCGCCACACTCGGTTCTAACCTAACCGAGTGCATAGGCTAATCACCTCCAAAACAATTTATGCTCCAAAACAATTAGTCACTAAAGATCTTGAAAGTATAAGTTACAATGATTCACTAATTAGGCGTTCTAGCGGAATCTCTCTTGAATCAACATCATCATCAAATAGATACTCAAGTCTTATCTCCTGCACAAATAAAGTACAGAACGAAAAGAAAAACAAAGAGACAAAAATTAGCCGGAAATGCCAAGTAAGTCCCACCCAACCCCGTAAAATAATCAAGTTTGGTACATATATAAGTTTTTGTAAAACCATTTGGGAGGAAAAGTCTTTTCAAAACATTCATATCTATCATAAGTAAAACAATATTTATAATAAATTCTCATAACTTAATTCATATGTAAAATATTAATATTCCAAATCATAATAATTCCAATCACTAGAAAATGTAATAAAAAATCTCATAAATATTCCAAAGCATATATCATATACACAACTCCAAATATCCATCTCAAAACTCACTTAAGCACTTTATCACAATCCTTATCAACACATAATCAATGTCCACAAATATGTTTTCCAAACCAATAACACAAGTATTTGTACTTTAGAAGTTCACAATTAATAAAATGATTAAGTATTTAGTCAACTCTTTAACCCAACTCTTTAAGAGTAAAATGCCAAAACATTTGATTTACCTCAAAATAGCTTTATAGCTAATTCTCCTAGTTCATTTAGAAGGGCGGTGCTCAAGCGTTATCTCGATTCTTGAGCCCAGTGATCCTTTGTTTTGTACGGTCACTCCGATCTACTCTCGGTAACACATCTCATCTATTAGAATCTAGACTTCTACCTTAAGTGTGCACACCCCCTAAAGGGATTCCAAGCCCTCTGAGTAGTATGAAGTCTAAGTAGTTCTGACGTCAACGTCTCCCTACTCCAAATGGGATATACTCCCTAAGTTCAAGGTTCAAAGACCCTTAAGAGAATAGGTACTACTACTACTGCTCTAATAAAAAGGGATCTGATGCCCAGTTGTTCGGGGTGGTTACCGAACCCTCCAAAATTCATTTAATTTGTTTCACACCTCTCGATTCTAGTAGTAGTAATCCTAACCCTCCCTCACCATTAACGGACGTGAAGGTGGTCCGACACATGCGGATTTCTCCCGCGGTGCCCCATTTATGAAAACAGTCATATCTTGTCTTTTAAAAACTCAATATTTATGTCTTATAGACATTAGTGTCACCATTAAAAATATTAACTTTCCTTTGTTTTCTCAAATTCCAATCAAAAGTTCATATCTTTCAAAATACGCTAAAATTCCCATGTATTTTCTCAAAATCGAATTTACTCACAACACCACCAAAATATTCACCATTAGAAAATCTCCCAAAAATCATATACAATAACTTGTATCAAAATCCAATAATAACAAACCAATATATATCAAGTACAAACAACTTCAATTTACTCAAATTTAATACACACAATACATTACTCGAATTGTACATTAAAACATTCAAAATAATTACGAGGCAAAAGGTATAATTTTGGTTGCAATGAAACTTACCTCGAATCGCGATTAAATCTAACCGAAGCTTCTACCTTGATCTTCTCGAGATCCACCTTCTAGAATATGGAAATTTTAGAATTACTAATTGTTGTAGCCCTTTGCTAATTCTTATACAATTTATGATTTACTTATCCCTTTTATATTATTATTATTATTATTATTATTATTATTATTATTAGTATTAGTATTAGTAATTTTCAGTCCAAATTTTGGTCACCCCAACTATGTAGTTACCGGCCCAGCTAAATAGAAATCCAACCCATTCATTAAAGCTAGGAGCTGAGAATGAAAAAAATAGAAGGTGCCGGTCGTCTTCTTCGTGAAACGCCGGAAATGAGCAACACGCAGGGGGAAAGTTTACCTCGATTGATGCGTGAAACGGAGGCGCGGTGCACTCGTTCTGGGACGGAGAAGGTCAGAGATGGACTGGTGGCGGCGGCAGCTCCTCCTTCTTCCTCATTTTTCGTCGTTACGGTTAGCCCGACAAAACTCCGGCGAGCGATATCTCTCTCGTTTCACGACCGTTTTATATGATTCTTTCTCCGTTGGATTCCTCTAAGCCGGCGGAAGATTTTGGTTGTGTTTTCAGCTCTGTGTTTTGGGTTTTTTTTGTAGGATTCAAAAATCATATATATATATATATATATATATATATATATATATATTATATAGACGTACGTATACGTGTGTGTGTATATGTATATCGCTGCTACTTTGTGAATGGGAGGAAAATGCAGGTCTGGCTGCTATTTATACTATTAGTTCGAAGTTTCTAGGCTGCAGAACGTATCTTTTCATAATAATCTTTCCATAGTTGGCTTCCGCTAAATAAAGTATGTATACGAGTGAATCTACACATATAATGTAAGTTTCCTTCTTCGTTCTTAACTGAAACTGAGTGTACGCCTATTATTATTAAGAGGCTAATGTTTACATATATACTACTACCAGGCGTTAATATTGTACCGTTGAAATAGTTAATATAATATGTGTTGGAAAAATGTGTTAAAATTGCATTAAATGGTCCTTTTGGGGCAATTATTTGAGTGGGGTCCACTTCCGATTTGGGTCGGGTCAAAGTGGTTTCGGATTGTCCTTGTTAAGGGCTACAATTCGATATATGGTACACTCAAAACGGATAACGGGTGAATGAGAAATTGATTCTCGAAGTTCACTCGTTGAAATGGAAAAACTGGGAAAATGGTGAGTTTCTAGTGTGTTTTATCCCACACCGAAAAACTCAAGGTATTTTCACCCCCTTATAAAGGGAAGCCTCTTTTAAGGAGTTAAGATTCCTAAAGGGAAAGGCTCTCTCTTACGCGTAGGGGGGGGGGGTGCCGATCAAATCCCGAAACGGAGAAGAAAAACCGCGACTCGTGTGCGCGGGCGACCTGCGGACACGAATGTCGTCCGAAAACCTATCATTCAAAGATACGGATCAGAGTGTTTCGCATCAGAGTTGCTCCAACTCTGGTGGAGGTCTTCTGGTAGCATCAGAACTGCTCCAACTCTGGTGGAGGTATTCTGATCGCGCACCAGAACTGCTCCAACTCTGATGGGGGTATTCTGATCGCGCACCAGAACTGCTCCAAGCCGTTACAACCATTAAATGCCCAACGTTCTTGTCTTTTAATGCAACGTTAAATGGACAGTTTATGGATGATTCAATGCCCAACGGACTGGTCATTGATGTCCAACGTTCAGGTCCATTAACACCCCATTTAACACACAACAAATCCTCCTATAAAAGGCTGGCAGGTGCTTTGCAACAAACACTCGGTTTGACACACGCACAATACATTCCTCACGAATTTCTTGAGCTAAAAACACCTAAAGCTACTCAACAAACTTCCTTTTGTGTTCATACTTGGTTCTCGTTCGCTGGAACTCTTGTTTGTGTGCTCAAACATTAGTTCGTAGTCATCGTATCCTGGGAAACGATTGTTGCAACGCTCCTAGCACCGTGGGAGGCAACAAATACGTTTTAAGGAAATCGTGCGTAGCACGAGCTTTGACTAATTCTGCTTCATCTCCTTTCCTGTTTTTCTTTAGTCATTTTATTTAATTAATTCATTTTAATTAAATTTCTTTATTTTCCGAAACACACCCAACAATCTTAAAACGTATTTCTTTGATTGTGTTACTGTGGTAAACAATCTTAAAACGTATTTGTTGAGCTTGTATCATACGGATACAATCTTAAAACGTATTTTTTGATTGTTCTACTGTGGTAAACAATCTTAAATCGTAGTTTGTCACTTTGGTGAACGAACTTATTTTTTTGTGTTTTCGGAAAAACGTTAAAGAACGAAAATGACTTCTCAAGAAAACGAGATTGGTGTTGGGCACAATGTTCTGAACGACAATCACTCTGAAAGTGGAGCACCGGTGAACAATGGTTCACAACGCGGTGCATCTACTTTGGCCAACCAAAGGGCTATCCCTATGGTGACCGTGCCAAGCAACTCTGTGGAGAAACCCGAGAAATTCAACGGGTTAAACTTCAAGAGGTGGCAGCAAAAGATGCTATTCTATCTCACTACTCTCGGTCTTGCTAGATTCTTGACCGAAGATGCGCCGATAGCAACCGGGGGTGAGGTGGATGCGCAATCTTTCAACGCGGTTGAAGCTTGGAAGCATTCTGACTTCCTTTGCCGAAACTACGTGTTGAACGGGCTGCATGATGCTTTGTACGACGTTTATAGCAAATTAGCTACGGCTAAGGAGCTATGGAATGCTTTGGACCACAAATATAAAAGCGAGGATGCCGGCGCAAAGAAATTTGTTGTTGGTCGATTCCTTGACATTAAAATGGTGGATTCGAAGACGGTCTTGAGTCAAGTTGAGGAGATGCAAATGATCTTCAACGAAATTCGAGATGAAGGAATGACAGTTAGTGAGTCTTTCCAAGTGGCGTCAATTATCCATTTATTGCCGCCGGCTTAGAAGGATTTCAAGAACTACCTTAAGCACAAGCGAAAGGAAATGAACTCGGAGCAATTGATCCTCCGTTTGCGGATTGAAGAGGATAACCGGAAGAACGATGGGAAACTCCCAATTGTTCATGGCGCCAAGGCCAACGTTGTGGAGCATGCTAAAGGCTCCCAAAATAAAAATAATGGGAAGAGCAAGCTCGGTCCCAAGGGAGGCGTTTCCAAGACAAAGTTCAACGGAAAATGCTTCAATTGCAATAAAAATGGACACAAGTCCTCGGATTGCAAGGCACCACGGAAGAAGAAAGACTCTCAAGTCAACTTGGTGCAAGGTGGGCAAAAGGATGAAGACATCATCCTAGCGGCTGTGGTTACGGAAGTCAACCTCGTTGGATCCAATTCCAAGGAGTGGTTTGTGGACACCGGTGCAACCCGGCATATTTTCTCAAACCGGGAGTTATTCACTACTTTTGAGCCATCAAATGGTGAGAAGGTGTGGATGGGAAACTCAGCTCATTCTGCGGTTGAAGGCGTGGGCAAAGTGGTCCTGAAGATGACTTCGGGCAAGGAGCTGACTCTAAACCAAGTGTTGTTCGTTCCGGAGATACGCAAAAACCTGATTTCCGGTTCGTTGTTGAACAAGCATGGCTTCCGCATGGTTTTTGAGTCGGACAAATTAGTTTTGTCTAAATCGGGAATGTATGAGGGAAAGGGGTATACATGTGATGGGCTGTTTAAGCTCAATGTAATGACTATTATTAATAATAATAATAAAATCCCTTCTGCTTACTTGCTTAAGTCTTCCCATGTGTGGCATGGTAGACTAGGACATGTTAATTTTAATTCTATACGTAGATTAATTAACATGGAGCACATTCCTAAATTCACAATTGATGTGAAGCACAAATGTGAAGTTTGTGTAGAGGCAAAACTAACGAAAACGTCTTTCAAATCGGTTGAAAGAAAAACGGAACCACTTGAATTAATTCATAGTGACGTTTGTGATTTTAAATCAATACAAACACGTGGCGGTAATAAATATTTTATTACCTTTATCGATGATAGCACTCGCTATAGCTACGTTTATTTATTAAAAAATAAACACGAAGCAATCGATAAATTCATTCTTTATAAGAATGAAGTGGAAAACCAACTTAATCGACGGATTAAGACGGTTAGGAGTGATCGAGGTGGTGAGTATGAAGCACCAATTGGTGACTTTTGCGCTAGTGTGGGTATAGTACACGAATGTACCGCACCCTATTCACCTCAATCAAACGGTGTTGCCGAACGAAAAAATCGCACATTGAAAGATATGATGAATGCGATGCTAGTAAGTTCGGGCTTGCCACAAAATATGTGGGGCGAAGCAATCTTGACAAGCAATTACCTTTTAAATAAGGTTCCCCGGAAAAAATATGATAAAACTCCGTACGAGTTGTGGAAAGGCAGACGGCCTTCCTATCAATATTTAAAAGTGTGGGGGTGTCTTGCTAAGGTGCTTGTACCAACACCTAAGAAAATAAAAATAGGTCCAAAAACGGTGGATTGTATTTTTATTGGATATGCACAAAATAGTAGTGCGTATCGGTTTTTAGTGTACGATTCGAATAATCCGGATGTACATAAAAACACAATAATTGAATCAAGGAATGCTTCATTCTTTGAAGACGTATTTCCATGCAAGTCCAACGAAGGACCAAGCACGTCAAAACGAACATTTGACGTAGCTATGGAAAATACTAGCGAGGGATCCGGAGAAGAACCCGAACCCAGACGTAGCAAACGTGCTAGAATTGAAAAATCCTTCGGACCGGATTTTCTCACCTACCTGGTAGAAGTTGAATCGGATATTCTAACATGTATGGTAGAAAATGAACCGGATTTTCTAACATGTTTGGTAGAAAATGAGCCACGGACTTATACGGAAGCCGTGACGTCTACTGAAGGTCCTATGTGGAAAGAAGCCATCAAAAGTGAGGTGGATTCTATCCTTAAATATCACACATGGGAATTGGTTGATCTTCCTCCGAGAAATAAACCTTTGGGATCCAAGTGGATTTTTAAACGGAAAATGAAACCTGACGGTTCCATCGATAAGTACAAGGCCAGACTTGTAATCAAAGGATACAAGCAACGTGAGGGCCATGATTACTTTGACACGTATTCTCCTGTGACGAGAATAAATTACATTAGGATGATACTAGCAATTGCCGCATTGCGGAAATTGGAAGTTCATCAAATGGACGTAAAAACCGCTTTTCTAAATGGCGATATAGACGAAGAAAACCTATATGGAACAGCCCGAGGGCTTTCGTGTTCCAGGCCAAGAAAGGAAAGTGTGTAAATTAATTAAATCATTGTATGGATTGAAACAAGCCCCTAAACAGTGGCACGAAAAGTTCGATCATGCAATGTTAATTAATGGGTTTAAAATAAACGAAAGTGACAAATGCGTCTATGTGAAGAGCACGGTAGACGGCTATGTCATTTTATGTTTATACGTGGATGATATACTCATCGTGGGTAGCAATAATCTAATGATTAATTCTACCAAAAGCATGTTAAATTCTAAATTTGACATGAAGGATATGGGGCTGGCCGATTTAATCCTTGGGATTAAAATAATTAGAGGACCTGACGGTCTTACGCTAAGCCAATCCCATTACGTTGATAAAATCCTTACGAAATTTAATAAGGATGATTATCAAGAGGCAAGGACTCCATTAGATAAAAACGTACAACTTACCAGAAATCGTGGAGAGTGTATTTCTCAAGTAGAATACGCTAGGATTATTGGAAGCTTGATGTATCTAATGAGTTGTACCAGGCCTGATATTGCCTTTGTGGTTAGCAAGTTGAGTAGATATACTAGCAACCCCGGTGCTGAACACTGGAAGGCAATAGTAAGGGTTCTGAGGTATTTACGTAAAACCCAAAACCTTGGACTGCACTATGGAAGATATCCAGCTGTACTTGAAGGGTATAGCGACGCTAGTTGGATATCCGACATAAAGGACTCTAAGTCCACAAGTGGATATGTTTTCACTTTGGGAGGTGCAGCCGTATCATGGAAATCCTCAAAACAAACGTTAATAGCTAGATCCACGATGGAGTCTGAGCTAATAGCCTTGGATAAGTGCACTGAAGAGGCTGAATGGCTACGCCATTTTGTCGAGGATATTCCAAGTTGGGAGAAGCCTGTCCCTCCTATATGCATACATTGCGATTGTCAAGCGGCAATTGGAAGGGTACAGAGCAATATGTACAATGGTAAGTCTAGACACGTTCGTCGTAGACATAACACCATTAAACAACTCCTCACAACGGGTGTTATCACTGTTGACTACGTGAAGTCAAAGGATAACATAGCGGATCCGCTAACCAAGGCATTGGATAGAGAATTGTTGGAGAAGTTGTCACGAGGAATGGGACTAAAGCCCGTGAATTGAAAAGTTCTATAGTGGATACCCAACCTAGTTGGTCCTAGGTTCAAAAGGGACAACTAAATTATAGAGCGAAGGATGGTCACTGTGGGGGTCCCGGACTCCTACCCACTCCTCGTTAAAACAGTGACTCTCGCACGAGGTTAGCAAAAATGTTTGCTTTAATGATTCTAAAATGTTGATCTACTCGATAACATTGGAAGAGTATGCGGGATACTCGTGAAAGAATCACCTATGTGAGAGAGAAGAGGGCCGCTTCAAAGGAGAATTGTATAGGCTCAGTTCTTTAGAAACTCTTATAGAACCAGGACGGTGACCCATGGCCAAAACGGGCACATCCATGAGAATGGAACAAAGTTGGAAGGTTCTTGTGTAAAGATAAGTCAATGTTTACATGACGTCAGTATAGTTCAAGGACATCGAGTCTACTAGACAGCCAATAAATAAACGTGTCTTTACAACGGAAGGTTCAAAGGATAAAACCTACCTCTCCGTATGCAAGGATCATCCGGTGAACACAACGTGTCCTCCAATCTTCGTGTCTTTTTAAGTCTCGAAAATCAATTTTCATTCATGTGGGGGATTGTTGGAAAAATGTGTTAAAATTGCATTAAATGGTCCTTTTGGGGCAATTATTTGAGTGGGGTCCACTTCCGATTTGGGTCGGGTCAAAGTGGTTTCGGATTGTCCTTGTTAAGGGCTACAATTCGATATATGGTACACTCAAAACGGATAACGGGTGAATGAGAAATTGATTCTCGAAGTTCACTCGTTGAAATGGAAAAACTGGGAAAATGGTGAGTTTCTAGTGTGTTTTATCCGGAGGGCTTAGAATACCTTTAGGGGGTGTGCACACTTAAAGTAGTTGTTTCCGTTTCCAAGGAGCAGTTGTGGTACCGGCGATAGTTCCGGGGTGGCCGTATATAACAACGGACCACCGGGCTCAACCAAAGTGTTGAGTACCGCCCTTCTAAATTACCGGGAAGTTAGATACAAAGTGATTTTGGGAGAAATTCAAAAGAGGAGAATTTTGGTGTTTCATGTATTTTGGAATTATTATGGTTTACGAGTTAATTATGGGATTGAGATTTTATATAGATATCGTTTACTTATGATTTATGATTTATAAAGTGTTTTGAAAAATATTTTATGAGGTTGTACGAATTTATATATATTATTTATTATTATTTTAAAAGGTTAGGTGGAACTTACTTAGCATTGTTGCTAATGTTTATTTCTTTTATTTTTCTTGTGCTCGTATTTAACAGGAGGTGATCATGTAGACCTAATAAATAACTTAATTATGTAATTAGTGGACTAATTCAATTAATAATTTTTATGATTGATTATTAGAGATTCGGACCTCATATAAATATTTAAAATATTTGAACTCATAAATTAATGGGTTAATATAAATAAAGTAATTAAATAATATTTTTTTAGAGTAAATTAATGGTGGTTATTGAATGAAAAATAGGATGTTGTAGTTAATTATATTCGGATATTGTATTTAATATTAGAATTCAAATATTGTAATTAATGGCTGAATTAATAAGGTAATTTGATTAATAAAAAGTGATTAATCAAATAAATTCGAATAACTAATAAATTAAGTTAATAAATTCGAATAATAAAATAAAAGGAGAAAATCGGGTAAAATAATTACAAAGAGAATAAGTGACTAATTATATCATCTTAATTAAAAAGGTGAATATTTAGAGACCGGAACTGAAGAAGAGAGTTAGGAGCATCGGGATTTAAGGTAAGTTTCACGTCAACCGAAATTAGTTCTTTTTCTTCGTGATTTCCTTTAATTATTTTTGTGTGCATATTTTAGAATTGAATTTATGTGTGCTGAATTTGAGTGAATATTATTATATGAAAGGGTTGTATTTGAGATATTAGTTGATATATTGTTTTGTTGATATGAGTTATTATATACGATTTTGGAAGATTTTGTAATAGTACGTAATTTGTTATCTTTGTGGGAGTTTGATGAAAAGGAAATTTTTGAAGTATAAACTTCGAGTGATTTTGAGAAAACAGAGAAAAATAAATATTTTCATAAATGGTGAGCATCACGGGAGAAATCCGTGGTGTTGGTTTTCCACGTCCCTTAAAATGTGGAGGATGGTTAGGTCTACTACTACTCAATTTTTGTTGATTTTGGTTGAGGTGAATTGACGGTCGGTAGAAAACATCCCGACTTTTGCATAGTAGTGATAGTAGTAGCTCCTAATCATTCAGTTTTTGAGGTGGGGTAGTTGGTAGAAAACATCCCGACTACCCGGATCGACTTACTAACCCGGAGGGCTTAGAATACCTTTAGGGGGTGTGCACACTTAAAGTAGTTGTTTCCGTTTCCAAGGAGCAGTTGTGGTACCGGCGATAGTTCCGGGGTGGCCGTATATAACAACGGACCACCGGGCTCAACCAAAGTGTTGAGTACCGCCCTTCTAAATTACCGGGAAGTTAGATACAAAGTGATTTTGGGAGAAATTCAAAAGAGGAGAATTTTGGTGTTTCATGTATTTTGGAATTATTATGGTTTACGAGTTAATTATGGGATTGAGATTTTATATAGATATCGTTTACTTATGATTTATGATTTATAGTGTTTTGAAAAATATTTTATGAGGTTGTACGAATTTATATATATTATTTATTATTATTTTAAAAGGTTAGGTGGAACTTACTTAGCATTGTTGCTAATGTTTATTTCTTTTATTTTTCTTGTGCTCGTATTTAAGAGGAGGTGATCATGTTGATTTTGATGCTGCAATGTTTGAGAGCGCGAATTAGAAGACAACTATGTAGTTCACTAGAAATAAACTTTAATATTTGCTTATGACCCGAACATCTTGATTTTTGTTAAACTCGTGTTTTGGTAGATAGCCTTAGCATCCAATCATTCACGGATTGGATGTGGCGGTGACATGCCCCTTTTACATAGTTTTTATTAATTTCCGCTGCAAACTTTTGAAGTTTTAATCATTAAATAAAAGTTCATCTCTATTTCTAAGTATTATTTTGGGTGGAAAATTTGGGGGTGTCACAATCCTGATCAAGAGCAGGAAAAGGGAGGACCATGTACGGGACATGGAGAGGGTCTTCACCACCATGGAAGGAGCGAGAATGAGGTTGAACCCGAAGAAGTGCGCCTTCGCAGTCCGGGGGGGAAATTCCTTGGCTACATGATGAGCGAACGGGGGATTGAACCTAACCCGGAGAAGGTAAAGGCCATCATGGATATGGAGGCACTTTCAAAAAGTTCTTCCAAGTTAAGCTCTCCATTAAAAAACTCTAAGACAACCACAAGGCAAGTAAGATGAATACTAACAACGCAGGGAACTCTCAAGACCTCTCCTCACGACTGGCTCACAGCAGGAGCTGCAACCAGGCGACGGGGGCCAGTCCACCAGCCTGTGGAGTCGAGGAGATTTCGGGATACTCACTGACCTGATCCCCCAGGAATTCCGTAGGGACCCTAACGCGCTATGGGAGATCGTGGATACCATCCGCCGACTGGCGGACCAACGGGAGGAGGAGCACGTGCATACTGCCAACACCGAGCGGATCCCGCTCTCACCCATCTGCCCCATGCAGTCTTTCGCCGAGCATACCGGTGAAAATAACCATTCCCGTCGTTCGGTCCATTCCAGGATAACTCAGAATATCCGCTCTCCGGATATGGGGGCGCCGTAGGGATCGGGCCCTTCGGGGGAACGCATCGCCACACAGTCCAGGACCCCACGCCGGTCATGCCCCGCAATGGACGGGCGGCTGGAGAACGCACTCCCGTGGTGGATGGCATGATGGCGGAGGCCTGGGTATACCATGGCCAGCATGATCATGGCATCATTCCAAGGGGTAACACCTTAGCGGTGGTAACCCCCGCATCCGCTGTGGTCGATCCGCGAGATGCCATGCTCATGGACATGCAGAGATAGATCAATGAACTGAACCGACGTACGGAGAATACACAGGCGCAGCCCAGGATTGCACTTTCACCCCCTTTCTCTGACAGGGTAATGGTAGTGGATATTTCACGGGACGTTTGGCCTCCCGGAACTCTGATTTATGATGGGGCCGGGGACCCCAAGGCTCATCTACTGTCTTATCAAAGGACGCTCTCTATGTTGGGAGCCTCCGACGAGGCTGTTTGTAGGCTTTTCTTCAGCACCCTCAGGGGGCCAGCGCAAGAATGGTTCGGGTAGCTCAGGACCGGATCCATCGACAACTTTGAACAATTATCCTGACAGTTCATGGCTCAGTTCGCATCGAGCTCTACGCCCAAAAAACATTTCAGCTGGTTGACGAACGTCTGCCGGGATAAGGGAGAATCCTTATCCGCTTTCCTCATTAAGTGGAGGGATGAGACCCTGAAGGTGGAGGATCTCCTGGAGAGTACCGGCATCACCCTCTTCACCAATGCACTGACGACCGGGGACCTCTATCTGGACCTAAAAAGGAACCCTGGGAGCAACTATGCTGAGGTGCTGCCTCGTGCACATAAGTTCACTGCGATCGAGGCGGAGATTTCGCAGCGGGGCGGAACAGCGACCCCTGCAACACGCAAGGTATCGGACCGATTGGGTCCCGGGCCTGTGGACCCACCGGAATCTATAAATAAAAAGACGATCGGCGGTTACGTCCCTTGGGCCACACAGGAACGCCCGGGGGACGACTTTCGCATAAGCACGGGGCCTGCTCCTTTGGCCTACCCCCATCAGCCAGATTTTCGGGGCGATCAAGGACAAGGGGCTGCTCAAGGAATCGGTACCTACCAAGGGGCACATGATGGGCCGGGACACGGGAGCCTACTGCGAGTATCATCGCAAGCAGGGACACCGAATGGATGATTGCCAAAGTCTGAAGTACGCCATCCAGCAACTCATTGAGAGGGGATACCTGGGTGAGTTCACCATGGGAGGAGCGTACCAGGGCCAGCTCACAACAGCATAGCAGGCCCTACAGCTAGCGTCGGGATGATCGGCGGGAGGCTAGGGTCAAGGAGGAGGATTTCCGTCATAGCGGCAAGCGACCAGAGGCATCACTCGGGCCGGTCGGCACCAAGAAGAAAATGGAAATCAAAATGATTTTCGGAGGGGCAGAAACCGGGGATACCCTAGCGGAAAGGAAGAAATTCAAGAGGACCCTCCAAATAAATTCCATTTCTGCACCTCCCACGAAGAAGTATAAGACCGAATCCATTACGTTCGGACCAGCAGATCTGCCACAGTCGCGTGGACCGCACAGGGATGAGCTAGTAATCAGCATGGATATCCGGGAATGGATAATCCGATGAGACTTGGTTGACACTGGGAGCAGTGTCAATGTTTTATACTGTGACGTCTTCGAGAGGATGCATCTAAGTAGGGCTAATTTGAGCCCCCTGCGGACACCCTTGGCAAGTTTCACCGGCCACATCATTGATGTAGAAGGGACGATCGTCATGCCAGTAGAAATCGGGGACGGGAAGCACCGGGCGTCTATCCCTATGACGTTCGTGGTAGTGCGGTTGAAGTGCGCCCACAACGCCATTCTGGGACGGCCCGGGTTGGAGGACCTAGAGGCCATCTGCTTCGTACGGCATTCCTGTATAAAGTTCCCCACGGAGACTGGGGTGGACGTGGCCCGTACGGAGCCAGACACGGCTAGGAAGATGACAGAGAGGGATATGAGGGTCAACAGCATTACCGAGAAAGCCCGGTGAGAGGAGGCCATGTTCCGACCGGAGCTGGCAACCTTGTTAGAGGAAGTGGAGCTGGATGACCCCTCCGATAGGAAGGTGTCCATCGGAACCGGCCTGGAGCCACAGATCCGGGAAGGGGTGATCTTAATCCTCCGAAGGTTCAATATCTTGTTTGCCAGAGGACCGAAGGATATGCCGGGAATTGATCCCGAGATCATTTGTCACAAATTGGACGTTCAGTCGAACGGAGGGACTTCATCAAAGTGGAAGTCACTACCCTGCTCAACATACGCCACATTCGGCCTGTTATGCATGTGGAGTGGTTATCCAACGTCGTCCTAGCACCTAAAGGGCCCACATGGTGGATGTGCGTGGATTACTCCGACCTCAATAAAGCTTGCCCGATGGACCCCTACCCGGTGCCGAGGATCGACCTTCTGGTGGATGAAACCGCAGGATGCGAGCTGCTCAGTTTCATGGATGCCTTCAGGGGGTATCATCAAGTGTTTATGCATCCGGACGATGCTGAAAAAACTGCTTTCGTCACATCAGACGGAGTATACTGCTACGTGGTCATGCCTTTCGGTTTGAGAAATGCGATGGCCACCTTCCAGAGGATGATCGGGATATTGTTCAAGGACGTCCTCGGGAGAATCATGGAGGCGTACATGGATGATATCCTGATCAAGAGCAGGAAAAAGGAGGACCACGTACGGGACATGGAGAGGGTCTTCACCACCATGGAAGGAGCGAGCATGAGGTTGAACCCGAAGAAGTGCGCATTCGCAGTCGGGGGGAAATTCCATGGCTACATGATGAGCGAACGGGGGATTGAACCTAACCCGGAGAAGGTAAAGGCCATCATGGATATGGAGGCCCCCAAGAATTTGAAGGGTGTGCAGAGGCTTACTGGGCGTTTGGCGGCTCTCAGCCGATTTATGTCAAAGTTGGTTGATCGGGCAATCCCCTTTTTCCAGATCATGAAGAAAGCCAATCCATTTGAATGGACCCCGAAGTGTCAGACAGCTTTTGAAGACTTCAAGACGTACCTCTCTTCACCGCTCGTTCTTACCAAAGCGGATCCCGGGGAGCAGCTGTATATGTATTTGGCAGTGGCCGATCTGGCGGTATGTTCCGTCCTGTTGAAGGAGGATGATGGCGTTCAGCGGCCTATATACTTCATTAGCAAGGCACTAAACGGCCCAGAGACCAGGTACACACTAATGGAGAAGACGATCCTGGCCCTGATCGCATCAATGAAGCGCCTGACACCGTACTTCCAGGCACACCCGGTGACGGTGTTCACCACTCAGCCGTTGGCCACTATCCTCAGGAATCCAATGGCGAGTGGAAGCATTACGAACTGGTCCTTGATGATCGGGCAATACAATGTGGAATTCAAGCCAAGTCCGACAATCAAGGGGCAGGCACTAGCGGATTTCATTGCCGAATGCACAACACGTACGGAGGAAGGGGAATATGGCAGCAATGACTTTGACAACTAGTGGGAAATGTACACCGATGGGGCAGCAAGCGCAAAGGGATACGGGGGGTGTGGTCGTCACTTCCCCCTAGGGTTTCAAGGCTTATTACTCCATGGAATTTAAGTTCAAAGTCACCAAAAACGAGGCCGAGTACGAGGCGCTAATCGCAGGGTTGAAATACGCGAGGGCCCTCGGTGCAGCCCGTCTGAAGGTGCGGATGGATAGCCAGTTGGTTGTTACGCAGATGAACGGCACCGCTGAAACCCGGGAGGAGCGGATGAAAGCTTACAGGGAGCTCGCAGAGGAGCAAACTGTGCAGTTTGAACAAGTGATCATAGACCTGGTACCTCGGGTAGAGAACGCCGAAGCTGATATCCTATCCAAGCTAGGCAACCCCCTATCCGAGGATCAGACGCCGGCCGTCCCAAAACACATCCGGAGTTTCGCTAGACGGGAAACACTACTCCGACCAGCAACGGAGACAATCCAGGTAAATGCTGTTTCTTGTGCAGATCCCAGCTGGGTGAAGGAGGTGGTCGATTATCTTAGGTGTGGAACCCTCCCCTTCGAGAAAGATGGACGAACCTCCGGAAGGGCCCCGTGGATAAAAAGACGAGCGGCGAGTTTTGAGGTTATCAGGGGTGAATTATACAAAAAGACGTTTGGCGGACCATACCTCAGATGCTTACCGCCGGACTTAGCGGCAGCAGTCATGGAGGAAATTCAGGAGGGCATCTGTTCCAGTCATCAGGGACCCCGAACGCTAGCAAGAAAAATCATCCTGCAGGGGTACTACTGGCCAACCATCCAGCGAGACTGCTTCAGCCACACTCAGAGGTGTGCAGTATGCCAGCAGTACGCACCTATGCCGGGAAGGCCGGCCAGCTTCTACACCCCGATGACCGTCGCCCTACCATTTGCGAGATGGGGGATAGATCTGCTGGGGCCTCTTCCCAGGACGACCGGCGGTAAGAAGTTCATAATAGTATCCATTGACTATTTCACCAAGTGGGTGGAGGCCGAGCCATTGAAGAACATCACTGACTTCCAATGCCAACGCTTCGTCTGGCAGAATGTATTATGCCGGTTCGGCATCCCAGAACAGATCATTACGGACAAGTGACAATGGCTGGCAGTTCGTTGGCAAGGGTTTCGAGGCATATCTGGCCAAGTGTGGCATCCGGCACTCTAGGGCCACAGTCGCGTAGCCGCATGTAAACGGCCAAGTGGAAAATATGAACCGAACCATCATGGATGTCATAAAGAAAAAACTAGAAGATTACTCCTCAACCTGGCCGGAGCAGCTGAATGATGTCCTATGGACGTACAGGACGACTCCAAGGATGGCGACCGGGGAAACACCGTTTGCACTGGCGTACGGATTCCAGGCCAAAGTCCCCACCGAGGTACTCGTGCCCACACACCGGACATTGCACTTTGACCCAGAACAGAACAAAGAAAATCTGAGGGCAGAGTTGCACTTTATCGAGGAGAGAAGGGATCTAGCCGCATGGCGCATGGAAGAATACACCGGGCAACCAAGAGATATTTCAATAAGGCGGTGAAGATCAGAGAAATCAAAGTCGGAGACTTGGTACTGCGAAAGCGGGAGAAGAGTAAGCCGCTCGAGGGCGGCAAGATGGCCAAGAACTAGGAGGGGTCGTACAGGGTATGTGAGAAGAGATTGGCGGCAGGGACGTTCCTCCTACAAACCGTGGAAGGACGCCACGCTGGCATATGGAATGTGGAGCATCTGAAGAAGTTCTACCAGTAGGTTCCCCGGAAAAAAAAAGAACGGGGAGACAAAAAGGAAGTTTCAGTTCATACGATGTAATAGCGGGAATTAATGAAAACGAGCAGGCTTGGACATTATCCTAAAAAGTCTCGTGGTTTTCCCTTTCCGGGTTTCCACGATAAAATCATGGTGTACATTGTCATCATAGGAACACTACGAGCCTCCCAGAGGAGATTAACATTCTCCGTCAAGCGATACCAATCATCCGAACGATACAACCACCGCACCAAAGACCCCTCAAAAAAAAAGAAAAAAAAAAGAGGGGCACTGAGGAATCCCCAAAGGGGATAAACCCGTTCCGCATCATAATCGCGGTCGAGCCGAGCTCAGGATCCAAAGGACCGGGCCAAATGGGCAGGTAAGACGAACGGATGATGGGACGAAGCACTGGGGAATCCCCAAAGGGGATAAACCCGTTCCGCATCACAATCGCGGCCGAGCCCAGCTCAGGATCCAAAGGACCGGGCCAAATGGGCAGGTAAGACGAACGGATGACGGGTCGAAGCACTGGGCAATCCCCAAAGGGGATAAACCCGTTCCGCATCACAATCGCGGCTGAGCCTAGCTCAGGATCCAAAGGACCGGGTCAAATGGACAGGTAGAACGAGCGGATGACGAGTCGAAGCTAAAGACCACTCAAAAAAAAAGAACAAAAAAGAAAAAAAAAGGCACTGGGGAATCCCCAAAGGGGATAAACCCGTTCTGCATCACAATCGCGGCCGAGCCCAGCTCAGGATCCAAAGGATCGGGCCAAATGGGCAGGTAAGACGAATGGATGACGAGACGAAGCACTGGGGAATCCCCAAAGGGGATAAACCCGTTCCGCATCACAATCGCGGCTGAGCCCAGCTCATGATCCAAAGGACCGGGCCAAATGGGCAGGTAAGACGAACGGATGACGGGACGAAGCACTAGGGAATCCCCAAAGGGGATAAACTCATTCTGCATCTAAATCGCGACCGAGCCCAGCTCAGGATCCAAAGGACCGGGCCAAATGGGCAGGTAAGACGAGCGGATGACGGGACGAAGTTAAAGACCTCCTGAAAAAGAGGGAGGCACTTGGAATGAAGTTAAAAGACGATCATAGCAATCAGGCAATACACTTTATTCATCGGCTCTACCGGCTGGAAAGTACATAAGCATACACGAGTTCGGAGTGAAATCAAGAGTACAAAATAACTGGAGCCGGCACGCCTTGGGGAGCTATCCTTGAATATAGATATGCCTGCAAGAGCTTTCTATGAACCCAAACCAATGCCCGGTTGTAGACCAAGATTGTTTGAAGGCCAAAAGAGTTCCCAAAGGCGTGAGAGGTGAAGTAAGCTGACGTGCACTTTTGTCAAGGTGCGTCAAAATAAATTCAATACTAAACACTTATACGTAGTATAGTGTAGTAGAGTTCGTATCCGCAGGGAAAGGTATAATTCTCTTTCTATGAACTTAATGAATAAAAAGGGGGTTTTGGTTTGAGTGATTTAATTTAATTAAAAACTAAGATGAACAACCTATATGTGTTTAATTCAAGAATAAAAGGGAGTTGGCTTTGCTACTTTCCACTTGTTGATATATTTTAGTCGATCCTTGTTATATCTATAACTTATCTCCTCTCGAATACTCAATCGAGGAGTATCTCCAATTCATCGAGGGTAGTTATTAACAACGACCGTTCATTAATAACCCTTACTATTAATCAAATATAGAACAACGCCTTATACCGATATAATAATAGCATTCAATCTTTTTAACTCCTTGATGAAATCAATTGAGATTGATAACCTTAACACAACGGTTTCGGTTTAACCAACAAAATTGATCCCTCTTAAGTCTATTAACCACGACCGTGCATTAATAAACCGAAGTTACTTACTTGTGAAACCACCAACGATTAACCATCGGTTCGTTGATCGTTTCTAGTAGTAATTAATGTCGGAACGTTAACTAATCGTCACTTAGCAACCCTCCAACATTAATATAGAATGAGATTAAGGGAAGAATTAATAATCAAGAGAAGAAGTTAAGAAAATAACTCACAACTTTAATAATCAACAAGCTTCAAGAGAAAAACCAAGAATGGAAGTTTAGCTCCTCATTTGGAGACTAAACATAGCTAGAAAAATATAAAGAAATGCTATTATAAACTGAGCTAGAGAGAATGGAAGAAGGGATGATGAAATATGCAGAAAAATGGGGCTATTTATAGGTGTTTTCAACACCTAATGCCGGATACCCGGCCGGGTATTTTGACATACCCGACCGGGTATTTACCTAATCAAATATTTTCCCATGTTTTTGTGTCTTCTGCACGTCTTTTGGTCTGAAATCACAGAATACCCGACCGGGTATATGGTATACCCGACCGGGTATATGGTATACCCGACCGGGTATTTGCTAGTTTGCAGCAGTTTCCTTTGTCACTTCATACCCGGCCGGGTAAAATCCATACCCGACCGGGTTTTGCACAAAACTCAGGTTTCTTCATCCTTTTTGCTTCCAAACCTATCCTAAACTTAAAACCAAACTAACTACAACTTAAAACAAACAATAAAATGCTAGAAATATGATTACAATCAAATGCAAACTCACAACTAAAAACTTGCACAAAACTAGTAAATAAACACTCCAAACAATAATAAAAATGTATACTTAGGCACTAACAGTTAGTGCCTATCAAACACCCCCGCACTTGAACTTTTACTCGTCTCGAGTAAAACAAATCATGTCCATGAAGTTTCCAAACCAACAATTGTAGCAATTACAACCATTCACAAGTGTTTTTGAAAATCAACATAAAAGAATGTTTCAATGATCAAAACACATGAAAAAAGAGTCTTCAGCATCATTGGGTTCCTCTTCTTCTACTCGTTATGTGTACCCTTAGGATCCTGCAAATACAAAAGAAATACTTTCTCTCATTCTCTCATTTTGCCTAGGTGCCCTTTCGGGTTTTCATCCCAGCTTCCCACATTTTCCTTTTTAATTCTCCCCAACTCACTCTTCTTTTTTGCTTTTATTTTGCTTAAGTTGCCCTTTTTGGGTTTTCAACCTAACAAGCTTAAATATATATATATATTTTTTTTTATACAGCAAGAATAAAGAGTATGAAATGGGAGCATACCATAATAGTTCTCCCCCCCCCCCCAGCTAGTCCATGGCACTGCCCCTAGTGCCCACCCGCATCTCCTCCATCAAAGAATCCACCCTGACCATAGTAGCTGTCATGAAAACCGCCTGTATATGGGTATTCCTCATCGTTTGTGTCTGAGCTGCCGCCATATCCGCCATCACCACCTCCGAAATCCCTGTCAACACCATCACTGCCAGCTTGTCCACCTCCTCCGGAGCTAGATCCTCCGAAATTACCCCAATGTGAGGGGTCATACCATGTAGGATGTTGGACTGGAGTGGGCATGTTGGAAAAGTACACTTGCTGGTCAAAATATGCATACATAGGCCCGAAGGCCCGTCTTTGATCGTCTTCCACCCTTTGGTACGCACTGTAGAGATCGTCCATGCGTGTGTTCATTGCCGTTTGGTTAAGATTGAGTTGTTGTATACCGGCCAGCATTTGTTGTTCAAAGGGGGTGTATTGAGGGGGTTGGGGATCGGGTTGTGGCTCTTCTTGTGGTTGTTCGGGGCTGGGTGGTGGCTCAAGTTGAGGGAGGTCATAAAGATAGTGGTCAGGAGTAGTTCCGGGTAGGCAAAGATGTCTCCTATCCCCGAGTTGATGGTTAAAGATGTTTGGAAGTTCATCGGAGGGGATTGTAAAAAGTTGTGTGGGTGAGGGGTTTATGGTCCAATGGTAAAATGTTGTGGTTCCAATGGTGTGGGAGTGACTCACGTCATGTGCAGTGAGTAGAAACTTAAGATTAAGGAAATTCCAATCTTGAACTTGTCTATTTGCACAATAGCCAAATTTGGTACATATATGATGTATGTACTCTCCTATGAAAATTTCACCCATAGCTTCGCATTCCTTTTTTAAATGTTCCCACAAACATGAAGCAAGATCTAATCTAGGAGCTTCTGGGAAGATACCCATAGCAAGAACGGTCAATTCACTAATCCTTGTTTGATGATTATTTGGCTTCCCAAAGACATGATACCCAAACCATTTTAGTGCGATTCGAAGGGCAGGGTGTTGAACATGTGTAATATGCATATGTGAAGATTTAAACACCCTAACCCCTGTCATTCTTCGCCACAAATCATGCACAATGGTCTTATCAACTCTTACCTTTCTTTCCTCCACACCTAAAACCGGTAGACCAAATAGCTCGGCAAACTCACGTTTCGTTAAAGTTCTTGGTATGTTGTTATACCGAAACGTGAGTTTGCTCTCATAGGTGTCCTCTATATCCTCAGTAAATTCAACCGATGCTAGGAACTCATACATAATTCTTTTGTAGATATTATAGGACATGTGGAACAATGTAGTAAGTCCTATGTTGTTGCACAATTCTAGCATCATATCATACAACATCAATGCTCGCAATGTTTCATGAAAAAGAAATCGTGTGGAATGTACCTCTCGGTTGAGTTGGGTGAGGAATTTCTTGTGATGAGCCCTAGACGTGAATTCGATGCTTTCATACCCCGGAACTTGTGGAATTGGAGCACTTGAGTTGGAGGAAGATGCTCTAGTCCTTTTAGGTGCCATAGTTAACTTTTTCTTGGACTTTGGGGTTGGATTTTCGGACTTGGGGCTTGGTGGAGTGAAAAATGTGGACTTTTTGGGAATTGGGTGTTTTTGAGGGTGTGGAGGTGTAGAGAATGATGTGGGGAAGAAGAAATGAGGTTAGGTTTGGTTTAATTTGAGGGGAAAATGGACCTTGAGGATTTGGGTATAGGGTTTTTCGGATTTGGGGATTTTGGGGTGTTTGGGGTTTTTTGTGGGTGTAGAAATGGAGAGGATGATGTGGGGAAGAAGAAAATGGAGTTTATTTGGAATTTAGATGGATGATTGGAATGAATTGGAGCTTGGGGAGTTTGGCTATGGAGGTTTGGGGGGTTTGTTGTTTGGGGGAGAAGAAGAAGATGGGGGTTGGGGGAGAATTTGGGGTGAAAATCCCGTAAAAAGAACTCATTTCGCACAAATACTCGGTCGGGTATTTCGTAATACCCGAATGGGTATTCCATTTCCCGTAGGCAGAAGCCTTTTTGGCTAAATACCCGGTCGGGTTTTCGTAATACCCGGTCGGGTATTAGGCTATTTTTTTGCCTTTTCGTTTATTTATGCCCGACCGGTTTTCTTGTAATACCCGAATGGGTATTTGCTTTTCTGGAAGGCAGAATGTTGTTTTAGCTGAATACCCGGTCGGGTTTTTGTAATACCCGGTCGGGTATTAGGCTATTTTACACTTTTTTTAATTTTTTGATGCCCGGCCGGTTTTTGTGGTTGATACCCGAATGGGTATGCTTGGCAGTAGCTCCCATGGGCGAAAAAAAATGCCAAAACCCGGTCGGGTTTTCTACACACCCGGTCGGGTTTTCGTTATTTTTTTTTATTTTTCATCTTTACCCGGTGGATGAGTTGGCCGGGTATTCTCCTTTTGTGCTGGTACCCGACCGGGTATTGGGAATACCCGGGCGGGTTTACTCAAAATTATTTAATTTTTTTTTTTGAAATGATTTTTTTTTGAAAAGATTTTACACACACACGCTACAAAAATAAAAAGGAGAAATAAAAAATACCGTGCATGGGTTGCCTCCCAAGAAGCGCTTTATTTAACGTCGTGGCTCGACGATATCTTCTGCTGCTCCTCATTCGTAGACCGGTTCAGAAAGGTCTACGACTTCCACATTTTTGGGTTGAAAACCCTCAAAGAAGGGTTTTAATCTCTGTCCGTTCACTTTCAGCACCTCTCCCGTCTCCAGGTCCTGAATTTCCACCGCCCCGTGTGGATATGTTTTGACCACTTTGTATGGTCCGGTCCAACGGGATCTCAGCTTTCCCGGAAATAGACGAAGGCGTGATTGGAATAGGAGGACTTTTTCATCAAGTTTAAATTCTTTTCGTATGATCATTTTATCATGCCATTCCTTCGTCTTTCTTTTGTATATTTCTGCATTGTCATAAGACTCCAGGCGAAGTTCTTCCAATTCTTGTAATTGGAGCTTCCTATGTACACCGGCCTCGTCAAGATTGAGGTTGAATTCTTTAACCGCCCAATAGGACTTGTGTTCGAGCTCTACAGGGAGATGACATGCTTTCCCAAACACAAGTCTATAAGGAGACATACCGATTGGGGTTTTGTAAGCAGTTTGGTATGCCCATAGCGCATCATCAATGCGTATACTCCAATCATTCCTGTTCGGGTTCACTGTTTTCTGGAGTATAGATTTCAACTCCCTGTTTGAGGTTTCCGCTTGGCCATTTGTTTGAGGGTGGTAGGCTGTAGAAATTTTGTGAGTCACACCATATTTTTTCAGTAGGGATCCCACAATTTTATTGCAAAAATGTGTGCCTCGATCGCTAATTAAAATTCGAGGGACCCCGAACCTTGAAAATATGTGTGATTTGAGAAAACTAGCCACCACCTTGGCATCATCAGTTTTTGTTGCTTTGGCCTCCACCCATTTGGAGACGTAGTCTACTGCAAGAAGGATGTATATGTTACCTTGGGAATTTGGAAATGGTCCCATGAAGTCGATACCCCATGCATCGAAAATCTCACAGAAAAGCATGGGGTTTTGTGGCATCTCGTGCTTTCGAGAGATGTTGCCCATGCGTTGGCAATTATCACAAGATTGACAATAGACATGAGCATCTCGGAATAAGCTTGGCCACCAAAAACCACATTCAAGTACCTTCATGGATGTTCGTTTTCCTCCAAAGTGGCCACCACATGCATGTGAGTGACAAAAAGCAAGTATGGATGCAATTTCTGTTTCGGGAATGCACCTTCGAATGACC
The DNA here is from genome assembly GCA_945859875.1 of Cuscuta europaea. Lineage (NCBI taxonomy): Eukaryota > Viridiplantae > Streptophyta > Magnoliopsida > Solanales > Convolvulaceae > Cuscuta > Cuscuta europaea. The sequence continues at coordinate 3,565,386 of CAMAPE010000047.1, read as the reverse complement.
TGATCTTTGCAATGTTTCCATAAATATGGTTCATCCCATACGTATTGCTTTGCATCATGCTGGAGTTTATCTCTTTGAGCTTTAGAGAAGCTTGATGGAAACCTGTTCAGAACAAGGAAATTAACAATGTGAGCGTACCAAGGACGAATTTCCTTAAGGGAGAAAAGGGTCTCATCGGGAAATTTGCCTCGGATATCATCTTTGATATGATTGTTTCCTTCACCCAAGACTAAACGGCTCAAGTGATCGGCCACCAAGTTCTCCATGCCTTTCTTGTCCTTGATCTCAACATCAAACTCGCTTAGGAGTAGTATCCATCGAATCAGCCGTGGTTTGGCCTCTTTCTTTGTCATCAAGAACCTAATAGCCGCATGATCAGTGTAAATGATCACTTTGGTACCAAGTAAATATGACCTGAATTTTTCGAGCGCATAAACGACAGCCAACATTTCTTTTTCGGTGGTGGCGTAGTTGCGTTGGGCATCATTGAGTGTGGTGGATGCATAATAGATCACATGAGATGCTCTTCCCACCTTTTGGCCCAAAACAGCCCCGACCGCATAGTCACTAGCATCACACATGATCTCAAAGGGAAGAGACCAATCCGGGGCTTGGATGATAGGTGCGGTTACTAATTTCTCCTTCAAAGTATTGAAGGCCTTCTTGCAGTCCTCGGAAAATATGAACTCCACCTCCTTTTGCAAAAGTGTGCATAAAGGAGATGCAATCTTTGAGAAATCTTTGATGAACCTCCTGTAGAAACCTGCATGTCCAAGGAATGATCGTATTTCCTTAACAGTGGTAGGGTAAGGTAGTGATTGAATAACCTCCACTTTTGCTTTGTCCACCTCTATTCCTTTGGACGGGATCACATGGCCTAGGACAATTCCTTCCTCCACCATAAAGTGACATTTTTCAGAGTTTAGAACAAGATTTGATTCTAAACAACTCTTCAAAACAAGAGATAGATGAAGTAGGCATGAATCAAATGAGTCTCCATGGATTGTAAAATCATCCATAAAGACTTCCATAAATAGCTCAACATATTCAGAGAATATGCTCATCATGCATCGTTGGAATGTGGCCGGGGCATTGCAAAGTCCGAATGGCATGCGTCGGTATGCAAAAGTGTCAAATGGACAAGTGAAAGTGGTCTTCTCTTTATCTTCAGGGGCTATAGGCACTTGAAAGTACCCGGAGTAGCCATCAAGAAAGCAATAGAACTTATGCCCGGCAAGTCTCTCAAGCATTTGGTCGATGAAGGGTAAAGGAAAGAAATCCTTTCTAGTTACCGCATTTAGTCTACGGTAATCTATACATACCCTCCATCCATTTTGAATTCGGGTGGACATTAGTTCTCCATGTTTGTTTTCCACTACCGTGACCTCGGTCTTCTTTGGAACCACTTGGGTTGGGCTAACCCATTTGCTGTCGGAGATGGGGAAGATTATCCCCATTTGGAGTAGTTTGATCACCTCCTTTTTGACCACCTCCATCATAGGTGGGTTTAGTCTTCGTTGCGGCTGTCGTACCGGCTTGGCTTCATCCTCCATTAAGATACGATGCATGCAAGTAGATGGACTAATGCCTTTGATGTCGGCTATAGTCCATCCAATTGCTAGTTTATGCTCCTTGAGCACCGCTATCAATTTGCCTTCTTGTTCTCCGGTCAATTTGTTTGAGATAATGACCGGTAGTGTCTCTTTTTCCCCCAAAAACACATATTTCAAATGTGTTGGGAGTGGTTTCATCTCAACGTCGGGTGCCTGCAAAACTGAAGGTAGAGGCTTTTCCTCGGGGATGGTTAGTGGAAATGCCCTAGACCCCGGTGGCATAAGTGGGAGTTGGAAGTGAGTATCCAATTCCACTATCATAGCTTGTGTGTTGGGGGTCAAGGCAAGTTCTGAAGAGTTTTCCCCGAAGTCATTTTCAAGTATACTTAACAATTCGTCCTCCTTATTGATTTCAAAAGTATTTTGTACAAGGGGGTCAACAATATCAATGGCAAATAAAGAATGATTTTCATTTGGATATTTCATGGAGTCATAAATGTTGAATTCAACTTTATCCCCATCAAATTCCATTGTTAAAGAGCCGCTAAATACGTCAATCTTTGCTCTAGCGGTTTTTAAAAATGGCCTTCCTAAAAGGATAGGAACCGCATTCTTATCATTCTCCATTTCCAAAACATAAAAGTCAGCGGGGAAAATCAAATTGTCAACCATAACTAGTACGTCTTCGACAATACCTTTAGGATAGGCATTTCATCTATCCGCAAGTTGAATGACTACTCCGGTTTCATTTAAAGGGCCAAGCTCAAGTGATTTGTATAAAGAGTAAGGAATGACATTAATTGATGCTCCTAAATCGAGCATGGCTTTTGAAAATGTAGTTCCTCCCAACTTGCAAGGTATAGTGAACATGCCCGGATCATTGTATTTCTTTGGAAGTTTCTTTTGAAAAACTGCCGAAACACGTTCACTAACTTGGACTTTTTGTTTTCCATTGAGTCTATGTTTCCTTTTTATTGTACATAGTTCTTTGAAAAATTTTGCGAATCTAGGAACACCCTTTATCAAGTTAAGGAGAGGGATATTTACCTCACATTTGGAGAATGTCTCATAGATGTCCTTATCCTTCTCCAGCTTTCGTGTTTCCCTTAGAGCCTCGGGGAAGGGTGCTTCAATTTCGGGAATGACCGGTGGTGGGGTTGGGATTTGAGCTTCCACCTCCGATTGAGTTACTTCCACCAGCTCCTCTTCTTCCTCCTCTTCGCCAATGTGGCTCTTTGCCTTCTCTTTGGCAATAACCAACTCCTTGCCACTCCGTAATGTGACTGCATGGGCTTGTTGCCTAGGATTCGGCTCCGTTTGAGATGGTAGCCTTGCCGAATCCTTAGCTTCAAGCCTACTCATGGCATTTGAGATTTGGCTGATTTGGTTTTCCAAGTTGTGGATGCTGGATTTTATTGTTTCTTGGAATTGAACCACACTTTGTTGCATTGTTGCCATATTCATGGCAAGTGATCGAATCATGTCTTCGGTTGACATATTCGAGTTTGAAGTTTGGCCTTGTTGTTTATATCGTGGAGGAGGAGGATTTGATGGTTGAGGAGGTTGGGAGTTTCCGTACCTTAAATTAGGATGATCCCTCCATCCCGGATTGTAGGTGTTGCTTTGAGGATTATACCTCTTTTGATTTTGGAAACCCAAAGCATTGATCTGTTCAACGTTCTCCTCTTGTAGTGTTGGGCAAGAGTCGGTGGGGTGCCCTTGTGTCGAGCATATGCCGCAGACCTTGACTTCTTGAGGTTTCGGATTTAAGAGAAAATCTTTAACCAAAGAAGTCAATCCGGCTACTTGACTTTCCAATGAGTTGTTGGATTCTGCCGCCATAACTCGTTTTGATGATCACCGATCATAGTGCCTACAATTCTCGGCCAACTCCGAGATGAGGTTTGTAGCTTGAGAAGGAGTCTTGTTGACAATCCCTCCTCCACATGCGGCGTTTATCATCCGCCTATCTTCATTGCAAAGACCATCATAGAAATATAAGATGAGGTCTTGCTCCGAATAGCCATGATAAGGGCAACTTGCACACAGTTTCTTGAATCGTTCCCAATATTCGTAGAACGATTCATCATCCTTCTGCTCCACGTTGCTAATTTGTTTTTTTAGAGAGGATGAGACAGAGGCAGTGTAGTACCTTTCCAGGAACGCTTTCTTCATGGCCGCCCATGTTCCTATACTTCCTGAAGGAAGATAGAATAGCCAATCCTTTGCGGTATCCTTCAGTGAAAATGGAAATGCCCGCAGTTTGAATTGTTCTTCTGTCACACCGTTTGGGCACATGCTTGTGCAAACGACGTGGAACTCCGATAAATGTTTGTTCGGGTCTTCTCCTCTCAGGCCATGAAAGGATGGCAGCAGATGAATGAGCCCAGATTTTAGCTCAAACGTATTACACTCATCAACTGTAGGGAAGGTAATACACAGTGGGTGTTGGTTGAGGTTTGGAGCTGTGAGCTCCCTCAGCGTTCTTGTTTCAAGAGCCATTGTGGTTGGCTCTTCGGTGTCGCTAGAACTAGATCTAGCGGTGTATGAATCTCTGGAAGATGATTCTTCCGAGTCGGTGTTAGAAAATTTACTTTTCAACCGCTCGAAAGTTTGTTCTATTTCTGGGTTTTTGTGATATGTGATTTCGTTTATGGAACGATGTTTAACCATAAACTCCACTAAGCTCAGAAAATAGAAAAATAAACACTCTTTATATTTTTGTTTGGTATATATTTTTTTTTGATTTTTTCTTGATATGAAAAAAAAGAAAAATTAATTGCCTTTCCCCGGCAACGGCGCCAAATTTGACGTGCACTTTTGTCAAGGTGCGTCAAAATAAATTCAATACTAAACACTTATACGTAGTATAGTGTAGTAGAGTTCGTATCCGCAGGGAAAGGTATAATTCTCTTTCTATGAACTTAATGAATAAAAAGGGGGTTTTGGTTTGAGTGATTTAATTTAATTAAAAACTAAGATGAACAACCTATATGTGTTTAATTCAAGAATAAAAGGGACTTGGCTTTGCTACTTTCCATTTGTTGATATATTTTAGTCGATCCTTGTTATATCTATAGCTTATCTCCTCTCGAATACTCAATCGAGGAGTATCTCCAATTCATCGAGGGTAGTTATTAACAACGACCGTTCATTAATAACCCTTACTATTAATCAAATATAGAACAACGCCTTATACCGATATAATAATAGCATTCAATCTTTTTAACTCCTTGATGAAATCAATTGAGATTGATAACCTTAACACAACGGTTTCGGTTTAACCAACAAAATTGATCCCTCTTAAGTCTATTAACCACGACCGTGCATTAATAAACCGAAGTTACTTACTTGTGAAACCACCAACGATTAACCATCGGTTCGTTGATCGTTTCTAGTAGTAATTAATGTCGGAACGTTAACTAATTGTCACTTAGCAACCCTCCAACATTAATATAGAATGAGATTAAGGGAAGAATTAATAATCAAGAGAAGAAGTTAAGAAAATAACTCACAACTTTAATAATCAACAAGCTTCAAGAGCAAAACCAAGAATGGAAGTTTAGCTCCTCATTTGGAGACTAAACATAGCTAGAAAAATATAAAGAAATGCTATTATAAACTGAGCTAAAGAGAATGGAAGAAGGGATGATGAAATATGCAGAAAAATGGGGCTATTTATAGGTGTTTTCAACACCTAATGCCGGATACCCGGCCGGGTATTTTGACATACCCGACCGGGTATTTACCTAATCAAATATTTTCCCATGTTTTTGTGTCTTCTGCACGTCTTTTGGTCTGAAATCACAGAATACCCGACCGGGTATATGGTATACCCGACCGGGTATATGGTATACCCGACCGGGTATTTGCTAGTTTGCAGCAGTTTCCTTTGTCACTTCATACCCGGCCGGGTAAAATCCATACCCGACCGGGTTTTGCACAAAACTCAGGTTTCTTCATCCTTTTTGCTTCCAAACCTATCCTAAACTTAAAACCAAACTAACTACAACTTACAACAAACAATAAAATGCTAGAAATATGATTACAATCAAATGCAAACTCACAACTAAAAACTTGCACAAAACTAGTAAATAAACACTCCAAACAATAATAAAAATGTATACTTAGGCGCTATAACAAGGACGGCTTGCTGGCCAGAATGCGCGGCCAGCACACAGAATTTGACAAACTCCCTCAGCTACAAGAGGAGCCGTCCTTTGCCTGAGACTTCCCCTTCAAAGCCTCCTCATAAGCCTCAGCAAACGAAGCATTGAAACCAGCAGCCTCAGGGTCAAACGGGTTGGGGAGGTAACGCTCAAGAGCCGGGAGGTTTCCGGCCAAAAGACCGATCATTCCTTTATCAAAAATATCGTCGGCAAGCTTTGCAAAGAACTCCCGGCCGGCAGAGGTCCCCGATACCAGCTCAATGTTGTCCTTCAACATATCAGAACCCTTAGCCAGATACTCCCCGAAGCTCTGGGCAAGATGCTCCTGCACACGGACGTTCACGGCATCGACGTAGGCCTTGGATTTCTGGAACTCAATGGAGCCAGCTTCCTTGATTTTGGAAACATCAGCCTCAAAAATAGGGACGGCCCCCTCCACACCAACCTGGCGAAGCTGCACGTCGGATTTCTCCACGGCGGCCATTTTGGCATGAAGCAGATGCAGCTCCTCGGCTTGTTTCTTGACCGTCTTCTAAAGAGACGAACTCCCCTTAGCAAGCCCAAGAGCAATGATCAAGTCCTGATGCATCTTGTTAAGGCGCTCTTTGGCCTTCTTCACCTGATCATCGGCTTCGCAACGCACCTGGGCGGAAGCACGCTTCTGAGCTTCATAGGCAAATTGCGCCTTGCAGAAATAGACATCAGCCTTATTGAGAGTGCTAAGGCCGCACTCATGAAGATCCACCGGGCTCTCACGAGCGGCAAAGTCACGAGGGAGTTTTAACCCCAAAGAACACCAAATGGAAGAGGCCGTCTGACCGAGCGGTCTCTTCGACTCTGCACGGGGGCCCAACCCGGAGAACTCAATGATGTCAGAAAAGGAATCCTTCGAACCGGACGGAGGAGGGTCGCTCGACCTTTTACCCACCGAAGCAGCGGGGGGCGGCCTAGGAGGAGAGGCGGCCTCATTATCTGACCCATCAAGGATCACGACGGCCTTTGAGGATCCTTCCCCATGACGGGACTCCTTGGGAGGCCGTTCGTCCCAGGCGGTTTCAGCTTTGGGCCTCTTTTGGCCCTGATCCTTGCCAACGATCAGCTTTCCCTTGCTAACATCGGCCCGACCGGAGGAGGGAGTTGCATGGGTGTGTGGAACCATGGCGAAAGACCTGGGGAAAAGCCCTGCGCAAAGGAGATAAAAAGGTTTAGAACAAGGCTTGGGATTCACAAAAAGAGAGTCCAAAACCCGGGCCACACCGAGGACGTACCTATACCGGCCTTGCCCAAGTTGGTGTCATTCACCAGCGAACGCAGGTTCTGGACCCCCTCACCGGCAATACGTGCGGCTTGCTCCAGATCGACCGAATGCAGAACCGGAGGCTCAAACTTAACAGGGTAAGCATTCCACCGGTCGGAGAAGGGGGGTGGGGAGCCAACCCATGCAAGGAAGAATCTCTCCTCCCAGCCGTTCGGGTTTGGGGGGGTTGTTGAAAAAGAGAACCCTCCACGAACGGGCCACAATGCTGAGATGACCTGTCTGGCCGTACGGGGAAAGCCGGAAGAAATGTAAAAATAATTTCACGGACGGCTCAACCCCCACATTGTGGCACCGAATTATGAAACCGGCGAGAATCCGATGGGAATTCGGAATGAGCTGAGTCGGGGCAATACCAAGACCCCTGAAAAGAAAGCCCGCTGCCACAGAATCCAGATGGACGACCACATAGCCAGGTAACTGCCGCATAGGATGGCGGAGGAATCGTGCGTCCCAACCCCTTGGGGGGGAGCAACTGGGGAATCAGATTCTTCTCGCTAGGGAGCAGACGTTGGCGCTGACGCCGAACGAGGTGAAAGTTAAGGGAGTAACGAGGAGGCTGGGGGCATCCCACGCTGGTAGACCGGAAGGTCGTCCCCTGAATTGCAACCGTCTTCAGATACACCTTCAGAACGGCCACGGGAAGATTGTCTAGGGACAATGGAACACATCGCAAGGATGGATAAAAAACACATGACTTATAGAGAAGAAATGAAGATCTAGAGAGAGAAAATAATCTGGCAGATTAACAGAGTAATTCCCCTTTGGGGATAGAGTAATTATAGGCAAAAACCACCACCTGCGCCCGAATTGGGGAAAGACACGTGGCGGACCATGTTTGGTGTATCCTACGGCTGGCGCGACGCTTCGAGATCCACGCCACAGTGGCACGCGCCAAAATCACTTTCCCCACAATGAGACGCACGTGAATATATATATATATATATATATATATATATATATATATATATATATATATAAGAAGAAGAAGAAGAAGAAGAAGAAGAAGATAAAAGAGAGAAAATGAGAGAAAGAAGGAAGAGTCGTTCCTCGCTAAAGAAGAAGATAAAAGAGTTCATGAGAAAGGAGAAGAGCCGTCTCTCGCTAGAGGAAGCAGGGAACAGACAAAGAGAGCTATAAATAAATAAGCAGACCACAAATCATAAAGGGCAAAGAATGTTTTATTCTTCGGCTCTACTGGCCGGAACATACAAATAAGCAAAAATGGGGTAATCAAAATCATGCAAGGAAACCATGGGGGGAGCGTGGAGAGGACTGCGGCTCTTCCAACTCATCAAAGAGGGGCTCGGGAGTCGGGGGGATCAGGGATTTCACCCTTCTGAACGGCCTCGGCACGCTGCTCGTCTTGGCCAATCTTCCCCATGACCCGCCGAAGCTCTGCCCCCTCCGTATAGTCCTCCACGTTAAAAGGGGGACAGCCGACCAGAGGGAGGACACTCCTGAGGGCCTTAACACCCTCATAATACCCCTTGGCAAAGGCATCATCAGCAAGCTCTGCAAGCCATTCACCACCGAGTGCAGTTTTCTGCAAAAGCTGCACCCCATGAGACAAGCGATCCTTTTCCGGCACGGGCTTCAGCTCGGCCTCGAAGACTTTTCGAGCAGCTCCTCGACAATACTCATGAGCGGCCTGGGGGAAATGGGTGGTTTTCTTAAACTCCTCCACGTTAAGGACCAGAGTCAGAACGTCGCTAAGAGGGGATCCTCCCTCAGGACGCGGGGTAGGATCTGCGGCACAAACAAAGGAAATCCCATGCTTCTCAGTCAGGGCCACCTTGGAAAGTAGGTTTTGCTTCTCCTGTTGGCTCTGAGTCTGAACGGCCTGGAGCTCCTGCTTGACCTGAGCCAAGGCATCCTGGACCTTCTCCATCTTCGCCTGGGCAGCCTCCCGCAGCAGCACAGCTTCCTGCTCCTTCTTCAAAGCCGCATCGGCTTTCTTTTTAAGCCCGGCAAGATCCTTCTCCCGAGCGGCCCTTGCCTGCAACAAGTTTAGCCCAGCCTACAAGGAAGAAAAGTGGTTTAGGAGGGGACGGAAGGCGGACCAAGCGATGGAAGGAAAATGTGAGGAACGTACCTCAAGGTTCAGGAGTAGGGCATGATCAACGGAGTTGCTAGGGGAACGATCCGACAACTCCAGCCCGGCTTGAAGGGCCATGTCCTTCCAGATTTCAGAAATCGGACGGACGGCAGAGGGCACCACGACGTTTGTAGGTTTGGGACCAGAGGGCTCAACACGCGGCCTCTTCGGCTTTTTACCCTTGTCCTTTTCCCCACCGGCGGGGATACCAATGTCGAGCGGATCCACATTCAGGACCCGGTTATCTTGAGAACGTTGGGCCTCAGGATTCTGCCCAGTCACCTCAGCAACCAGAAGCTGCTCCGCGTCAGCAACACGCTTACTCTCTTGAGACACGGCGGAAGAATTGGCCTCAGAAGACTGAGTGGCCCCACGAGCGTTCACCAGCACCGCTCGTTCCTTGTTGGCCTTGGCCTCACGACGGGCTACCATAGCGACACGATCCATTTGTTCTTGAGTAGGAGGAAGACCTGAAACAAAGAAATAACATTAGTACCGGGCGGTGCGAATCACAAAGGCACTCACCTCAGAGAATGGACCGCCCGGGCCCACAAGATGGACGCGAGAGAATGCCAGTCCAGGGATCACGGGCGGTACCTATCCCTGCACCGGAGAGTGCCTGGATGGTCAGGAGGTCCTTCAGCTTTTTAACACCGCCCAGCTTTAGCTTATCCACGGCATCTTGCAACTCCTGGGTTAGCTTCGGCGTCTTAACCTACGGAGGATACCCGTTCCATCTCGCAGGAAGCCGCTCGTCCGCGTAATGAATGAAGAAAAAACGATTCTTCCAATCATGAATGGAAGTGGGAGCCCCCTCGAACAACTTCTTTTTGGGACGAGCGGCCACGCACAGAAACCCGTCGGCGTTTTGAGGGGTGACTTGGAAGAAATAATAGAAAAGCTCCAGATTAGGGGTGAGCCCTTGCGATTTACAACGAACGAGGAATGCGGAGATCAGACGGTAGGAGTTTGGCATGAATTGGGCCAGAACAACACTATAAAATTTGAAAAAGTCAAGATAGAACAGGTGGAGCGGGAAGCGCAGTCCGGCTTTTATGGAATCCATGTGCACCATCACCATTCTCGGACGTCTCTTGAAGAGGTTGTCCGCACCCCGGAGGCTGTAGTAAACAAGTGGAGGGAGAATAGTCTGCAGTTCCCTCAGGGCCCTCCTTGTAACACCGTCCCCAAATGTATTTATCTTTAAGCTAATAATTTATTGAACCCTATGAAATATTCAGTGAATTTACGAAGTTGTGAATTTGTATTAAATTTTTTGCGTGAATAGTAAAATGCACGTGGGGCCCACATCGGGAGTGGGGACCGCCCGATATTTTCGGGGCCACATATTATATTGATCTTGGACTAGATAATATGTACATGGTGGTGGATACCCTATTTGAGCCATGACAATGGCATAGGGTTGACCGGTTGGTCAAACGGGGCCAAATTATCAGTATCGGCAATCTATCAGATAACAGCCCGAAAAGGGATTTCGGAGACTTCTAAATTAAATTTGAGGGATGCATATTGATTCTAAGGCCCATTAAGAATGGGGAACAAGTGTTATATTTTATTTGACCCGATAAAATAAAATATACTTAAAACAGTCCGAAAAAATACAACTTTCGGGGCAAATTGCACACTTTGGGACAAATTGGGATGACCTCCCACATGGGTGGGGGCCACCCCACGAAATTGTCAACCCTTGAGGTCTGGATGAGTGCCAAATTGGATGAACAACAATTGAGAGGATGGGGGAGACACCTTTGACATGTAGTAGGCCCCTCCTTTCACTCATTTGTCTAAATGAGACAAGAACGAACCACCCCTACCTCCTTACACTCATCATTTCGACCCAAATACACCAAGAAGGAGAGAAGAGCTCTGCAAACTCCATCTCCATAGCCCAAATCCGAACTCAAGCTAAAGGGAGTCCAAGAAGAAAGTTTAAGAAGGAAAAAGCTAGGAAAAAGTGTGAAAATTAAGGTAATGACCTTATCATAACTTTTCCTTTGTTTTTTCTTCTAGAATATAAGGTATATATCATATGAAAGACCTTTAGTATTGTTCTACATGATTTAAGTGTGGAATAATGGGTTGGAAAGTGATTCTAAGTCCAAAAACGGACTTAGAAGCCAAATCGACCGGGTTGCCGGAAAATAACCTTTTATAGGTTATTTGTGTTGATATGGGTTTTGTGATGATAAAACCTTGTTAGGAACTTGATTTAAAGTATTTTTGAGCTTCGCCGGAGTTTCGTCGGAGTTGGTCAAAGTTCGCCGGAGTTGATCAAAGTTCGCCGGAGTTGGTCAAAGTCCAATCGAGAAACGTAGAACGCGCTTAAGCTTAATTAAGGTGAGGATGACCGACTATGATACTTATAATCTTTGGGTTAATTTCATGGGATTTCCTAAGTGAATATAAATGTGATGTGCATGAATTGTTGATGGTTAATAATGCATAAATAGAACTACTATTGGTTAAAAGTATAGTATGCATGATACACAAATTTATGAATAAATTGTGTATGTTTAGATGTTATGAATATGTGTGTATGATGGTTGTACCAACCATGAATATCATTTGGGATAGTATACTTTGATGCCATGAGGAGAAGCCATGAAGGTATGAAAGTGATACTTGATATTAAGGCCAATTATGCAAGAAGAAGGAATTATATTGAAATAAATAAATAACTAGCATTGAAATATTAGTTGGAAATGTTAGTTGAGAAATGGATGAATTAGATCCTAAGAATTTGAATTTATAAGGAATCGGTGATTATGAGCCGGGCTCAAGACCGATGTAGATGACGGTGATTATGAGCTGGGCTCTAGACCGTAGTAGATGACGGTGATTATGAGGTGGGCTCTAGACCGTAGTAGATGACGGTGATTATGAGCTGGGCTCTAGACCGTAGTAGATGACGGTGATTATGAGCTGGGCTCTAGACCGTAGTAGATGACGGTGATTATGAGCTGGGCTCTAGACCGTAGTAGACAACGGTGATTATGAGCTGGGCTCTAGACCGTGATAAATAATGATGAATTAATATTAAATGAACGGATTAACTATAATGTAATAATGCCCTAGTTGAGGGCCTCAGAAGAATAGGAGGCACAGCTGGCACCAATTGGGACCTCCGTCGGCCAGATGGCCCTCCATCGACCAGAAAGACATCGACTCAGAATATGATCCAGAAGACAGGAGAACTGGGTGTCTCCTTCGGCCAGACCCTCGTCGGCCACAAAGAGCTCACAGAACCGGACTTCACACTTAATCATTTCTACATACTTTGTACTTGGCCCAGTAGTGGCCCAATTGTAAATGGGCCTCCCAAGCCCAAGACTTGGGAGCCCAGCCAACATTTCCTCTATAAATACTTCCCTTGGGAGTAGTTGTAGGGAGTTCACAAATCATTTATTGCAAGTATTTATTGCACTTCTCTCTCTAGCTCTCACTTCTCTCTAGAATATATACTCTATCAGTTATTATTATAGTTACAATTCTAATTATATTTATACGTAGTAAATAACGACGACGACAACAACAACAACAATTATAATACTTTATTCGTCCTTTAAAACTTTGTCATGTTTGACCGGCAATAAAAATAATAAAGTAAAAAATGTGCAGTTGAAGTTTGTGCAGGAGGGACAGAAGCAACATGAATCCTAAAATAATTCATTAAAGGGAAAGTGACAAAGTTTTTTAGAACGTCACAAAAAAGAAAGATGAACAAAATTTTGAGGGGTAATTTGAGTTTGCACCCCATTTTATTGTACAAATTGGACTTTGCACCCCGTTTTTAAAAATTTTTGTTTTTGCACCCCAACTCCATATGAAAAGACAAAAATGCCCCTCCATTAACAATTTGGTTGGCCTTCAACATATTCTTGGTTGAGGGCATTTTTTTCTTTTCATATGAGGTTGGAGTGCAAAAACAAAGATTTTTGAAAATGAAGTGCAAAGTTCAATTTGGACAATAAAATGGGATGCAAAGTCAAATTACCCCAAATTTTAAAGGATGGAGGAAGCTAGTTTCTTTGCTCATATATGCAATGTCCAGAGGGACACGGTGAGTATTAATTTCTAGAAATAGAAATGAGACATCATTTTGAAAAAATCATACTACCTCCGTCCTGTTATGATTGTCCCGTTTTACTTTATCGGTCCATTCCACTAAGATTGTCACATACCAAATTTGTCAAAGTTTGTGATGCTCTAAATCATTTTTAATTGATTTGCGTATCACTCCTTTTTCTCTTGACCTGTCAGCACTACTACCTAAAAACTACTACCTCCGTAACCCTAGAATCTACCCAGTTTGACTATTTTGGGTCAAACTTTATTAACTTTGACCATTAATTATTCAAAACTCACATTATCTTATGATTAAAAATTTATTTCATATACCTCAATGTAAAATATATTATTTGAATGTTAATTTATTATGAATTTTATAAATATAGATATGTAGATATTTAGAGTCAAAGTTCAACTTAGAAGACGTGAAAAGTGAAAATGAGAAGATCTGTGAGTTAGGATCGGGAACGTGTCATTCCCGCAAGGTTGATACGCACGCGGTGTGCGCTTTACTTTTCCTGCGAATGCCCTCCCAAACTATTCTTAGCTTCCACCAAAATCAACTTCACTCGATATTACAAAAGCTTTCCCGACGCCTCGATCCTGGTTTCTTGTTTTTCCGGCCACGCTGCTGGCAGAATGACAGATTTTTGGGCATGGCTGCTCTTCTTCTTCATGCTCGTTTCTATTGTTGTCATGGTCATTTACCAGGTGAATTCGACTAAACCCTAATCATTTCCCCACCTTGTGTATTTCTCTATATTGCCCGCTTTCCTGCTTTTATAGCAGTCTTTTGCCGTCAAGCGGTGGTACTGTTCTGTAAACGCGTAGTTCATTCGAGTACAGAGACTATTGATCAATAAACACATTAGTCTGTGTGTTGGGTAGGTTATTAATTTATCCATAATCAAGAACCGCAGACCTAAATCACAATAATCAATTTTTTCATCAAACAGGTACGCAGTGCATAGTTTAATTCTAAATCTTTGCCAACAAAACAGAAGCTACTGCCAAGCTGCATTTGTATTCTGTATTTGAATATCTACATCCTCAAAGAACCTTTCTTTTGAGCTTTATATTTCTGATAATTTTCTCATTATTCCATCCCTCCCAAAAATAGTCCTATTCTTTGTCCCAAAAAGAGCCATATATCTTCAAACCAAAGTACATTGTCATGTCATTTTCCAAGACGAATAGGTGAACAACAAGTTAAATAGGATAAGTTTAGTTGATCCAAGAAATGGAGTTTAGAAATATAAATAAATTTTATGACATTTAACCATTATACCTTGCCAAAATAAAAAAGTTGCAAGTAGCTCTTCTTTTCATAGTAATAGGGAGACTTTCTTTTGCTAGATGTTTTATGCTTATATGCAATCTAACACCATATTAACTTTTCAGCTTATGTGCCTGGCCGATCTAGAATTTGACTATATCAATCCTTTTGACTCTGCCTCTAGGATAAACAAAGTTATCCTCCCAGAGTTCATCACACATGGAATTTTATGTTTCCTTTATCTTGTAACCGGCCACTGGATTGCCGCACTTCTCTGCGTTCCATATTTATACTACAACGTGACGCTGTAAGTTTTAATAAAACTCATTACGTGTTCAGGAGCAATTCCTTTTTCTTAGTAGCATCTTATATAGTTATGTTCTACATGAAGATGTGACCGCCTGGCCAGTAACATCCTTTTTTATGACGAGGACTTTATCCCGTGGAGCTTTAGGGGGTGTTTGGAACTGATTCTGCTTCTACTTCTTTTTTAAAGAAGAAACAGAATTAAAATCAGTTTTCAGAAGCTAGTCTCCCCCAGTTTCTAAAAAAACTGCTTCTAGGAGTAAATTAAAGAACCAAAAGTGCTTCTGCACTTTCACCCAAACACTCGAACTTCTGCTTCTACTTCGAAGGAGCAGAAACAGTTTTAAGAATCAGATCCAAACACCCCCTAATGTACAAAGAAATAGATGCTCTTTATTTCAAAGATTTTGTTCTTCCCTCAGCTTTTAGAGAAAGTGTTAAAATGTTAGATTTCCTGGCTGTGGATGCCTCAAATTCATCAAAAGCTGAACCAATCTACATTGTCAAATCGATTGTATACCTAACTAAATAAGCAGTTTTGAGATAAAAGCTTATAAAGCTGAATTTTCCAAAAGAAGTAGCATTTGAGAACATCCATTTTATTAGCCAAAAAGATTCAAAAACTACTCTTTCTGCATGAGCAGAATGAGCCAAATAAGGAGCCACTGAACAAAGCCTCAACTACCTGCTTTTGTAGTTTCCAGTGTTAAAAGATTTGCAGTTACCTTGAAGTCTTTATCTTCTTCTGTTAACGGGCGGTGAAGCATTTAATGCGAAACAAAATTGCTCGAGATTTTCTGTTACCTTGAAGTCTTACCTTCTATTGTCTTGATAGGTACCTAGGAAGACAACATTTGATAGATGTAACAGAGATTTTCAACAAACTAAATTGTGAGAAGAAACGGAGGCTTTGGAAGCTTGCTTATCTTGTTATCATGCTCTTCATATCCTTATTCATGTGAGTGAGACAACTTATACTATTGAATCAATAAGATATTTTAAAAATGGTGTCTTAACTATTCTAAATCTTTTAGCTTTCTATTCAAAATATTTCACTATCGGTTCCACCACTATTAGGCCATTTTCACTATTGATCACCGACTTTCATTTTCTTGCACTTAGGTTCATGTTTTCAGTCTTATTGATCTCTTATCTTCCAAAAAGTCAATCGGAAATTGTTTGAAGAATTGGCGTGTAAGTGATTCGAAGGACCAGACCGGACCAAAAAATCCATAGTCGTGCACTAGAAGTGGAAAATTTTAAAGTCAGGCTAATATTAAAAATGACCTAACTGTCCTTGGATGAAAAGTATAATATTTTCTTCTCTATCATGACATCCAGCTTTTTCCATCATTTGCAATGGAGCCAAAGATTCATTATTTTTTGCCTTGAGATTATGATGGAATAAAGCAAAATGACTCACTAAACTGTCTGCGCTTCTTTGTTATGGAGCAGCAGTCAGTCCATGCAATTTTGGATGCGATTTTCACTATGGGTCATCCGGAAACAGTCTCTGTGTACTTTAATATAGGGGTAATACTGCGTACATCTGACCCCCCCCCTTACCCCACCGTAGGTGGGAGCCTTTGCGGCATGGATTAAATGAAAATGAAATGATCATGACATCCAGCTATTAAAATGGATACACATTAAGTACAATGTGCGCTGCAACACCACATAAGATAAATAAATAAGTCCAGACACAATTGTCTATCTTTGCTTTTCTTTCAATCAATAATTTTATGAAACTTGGCTTCTATAGTAACATTCTCTATTTCTTTGCGTTAGGGTAATATACAACGCTTTAGAAGATGATGAAGACTAGCTGTAGTCTGTAGAGTTTTATTGTCTCAGTGCAGACAAGTAGACAACATATCAAGACTGTTGTTTTGACTGTAAGAGCTCATGGGTTCATCCATTATTTTATTGAACCTATTCATTCCATCATTGTAACAGGAAGTTATTGTAAGAGTACGTGTTTGGCTAATCCATTTTAGCTTGTCTTTGATTTACTTTTTCTACTTGCTCTCTTGTATATTTCTTGCTAGTTGTCAAGGATTGTTGAGTAATTCCCCCTCATAGATTTACTTTTGTTATTTCTTATATTTTAGCTGAACTATTTTAAAACAGCTCAAACCTTCAAAGATAGTTTGCCTCAGATTTAACAAAATAATCACAGTGAAAATAATCAAAGCTCATGATTAAAAGTGATAATACACGGAGTTTATGATTTTACTTTTTGGAGTCATTTCAATTGTAATTCACTTCATTTAACTAATAAACTGAAATGTATATGTCAGTTAAAGTACATTTTGGTTCAAATATGTAAAGTGCCTTTACATATTTGACACCATCTAGCAATATAAATATTTTGACTCATGTGACTAAATAATATCATTGGCCATCACACAGCTATCACAGTATCACAACACTCTCCTCTATCCTGGTTTGAGGAAAATATGATATCAAAAAATAGTCTCGTGGTGGCGTTCAGAACACAAATGGTGCATATCAAATTGAATATATACATACAGAGTATATATATTAAATTAACATGTTTAATTGATGAAGGGTATTCTTGTACTTCAACATAATACTTCCTTTGTTCTTTTTTAGTTGCAACACTTTCATTTTCATGTTTAACAATGCACAACTTTGACCATTAATATATTTAATTTCCTAATTGTAAAATTTTAAATAAAATCACATTTTGAAATTTTCAGATGAGAAAAATTTAATTAAATATTTTAGACATCATATATAAAATTTAGTAAAAGTGGAGCACACCAATAGTGTACAAAATTCTAGTGTTACAACTATTGAAAATCACATGTAAAATTAAATTTAAAATCATTTTTTACCTAACACTTCAACTTCAACTTTAATTTTTCAATTAATTACTTCTATAGTTCTATAGTTCTATTCCAATACACTATCAACTTTTATTATTAAACACTTTTATATAGAGTCACTTTAAAAACATTTTTAGAAAGAAACAAGCGCAAACACTTCCAAAGTGCAGCACAACACAATAAAAATGAGATTTTTCACGTTTTACATGTTAGACATCTTCTTATTTGAAATGAACTCTATATGTACAAAAATGTATATAAACATGGTATATGAAGTTTTAAGAGATAATAGCCCTACATAGGACTAAACTAATCCCTAAATGGAGAAATATGAATGTGTTATTTTTCTTTCCAAAATAAGACTAAAGTATACCCTATCTTTCTATTCTATCCTTACCATAACATAATATGATAATCATATAAAAAAATACGATATTCATATTTTAATTTGTAAAAAATACAAAAAATAATAAAAAATAATTTAACTTACACAAAAAAAATTGTAAAACTTTTTGACAAATTCTAATATTTTTTTAAGAATGATAAAATAATAAAAATTTAAAAATAATTTTTTTTGAAATATAAAATTTTTTAAAAATAAATAAAAAAATAGATAAAACACATATAAAAATATAAAAAGAAAATACGAAGGCCTTTCCCACAGTCTTGTCCATTGCTCAATAATGTTACCCTTGATCGGCTAAAATGTCATTTTGTGTAGAAACTATCATTTTTTATAAGATGACATTTCTTACACATGTTAGCATTTTTTTTACGATTATCAAAGTTGGTGGTGCTGGGAGGTTCCTAAGGCGGCGACATAGGCCAGCATTTTTTTATATTTTCTAATTTTTTTATTTACTTTATTTTAATTTTTTAAGTTTTTTATTTTCTAATTTTTTATTTATTGATTTTTTAATTTTAATTTTTTAATTTTTTTAATATTTATTTTCGCTTTTTTACATTTGTATTATAAATAAAGCTATTTATTACTTTTATATTTTAATTTTTAATGAAATATGGATTGTATTAAAACAAAGCAAGGGTAGAATTGAAAAGCTCTAATCCTATTTAGAGAATTTTTAAGCTATGTTCCTGTTTTGGCAATTAAAATTATATGTAGTCAGAAATTATTTGGTAGAATTAAAGTTATTTGGAAAATTCTCCTAGGTTTTAAAATATGTTTTTCAGAACTTATCTACATCAGAAAACTAAAACAATGTTGAATATGTTTTAAGAAAATTTCCCTAAATAGGAGTGAAAACATTTGTGTATTTCAAAATAAAACTGTCATGTTTTTTATTTCATAAATATGAGTATTATCGTCATGTTTTGGCAATACCATATTCTAAACATGACAACAATAACTACTCCTATTTGAAGAATAAAAACATGACAGATCTATTTGGAGTTTTCAAACAAATAAAAAATGAGTTATCCAACATCTTGCTTCAACCCAGTACCCACTAATGCTATCTATAAAAAAAGATAGATAGGCCAATCAAGATTCTCAGACCCTAACTCAGCTCACGAATACCCTGGAAAAGTAAGCGACAAAAATTATTACATGTTGAACGTACAAACGACCTCCAAGTTTGATAGAAAAATCCGTGAAATATTACACAACAGGAGTTGGTTATACAAAAAAGTCAGAAGTACGTAGTGTTAGTTAACTCGTATCTACTAAACATGTGAACGTTTTGGCCTGCAACTCATCGCACAACACGTGAATCAACCTGGAAGCAGTCAAGCCTTAACGCCAAGGCCCTTATCCCGTTTTATTTTAAAAAATAATAATACACGGGTGTTTGTTTCATAAGCAGTCAATCAATATATAACTTACAAAAGAATAGCACTGAGCAGTTGTAAATTTGAATATTTGATGGACCCGTACATGTATGTTATCTCTATCAAAAAAAGGATGAGCTCCATCCTTGAGGGTACCAGCTAACTTTAAGGGGTTAACTCAGATGTTAATATGGTTGACATAGTGTTCGCTTTGTACTATGAGCAATCTGATGTTGAGCATGATGGACAGTGGATGTTTTGCCTGCACTTGAACCCAAAAAAAATGTCTTTGTAGCACGCACAGCACATCCTTTCAACCACGAGTCACGCCTGCTGGCTGCGTGTTGTTATTGAGCTTTATATGAAGTATACATAGTATAAATAACAACCTCTCCCACTGTACAGCTTTTTTGGCCAGTTGATGATCAACCAAATTGGGTCGAGTAAAAATAAATACATAATATTTGGCAAAGGTGAGTAGGTGACAGAGATCATTGCCTCAATGCCTTGTAAAAGAATTTCTCCATAAAAGTGGTAATGTGGAAAATTAAGTTGAGACAATTTTCACCGGATCTGGGTTCTGCCCAGGCAAGATGAGCCAATTTCACCCTCTGTGTTCTGCACCAAAATATTTTTATCGATGTTACAACTGAACATGAGTTCCTTGAAAAAGGGCAATATAACATAGCATGAATCTATGGAAGGAATACATGTAAAGCTAAATTATTGAGTCCACCATGCAAATTTAACTACCTGAGATCTAGGAGAAGGGAACACATTCCAGAAGCGAAGTGTTTCATCTCCTGCTCCAGTCACAATTGTCTGCACATTCATACACATATTCTAAGATAAAGGCATATTTCTTTCAAGGCTTCTAGCATCTGTTTACAACGCAGAAAATAATAGGTACAGAAAATAGGGAAATCGCGATGAAAAATATATTATAGAGTATAACGGGAAGGGAAGTAATTGTTGGGAAAATTTACATAAGCTATAAAACTCGAAAGAATTCTTTTGAAGATTTGTTTAAACCCATTTTATTTAATGATAATTGATTATTTAAAGACTAATAAATTCCCATATATCTGAATGTTAAAAATGACCATGTTTCGTTCTTTCCTATAGTGTTAGTGCATGTCTTTGTGTGTGTCAGAGACAGAGAGGGAGAGACTGAGAAAAACAGAATGGAGATCATAAATATATCAAGGAGAGAGAATTATTATATTACTTGGCCATCGGGTGATATGGCAAGGTAAAGGACCCTATACGTGTGCCCTGTCAGAGTTGCTATCTGCATTTACAAGAGGAAAGATTTAAATAATGGTAGAAAAAATGAATGCCTTTATGAAGGTTGTGATTTTTGTAAATCACATTGGATAATTAAGGGAAAAACAAAACCTTTGACATGGTAGGATATCTCCAAACAATAATTTGGTTCTGGGAGTACCCATGTGTGCTGACCAGCTCATTCACATTCTTAGACCATGCGAGATTGCATACCTGCCCAGATACGAAAATAACATGCAACTGAATATCCAACCAACTCAACCACATGACTGTAGCATCATCTAATTTACAATGATTATGTTGTTATCTTGGGCATGCCATTACTATAATCTTGAATGATTATCTCTACCTATGGTCCACATCTCCTTTTGAATCATTGCTTTCATGTTCATATTTATAACAATGCACATATTACCACCTCAGTCCAAAAAAAAGTCGCCATGCTCACGAAAGGTACAACTTTTAAGTTTTAACAAGGTACAGTGTCATCAATTCTAGATATAAATTTAAATTTAATTATTTGCTTAACTAAGCGTAACATGCTTGCCGGGTTTGGGAACTTCTAGAAAAAATGCATTAAATATAAAGGGAGATAACATCCTTGTTGAAAAAGGACTATTTTATTGTGGCAAAATAATTGAGTTTAAACATAAGTTTCTCTTTCTTATGGATGGAGTATTATTATTATATTATAATACAACCTCCCTCTTACCCCCACACCCCACAAAAGTTATTATTGGGCAAGGTAACAGTTTACAATGTAGGTGAGGTTCATATATTCAAAGTGAAAGAATCATGTTTATATTTTTAAAAATTTATTTGATGGTTAAACTAAATCTACCATACTTAATTTATTAGGAAAACTGTCAATTTAGTCCCCGTACTAATGAAAAAGTCAACTAGGTCCTCGTACTTTAAAAAAGTCAACTAAATCCCTGAACTTTGTAAAAATGTTCAATTAAGTCCATTTGCAGGTTACTTGCCAGTTGCCACGCCAGCAGGTCACCCGGTGACGTGGAACACATGTGGCAGCCCAATCAGCAATGACTTTGATGACGTGACACACGTGAGAAGTCCAGTCATTTGCTCGTGACGTGACAAGTAACCTGCAAATGGACTCAATTGAACGTTTTTATAAAGTTCAAGGATTTGATTGATATTTTTAAAGTACGAGGACCTAATTGACTTTTTTGTGATAGTACGAGGACCAAATTGACAGTTTTCCCTAATTTATTTGCAACTTTTTAGTGCCAGTTATGTGAAAAATTAGCTTCGCTTGATCAAATGGGTCACTTTATATCATCATCATCATTACCCCAGTGCCTCAAAGGCTCCCACCTACGGTGTGGTAAGGGGGTCAGATGTACGGAATATTACCCCTGTACTAAAACACAAAGAGACTGTTTCCGGATGACCCATAGTGAAAATTGCATTGAAAATTGCATGGACGGAATGTTGCTTCATAACAAAGAAGCGCACACAGTTTAGTGAGTCATTTTGTTTATTTCATCATATTCCCAAGCCAAAAAGTGAGTCTTTGACTCCATTGCAAATGATGGAAAGGGGGTCACTTTATATTATACTAAAAAGAAAAAAATTGACATGTTAATCATTCTTGGGGAGAGCGGGGAGTAAAAAGTCATTTGCTGATCACTCATTACAATATACGTTTTTAAATAATATAAGTTTATCCATGCATTTGGTCCAAGAGTTTATAGCCAGTCGTGATTTAGTGTTCAAGAAAAAACTTTTCATTTTACTCATGCATTCGGTGCAAGAGTTTATAGCTAGTTAGTAGTTACCATTTAGTGTTCAAGAAAAAACTTTTCATTTTACTCATGCATTCAGTCCAAGAGTTTATAGCTAGTTACCATTTAGTGTTCAAGAAAAAACTTTTCATCTGTCCTTTTCAATGAGGTAAAGTTCCATACTTCCATATTTCCTACGTCATGCAGGTATAATTTTGGTATGAATTGTGTTGTCCGACAACCCTCTAATTTAAGGAAACCCCCCTAGGTTTTCAAAAACAAAAAAAAAAATACTATGAAGTATCAACAACATCCGGGCCTTAGTCCAAAAAATACTATGAAGTATGATGCCACAAATTTCATAGTTATTTTTTTTATACATTGGAAAGGAACAAATTTCATAGTTAATGTTTACAGTAGAAATATCAGAACGGAAAAATGAGATAGCAGAATATGAAGGAATAATCCACCAACTTGAGGGTTATATCCTTTAAATGGAAATATTGATATGACAGCAAGAAAACAAGAACTATATGCATAAGAAATCTGTGGAAAATATACTTCTCAGAAATTTGATAAACTTAAATGAAGATAATAAAAGCTTATCACCTGGCTACCAGTGTCCATGCAATTTAAGTGAGTATTCGTGGAAGTATTCCAAAATCGAATGCATCGGTCAGCAGTTCCACCACCAGAAGCAAGAAGACCATGAAGATGGGGTGACCATGCAATTGCCTTCACAGCAGCAGTGTGCTCACAATATTTCAGTACAGGTTGTGTTGAGTGGTTGTTCCATACAAGAAGCTATAGATGCAAAACATTTAATAAAGATCATTTTCATTAATGTAGTAATCAATTATTAGAAAATGGTTTTTATTTCTCATAAAAAACATACTCTGTTATCATTTCCACCTGATGCCAATTCCCGGTTGTCATGTGACCACTTCAATCCACAGACCTAAATCCAAAAACAGTTTAGCATTCAATGATTGAGAAGTATATCATTAAACTAGGCAGTAGGCACATCTCTCACCAAAAGGTTCCAAAAGAAATGGGCTTTACCTAAAAGATATGTACTAGACTCAAACTTAGTAAGAAGCAGGTTTAAGATACTCAACAATCTACACACCCACCTCAGCCTAAAGTCCTAAGCAAGACCAGAAAATAGAAGTAATAGACATATAGATATATAGGTCTAAATTGACCCGAACACATTGCTCCAAAACATCAAGTTGACAAACACCCGCAAACCACAATCAGACCTAGCTCTAATATCATATTAAATGGGTTGATACTAGCGTTATCAATAGTGTGCTATATCTGCAATTCTGCACTGCAGTACTTTTGGTTTAAAAAGTTTTTCTTTAGGTGGAGATTCCAGACTTCCACAGTTAAAAAGCACCCCTTTTCTGTTTTAATGCCAAGTCTAAAATCTTCTCAAGCAATAAGCCTCCCAAAATTTTGACCCACCCACCTCTGCAGCCTCCCAAGGCATCAACAGCCCACCTCCCTCATTTGTGACTTCCGGCGACCTATCACAGGAAACCTGTGACCTCAGGTAACCAGAGCCATAGTATGGTTATCATATTCTAGATTTGATGTTTTTATAGCTTATAGCTATATATAACTATCATAGTTGTCATGGCACATGGCGATCGCCATGGCTTACAGGCATTTTTCATGGAGCATGGCAATGGCGCATATACGAATGGCACATAAGGCGCATATGGCGCTATGGCGACGACCACTTTTTCATGGCGATGGCGCATATGGCGCTATGGCGACGACCACTTTTTCATGGCGATGGCGCATATGGCGCTTGCCAAATCTAGCCATTGACTACTATGATAACTATAGATATATACTCTGTTTCTGTACAAAAAATTAAAGAATGGCAGTTAATCCAGCTATCCGCCATACTGCTATAGCAATCTTCTAGGTGGCCACTAAGCACCAATATCTGGGATTGACTGCACTGATTAATACCATGTTAAATTTGTACTCCCTCCGTCCCGCTAAGATTGTCTCAGTTCCTATTCACTTGGTCAACACAAATCACTCTTAATCTCTATATATCAAATTTAATTCTGGTTTTTGTGACATTGTAAAGCTTTTAATGTAATTTCGGAATATGTAATTTTTTTTTCTAAAAATAATTTGAGTGCAGACAGAGATCTGTTTGATTTATCATCAGTCTAGCATCGTAAACCGCAATGGGACCATAATAGTGGGACAGATGGAGTACTAGAGTACTAAACTCACTCTATAGGATGTTCAGGAGAAACATTTACCTAACTTCCTAATAGAGAACCAATGAGGAATCTCAACAAATATCACTAAAAACAGATTTTCACTATTGGTAATAAGAAAAATGCAAGCTCAATAGATCATGCATTTAGAATCTACCTCTGACTTGTGACCACTTAGCTTACTGATATAATCTTCCTGAGCACGTAAATCACGGTGAAGAATGCTCTTGTCACGGCTTCCTGAAGACAAAACAGACGAACTCCAAGCTAGAGCACCAACTCGTAATCGGTGTCCTTCCAGGGTTCTTATTCTCTTACACCGAGAAGCATCCCATATCTGTGCAAACAATGTGCTAATCAAGGGGGGGATGTGGCTTTTTCTTATAAATACTGAAGAAGAGTAGAACAAAATTGGTTACTGTTACAAAAATATCTTCCCTAATATGTAGATTGTAGATCATTATAAACTTTTCAACACAAAGATGATGGTATTATTAGCTTGCAGATGCCTCATTAAAAGGTTTTGTAGATATACATATATCATAATCAGCCTTACATAATCAGTGAATTAAAATAGAGGAGTTCTAAAATAGCCAAATCATTTCAAACTTTGACATAATATGACATCATGACTAGGATGTAATGCGTTAGTGAGGCTACTTCTTTAGGAAGTTCTGTTTGGTAGATGAAAGTCATGAAACTGAAAAGCTATGAAGTGATTACTGCATGAACATAAAGTTCAATGAATTTCTGACAGGTAAATGTAAGCGTGATGAGCTATAGAAAAACAAAAGCATTAAATGTGGATCAGGTAAATAGATAAGTCCAATGATAATGAGCAAATCTGGTGCATATAAATTATGGATTATAAGATTATGAAATGTTTGAGATCAAACCTGAAGTTGTCCGTTGTTAGTTCCAATGGCAAGATGTGTGCCACGTTGAGCCCATCCAACTGAGCTAACACTGTCATCAATTCCCAAGTCACACAGGTTTACTACCTGAATATGTTTATTGCATATTAATAAAATCGACAAGTAAGTAAATGAAATACAACAGTAAATAAAATCCAAGTGAGCTAACACTGTTTGTTGCAATATTGCAACAGAAAGGATACATGTGGAAAGGTAGAGCTTGCCTTGCTACTAGAAGCGTTCCATAGATATACAGAGCTCCCCAATCCAACAGCTAAAACATTATTTGAAGACCAATCCACAAGGTTTAGATAAAAATCATCTTGCAAAGCTGGCGCATCCAATACCTAATTAGATCAGGAAATGAGTTTCAAGCAAATAGCACTCCCTCTGTCCCAAAATACTTTCCTATTTTCTTTTTGGACCATCCAGAAAACTTATTCCGATTTACTTTTAGAGAAAGAATGGGGTTTACATAGAATTTTCATTAGAGCGGGAAGGATTGAAAACGATGAGTAAAAGGCCATGAAATAGAAAGCATCTGGAGGGAAGGTTTTACCTTGAAAGGAGATCTGGGCACCTTCCTGGGATCCTTGACAGGACTATGATTAAAACCTGGTAAGTGATCATCAAAGACGAAAGGGAACAAAGAATTGGAGGATTTGCGAGTCTCGGTTTTGTATCGGAAAATATTGCGATTGGGAGGGGGGGTGAGCAGATGGCGTGAGGAAATATCGGGAGTCAAAGGAGGCAGTATGCCGCCTCGATCAGGAGCGAAGAGTGCGGCTCTCAAGAGTGCGGTGTAGGCATTGGTGGAATCTTCGGAGGAGGGAGAATGCGGAGGGAGAGAGACGTTGAGAAGGGCGAAATTGGAGGATGATCGGCTGGGAATGAAGCGATCGGTGTAGAGAGTCCGAGATGGTGAATGAATGGATGAATTCCGGGGAGAAACAGTAGGGATCCGAGATGGGGTCTTGGGATTGAGGTCGGATGAGGGTGGGGTGTGGTTCTCCATACTGAATCGAGCTTGCACAGATGGATGGCGTAAACCCTAAGACATATAAAGAGGGAGAAGGAAGGGGGGGGTGAGGAAAAAGGAATAGGAAGGGAGATTTTTGGAGGAAAAAAAGGAATCGGAAAGCAATTAGACCGATGCTGTTAACAACATATAACAGTAATAAATCTCCCGGGAAATTCAATTACCGATCAACAGTGTTGCGCCAAAATTAGCACCAGATCCATCCGTCCCCGTCCGTATACGCAGGGCAGGGCAGGTGTAAGCATCAATAATAATGTAGCCCATGTTCTATTTTTTAAATAAAAGATGTATGGAGGGAGCTTCTAGGTACTACGGCTTCGTACATTATTATTTTCATTTTTATTATTATATATATTTGATGGAGTATATGGCCCGGGAACACCCGGCCCACACACTCCTACTACGCCAATGAAGGCCCAACAGGCCCAGGAGGCCCACCAGACCCAAATCACGGCGCTCAGAGTACCAAGCAGCCCGCAATACGCACCAGGGGTGCCTTCGGTTCCCTGGCCGAAGGCTCCAAACTGTCACAGCGTGGATATTTCGAATAAACAGAAGAAACTGGGGGGAAAACGGCAGAAAACAGTAGCCCTCGGCACCTGGAGCCCTCGGCACTCAGGGGTCCTCGGCACTAAGAGCCCTCGGCTAGTCCTCTGCAGCCGAGGGCACCTCTCCCGACATGATATCCGCCTCACATGCGTAGAGATCACCGTACCCCGTACAGACGTCCCATCCAACAGCCGCATTAAATGCGGCCACATGCGGCTGCCAACGCCAACCAGTTGAGGTGACCTCTCGGCCAATGGGCGCTTGACACGTGTCCCTGTCCGGCATTTATTGCTACTATAAATAGCACCCCATTTCCCCATTTGTAACCACGACATTCATACTGAATACACTCTCTCTCTTACTTACTTGTGCTCTGACTTCTCTCTAAGTTATTCCCCGCAATAACCCTCGGATAATATACCCCCCGGGTAGACTATCCATCATTTGGTGCTCTCGTTGAGAGGTCGAACAAATCGAGTAAGAAACCCTCCCCTTTCGCCAAACACTAGCCCTCTACCAAAAATGGTGAGAACAACACGTGTCAACTCCAAAAACGTGGAAGACAAGAACCTGGCCCTCGGCGACGTCAACGCCCCCGAAGCCTCTCACAGGGCTCCCGAGGGCGGTGTCATCGCTAGGCTGGAACAGGCGGTTGTCGACCTACGCCTTCAGATCCAACAGAATGCCCCTGATGCCCGCCTCGGCATCGAGGCCAAGAAGAAAAACTGGAGCGATGACCAAGTCAGTCCTCCGGTCCTCACCATCGACGTGCAATCGGCACTCTCCGCCTTCATCCAAACGCTCACTCAGAACCCGGGTGCCTTCGGCACCCTGGCTCCGGCTCAACCCCAGGTTGGGGAGAACATCATACTTCCCCCTCTGCCACGCCCCTTCGGAAACCCCACCCCTCGGGTTAGGAACGACGAAGGGGTAGTGGCCCAAGATACGTCCTCCCAGGAAGTTCAGTCGCGGGACCGCCACAATGACAACGGAGAAAGGCCCCGCACTTCCGCCCTCAACCGGCTCGGAGGAGGGCCAGACCGCCGAGGGGTCCAAGACCGCCTCGGAGGGAAAGCACTCCAAAGGCCCCAGGAAAGCGGAGGGTCTGTCTCGAGGGCAGACGAGGAGCGTCCCCCTCGGGACAAAGGCAAGGCACCCCTTCATGCCAATGATGCTCGCCACCAGATCAACCAGGCCCACTCGGCCCGGGTTCGTTCGCAGGGGGCGGAGACCCTCCCGAAGGATCCCCGGGACGAGATTATTGCGGCCCTCCAACGCCGTCTTGACGAAATGGAGGCCAACAAAGCTCACGCCACCACCTCCACCCCTCATTCAGATCTCAAATACGAGGCCATGATGGCTAAAATGGAGGAATTACAGAAGAAGGTGGCCGAGGGCTCGGGGGAACCCGTCATCCAGATCCGGACCCGGACGCCATTTACCCCAAGGGTATTGGCGGCCCGGATCCCGGAAAAATACCGAGGGCAACACATACAGCCCTACAACGGGAAGACGGACCCCCAGGAACACTACAGCAAATATCAAAACTGCATGATGATGGTAGGGGCGTCGGACGAATATTTGTGTCGTTGGTTCCTCTCCACCTTAGAGGGGCCGGCATACGAATGGTTCAACCGGTTGCCCGAGGGCTGCATTGATTCGTGGCAAGAACTCGCCCAGCGATTCTTGACACAATTTGCCGGGAGGCGTCGCACAAGGAAGCACTTCTCCCACCTCCTAACCATACGCCAGAAGAGGGATGAGACCCTTCGGGACTTCCTGGAGCGCTGGAGGACGGAGGCCGACAAAGTCGACGGTGCTGATGACGGGGCCCTCCTGGCCCTCCTACAAACCGTCCTCCGCACCGGCAACTTTTCAAGGAGCCTCATCATTGAACCCCCCCGCGACTACATAAGGGCTTTGCAGCGGGGGGGGCCGATATGCTGAGGCCGAGGAGGTGGAGAAATATCACCAGCATCCGGATCAGCAGCCCCCGAGGGCTGACAACAAAAACAATCGAGGGCCGGGGGCTCCTCCAAATCACCCTAAATCTTCAGGACCCTCTTATGACCGCCCTCGGCAAGGCCAAGCCAAGCCCGGGGGAGGTTATAAGAGCAACCCTAAGACTTGGGCACAGCCCATACTCCTGGACCACCCTCGGACACCATTGACACACCCCGTCAGCATCATCCTTGATTTTGCCGAGGAGAGGGGCCTCGTTGAGCGCGATTCTCGCGCGCCCCCGGAGGTACATGCTATCAACCCTCAGTTCCCCTACTGTCGTTTCCATCGGCACCAGGGGCACAGAACTGATGACTGCCATCAACTAAAGACGGCCATCGAGAGATTGATACAGGCGGGGCACCTGTCCCAATTTATCCAGAGCCCTCGGCAGGAGGGGCCTTCTCATCAGGGACCTCCCCGAGGGCACCACACGAAGGTAAACGCTTGGGTGAACCCGAACACCATCCCCCTCGGCAAGAAGAGGGAGATCGGAAACTTGGAGGAGGAAGAGGAGGAGTACCCCCATTACCAGGAGAAAAAACGCCACATCCTCATGATCATCGGCGGCAATACAGGGGGTGATTCCACCAGTCAGCGGAAAAAGTGGGCTCAATCTCTTTACGTGGGGGAGGTCACCCATATGCCCCCGGTAAAGCGGCTGAGGGAGGAACCCATCACCTTCACCAACGCAGATCTCCCTCCTACTTCTTCTCCTCACAGGGATGCCTTGGTGATTCGGACTGAAATAAACGACACCATCATTCACCGAACTTACATTGACACGGGCAGCTCCGTCAATGTAATGTACCTCAGCACCTTCAGAGAGCTGCATCTGGAGAGGGGGTCCCTTCGGCCCATTAAGACCCCTCTTGTCGGCTTCACCGGCGACACTATTGATTCCGAGGGGGTAATAACCCTCCCGGTGATCTTCGGCGACGGGCTCCATAGAGCCCAGCTCGAAGTGGAGATCGTCGTCGTGAACATCGACTGCGCCCACAACATCATCCTCGGCTGGCCAGCCCTCGAGGACCTCGAGGCCATCATCTCCATGAGGCACCTCTGCCTCAAGTTTCCCGCCGAGGGGGGCATTGGCTACTCCCGGGGGAATCAGAAAATCGCCCGCGCCTGCTATCTTCAAGTCACTAAGAAGGTAAGTAAGACGGAATTCCGTGTTGACACCATCACCGGAACCATCGACCAAGAAGAAAAAACGCCGAGGGCTGAACCAGCCGAGGACGTAGAAGACTTTGCGCTCGATCCGGCCCAACCGGAGAGAGTCGTGAAGATTGGAGCCCAGCTCCCTGAAGTCCTGAAGACCGGTATCACCGACGCCCTCCGCGCCTACTCCACTGTCTTTGCATGGGGGCCGGAGGACATGCCAGGAATTAGCCGAAGGGTCATCACCCACCGCCTCTCGGTGGACCCCTTGGCAAAAGAAGTACAGCAACGAAGAAGACCCCTCTCCGCCGAGAGGAGGGAATTTGTGAGAAAGGAGGTCGTCATGCTCCTCTTTATTAAGCACATCAAGGAGGTGAAATACCCCTCATGGCTGGCAAACGTGGTCCTCGCACAGAAGCCCCCTACCTTCCGCATGTGCGTGGACTACACGGATCTCAACAAGGCATACCCTATGGACCCTTTCCCTCTACCAAATATTGATCAACTGGTGGATGAGACCGCAGGGTGTGAGATCATGTCCTTCCTCGATGCCTTCCGAGGGTATCACCAAATTTTCATGCACGAGGAAGACGCCGAAAAAACTGCCTTCATGACTCCCGAGGGCATCTTCTGCTGCCTGGTAATGGCCTTCGGCCTAAAGAACTCGGGGGCCACCTACACCCGGATGGTGGCCCGGGTCTTTCAAGCCGTCCTAGGGCGCACCATGGAGGCCTATGTTGACGACATGATCGTCAAGAGCAAACAATCTTCCAGCCATGCCGACGACCTCCGGGAAATCTTCGCCATCATGCAAAAATTCAACCTTCGGCTAAACCCGAAGAAGTGCACCTTCGGCGTCCAAGGGGGCAAATTCTTGGGCTACATGGTGAGCCGAAGGGGTATTGAGGCCAATCCCGAGAAGATCCAGGCCATCATCGACATGGAACCCCCACGCAATGTGAAGGAAGTTCAACGGTTGACGGGCCGCATGGCAGCCCTCAACCGCTTTCTATCTAAATCAACGGAGAAGTCTTTACCCTTCTTCCAAATCATGAGGAAGACGGCTGGTTTTCAATGGACTTCAGAATGCCAGGAGGCTTTCGACGAGCTCAAACGATATCTATCTTCACCTCCTGTGCTCTCCAACCCAAGGTAGGGGAGACCCTCTACCTCTACCTTGGGGTCAGCCCGGCGGCCATCAGCTCCGTACTCATCCGGGAGGAAGACGGCATCCAACATGCCATCTTCTATGTAAGCAAGACCCTAAGGGAGGCCGAACTCAGGTACTCTCCTGTGGAGAAAACGGTGTTAGCCATCGTTTGGACTGTCAAGAAGTTGGGCCACTACTTTCAGGCTCACCCGGTTCAGGTCCTCACTCATCAACCCCTCGGCGCCCTCATGAGGAGCCCCACCAGCTCCTCCCGCATGGTGAAATGGGTTGTCTTCTTGAGCCAGTACAACATTGACATCCGTCCAAGGCCTGCCATCAAGGGCCAAGCCCTGGCGGACTTTGTGACGGAGTGTACCGCAAGGGCAGCCACGGACGGGGAGCCCTCGGCTACCCCGGACGACTGGTGGACCCTCTACACCGACGGCTCCTCCGCGACCAAAGCATGCGGGGGAGGGGTAGTCCTCATTACTCCCGAGGGCTTCAGGGCCTACTATGCAATCCGCTTCTCCTTCAAAGTCTCCAACAACGAGGCCGAATATGAGGCCCTCCTATGTGGCCTTCGGCTGGCTGCCAACATGAGGGCTCGGCAGATCCACATCAAATGCGACTCCAAGTTGGTCGTTGGCCAAATCTCCGAGGAATATGAGGCCAAGGAGGGAAGAATGAAACAGTACAAGGAAGCGGCCAAGGAGTTGCTTAAGGTATTTGAGGCACACTCTCTCGCTCAAATACCGAGGGCTCAGAACTCCGAGGCCGACATATTATCTAAGCTCTCGGCCGACTCCCCCGATCACATCTCCAAAATTGCCAAAGTTGAGGAACTCAGTCTCTCAAGCATCCATGCAAGCCCCGTTATGAACATACAACAACGCCAAGAGGATTGGATCTCAGATATCACCGCCTTCATCTCCACAGGGCGGCTACCCGAGAATGAGACCCGCGCTAAACTGGCAAAGCTGAGGGCTCCTAGCTACACCATCGAAGATGGAAGGCTCTACAAACGATCTTACAATGGCACGCTACTTCGGTGCCTTCATCAAGATGAAGCCGAGGTCGCAATGGAGGAAGTGCACAGTGGCACTTGCTCAGCTCACCAGGGACCCTTCTCCATGTCCCGAAGGCTCATTCTCCAGGGCTACTTCTGGCCAACCATGGCCAGGGATTGTGCTGACCTGGCCCGGAGGTGCACCGCATGTCAACATTTCCAGAAAGCCCCCGGCAGGCCAGCGGTCAACTATGCCCCCATCAGCACATCTGTCCCCTTTTCTCGATGGGCGATAGACCTTGTGGGCCCTCTGCCGAGGGGAACCTCCAACAACAGATACATCATTGTGGCCATCGACTACTTTACCAAGTGGGTGGAGGTTGAACCTCTCGCCAGCATCACAGAGGCGAAGTGCCGTCACTTCGTCCTCAAGAACATCCTCACAAGGTTTGGCGTCCCCCAGCAGATCATCTCCGACAATGGGACACAATTTGAGGCAGCCCCCTTCTGTGCCCTTCTGGAGGCATGGGGCATCAAACACACCTTCTCCTCCGTTGCCTACCCTCAAGGCAACGGGCAAGTAGAGAATGCCAACCAGACCTTGCTCGAGGGCCTCAAAAAGAAGCTGGAGGCCGAGGGCGGTGGCTGGGTGGAAGAACTCCACAACATCCTTTGGGCCTACCGCACCACCCCTCGGCGAGCAACAGGTGAAACACCCTTCTCCCTCTGCTACGGTTTTGAAGCCAAAGCTCTTACGGAAGTCACCCTTCCCACCCGGAGGGTGATCCAATATGACCCCGAGGTCAACGACAGCAACATGGCCCTCGACCTCCACCTCATTTCAGAACGCCGGGAGCGGGCCTTCATCCGGGCAGAAAATTACCGAAGGCAAGTCAAAAGCTACATCGACGCCAAAGTTCGCACCAGGGAATTCCAAGTGGGGGACTATGTCCTCCGGAGGAGGGAAGCCAGCCAACCGACCGAGGGAGGCAAAATGGCACCAAAATTCGAAGGTCCCTACATCATAGCAGCCATCGTCAAACCTGGAACTTACAAGCTCAAACGTCCCAACGGAAAAGAAGTCCCTAGGCACTGGAATGTACACCACTTAGTTAAATTTTATCAATAATGTAAGAGCGGCCAAGCCCTCATAACTAGTGAATGTACTATCCTATGGCCCAAGGCCTCCAATTTCGAAGAATGAAGATACATTCAAGACACCAAGAACAAAACACTTATGAGCGGCCAAGCTCTCATACCAACTACAGACCCCAGGCCTCACCTTGAGAAGAACCCCCTCCGGTGTCAAGTGCCGAGGGCAGACACCATCAACACCTACGACAACAGTGAAAACACCATGTGTTTTCAGTCAAGACTCCTCGGTACCAAGTACCGAGGGAGGGAACTCCTATCACCAACGACAAGGAACGCCATGTGTTTCATTTCCCTTCAGCACCCAGTGCCGAGGGTACATCCCCACCTTCAACATCAAAAAAGAAAAGATAAGAACACCAAGTGTTCCTACAGAAGACCCTTCGGCACCCAGTGCCGAGGGTACACCTCCATCATCAACATCGAAACGAAGAAAAACACCAAATGATTCAAAGAAGACCCCTCGGCACCCAGTGCCAGGGATATGTTCTCCTATCAACTTCCAAACATCTGTTGGGAAACACCAAGTGTTTCCTCCGAGGGCCCTCCGGCACCAAACGCCTAGAGCGAACACTCCAATCAAAACACCAAGTGTTTCATTTGAAGACCCTTCGGTACCAAGTACCGAGGGTAGACACCTCCAACAACTGCAACAAAAGAGAACACCAAGTGTTCCTACAGAAGACCCCTCGGTACCGAGTACCGAGGGCTACACATCGAAACTAACACCAAGTGTTGAGTGTTGTTTCTAAAAGCCGTACCCCACGAGGACGCATATACCGAAGGCGCCACCATCGGTGCCGGCGGCACGTAGTGCCCCCGGCCATTTGCAACTAGTGTGCAAATGAAAACCCTTCCTTGAAACGCTTTCCGCGTCACTACCCCCAGGGTATGACAGGCATGAGAAATGCCCAGGATTCGACTTTCAAAAACGGAACGCTATCCGCGTCATCACCCCAAGGGTATGACAGGCACGAGAAATGCCCAGGATTCGACTTCCAAACCGAAACGCTCCCCGCGCCACCACCCCAAGGGTGTGGCAGGCCACGGACTATGTCTAGCGCCGAGGGGACGACTTTCAAAAATGAGGCGCTTTCTGCGCCATCCCCCAAGGGGAGGCAGGTTACAGACCACCATATCTTGTGCCCAGGAAACGACCCTCGATCCCCTCGGAACTCGGAAGGTTAACCCGAGGGAGGAGAGCCATTGGTGTATTCTGATGGTCTCCTAATAGGCCCGGCCTTACCAAGAAACCAAGTTTCTTGATGCCTTCCCTTCACCACCAACCAAAAAAAAAAGAAGAGGGGGTGAAGGGGAGTAGACTCAGCGAGAAATCAAAGAGTACACTCCAACAGGTCACAACATGCCGAGGGCTCCCCACGGGAACACCTCCGGTAATTGAAGGCTCCTATTTCCCGAAGGATACTACTCAAACAAATATCATCAAGAAACGGTTAAGTCCACTGCCTGGTCACCTCCGGTCACACAAGCACCGAAGGCTTCAACAATACAAAGGGACTGGACTATCCAAGGTCCACTAAACGGTACTTCAAACGAATACCGAAGGCATCTGTTATGCACTAATACCGAGGGCCCCTACCCCATTACAAGGGACACAACTGGCTAAGTCAAACTCTACAACTTTTCAAAGTGTATGCCGAGGGCGCACACTCCTCATTGGCTTTCTTCACAACAACAGGATTCCACACTTTTCCTAAGTCCACACTTTTGGAAAATGACAGCAACCGGAGGCTATTATGTCACCAGACAACCGAAGGCATCTATTACAACTCATGAAAAGCCAGCCGAGGGGGACTATTCCAAAATAGTTGCCCCTCGGATGGACTCCTCATTTGCCGAAGGTTCAGCATCCACGGCACACTTTGAGATTTTTCTAAGTCCCACATATTTGGCCCTCGGCCAAAGACTCATACAACACAAGGGCCTCACGATCACCCGAAGGGTCCTATTCATATACCCGGAGGGATCTACATCCGGAAGCTCAACATCAATTTACGCTTAGAAAATATTCTAAGTCCTAAATGAGTAGCCCCCGGGCATCCCGCAAAAGTGATGCGGAGACAGAAGGCACCTATCACTCCAAGGCGACACAAGGAAGCAACACTTAAAAAAAATTCTAAGTCCTAAAGATGGGCCCCCGGCCCAATCAATATTACAGCTAAATGAATATGACAGTCGAAGGCTATGCATCAAGAAGGGATGCCATCTCCCGAAGGCTCCCAAGGGAAAATCTACATTTAGAAAATTTTCTGAGTCCTACATATTTTCCCCCCAGTCAACTACTCATACATCAAGAAGGGATGCCATCTCCCGAAGGCTCCCAAAGGAAAATCTACACTTAGAAAATTTTCTGAGTCCTACATATTTCCCCCCGGTCAACTACTCATACATCAAGAAGGGATGTCGTCTCCCGAAGGCTCCCAAGGGAAATCTGCATTTAGAAATCTTTCTAAGTCCTACATATTTCACCCTCATCTCAAGGGACCTAATAGCCGAAGGCTACCTATCAATCAAAGGCTACGGCACACAAGGAATCAACACTTAGAAAAATTTTCTAAGTTCTAACTATTGCTGAGCCCTCGGTTGTATATCCAGCAAAGGGTGCCCAACTACCGAAGGCTACAACCATATTCAAACACTTAGGAAATATTCTAAGTCCTAGACATATATTCAAAAAGGAGAGGGCATACATTCAAAACATAGGGCGCATTCAAATGTGAAAAGCCCGGAGGCAGCATGCATTCATCAAGAACAGGAGTGAGTGTAAAATTACAAACAGACCGAAGCCGAAGGATCAATGGTGTTCATTACAAAATATGTTCAAAAATTTCTAAGTATAAAATCACTCAACAACTTCGACAGCATCATTCCCCGGGGCGTCCTCTGCGGCCGGCCTCGACGATACCTCCGCTCCGGCCTCAACAGCGTTGTCCTCGGCCTCTTTCTTCAGCTCTGTGTCCTCAAGGTCGGGCCGTTGTACACCTTCGGGAAGGGATTCACGGACATCAGGCTGCAGGGGAGGGAGGCCATATGCCGAGGGGGCGAAATCCTTTGGCTCAATACCCAAGTGTCGGGCCATCCTCCGATAGATGAGGGCCTGGGTGAAGAATTCGCCGGCCTCATAATATTCTCTGCCCTTCCGGGCCATCCATTCCCACCCAGGGCCCTCGGCCCATTCATCAACGCATGCCTCCACGACCGAGGACACCCACATCTTGCGTCCCTCGTCTCTCCAACCCTCGGCGACGAAGGCGTCCACGGCCTCCTCCTGAGCCTTGGCGACGGCCAGCGCCTTGGAATCCTCGGCCTCTTTGGCAGCTCTCCTGGCCTCCTCAGCAGCGGCCTCGGCGTCAGCATTGCCCTTTTCTGCAGCCTCCAACTTTAGCTTCATTTGCCAAAGCTCCTCCTCTAGCCTGGCCCCCAGCTTCACCGCCTCTTTGTTTTTTAGGATGCACTCCTTCATTTTGGCGTCCTGTTCCGCTTTATGGAGGCGCCATTCTTGAAGCCTCCGGGCCTGTTCGCCGAGGGCTAGACAAGCCTGCAGATCAACAACAAAAACGGTTAAAGGCAATCACACAAAAGGATCAAAGGAGAAGATGGAGAAAGCCAAGTGAACTTACAGAGAGGGAGGAGCGGAGAATGTGGTCCTCGAGGGCCGCATCATTATAAGCCCCGAGGGCAGCCCTATCCGTCTCAGGGGTTATGCCCCTCAAGATGGCCCCCGGGTCAACAGCGCCGCTGGCCAGAGATGTACCCCTCGGAAACGAAACTTGGAGGACCTCAGGCAGCAACTCCTCTGCCCCCGCCGGCGTTCCACCCGATGGCTTCTCCACATGCACCCCGGAGGCGGGGTGCTCATCAACAATCATGACCGGGGGCTCCTTATCGGTGATATCCCCCTTCTTCGGCTTTTTGGTAACCGGGGGGGGACCCCTTGGTCGCCGCCTTCCTCTTGCTGGCAGCGGCATCGCCCTCGGCTTTCTTGAAGAGGGCAGTGGCGGGCTTCTGGTTGCCCTGTCCCGACCCCTTCGGGTCCTGTTTCTTCAGGCGAGCGAGGCCCTTCACGTTCACCATGGACACGGGGATACCTGAAAAAATACGACAAAGGATTAGGCCGACGGGTCTACAGCGAAGGGACAATGACATCCAAGCAAAACAAAAAAAAACTAAGTACAAAAATCTAAAGCCCTCAGCTCCTACCTCCGGCTCCTCCGAAGGCCTTGTTGAAGGGAGGATACTTCTCATCGGTCTCCCCTATGAAGCGGTACCTCCGGAACCCGAGGGTGTATAAATCCTCCTCGAGGGTGCAACTTTACCTCCGAAGGCCTTATTTTTCCCTTCCGGGAACTTGGCCAACTTTAGACCGTCTTTCTCGAGGGCAGCACTCCTGATCTTTTCGTGCCTTCGAAATCGATCGCGCAGCTCCCTCGGGAATGGGTTCTCGCCCAACTTCACATAGCACCAACGTTCCCTACATCCTTTGTTTGAAGAAGGGGCATCGGAGAATAGTTTGAAACGGGCAATCTGCTGCAGGTTCGCGTATCCCTCGCCGTTTTCGTGCCCCCCCCCCCCCCCCCCGCACAAATTAAAGCTCTGGAAGAATAGATCCAGGCTGGGCTTCACCCCTTGGGACTTGCAGAGCTGGAGGAACCCCGCAATGTAGGAGTGGCTGTTGGGCGTAAGCTGGCAGGGGACCAAACCAACAAACCTCAGGTACTCCCGAAGGAACGGGTGCAGAGGGAACCTAAGTCCCATAGAAACCGAGAGGACGTGAATGGCGATACACCCCTCGGGCGCCCTGGACAACACGTCGTCAGGACCTGGCTCCACCACTTCGGCCGAGGGCCCCACGTGCAGCTGAGTCACGTACAGATCTGCCCTATCGGCTTTCGACCTAATCTCGAGGGCCTCAGTGTTCAACCAACTGTACCCCTCGGGCATGTCCACTGGCTTTCCTTGATCGACAGCCCTCTCCTTCTTTTTGGTAGCGGCCTTCGCCTTCTTCTTCTTCAACCCGGAGACCGCCCTCAGAGGTATCGGATCTAGCGGCCTCGAGCTACTTGCTTCCCCAGAACCCCGGGGGGAGAACAGCAATTGTAACCTTCGTGCTCTCATTTTGCGCCTCATCCTCCACTACTTGCCATGCAAGGGCTAGGTCTTCATCCTCGCACTCTTGCTCGAAGCCCTCGGCTTCGACCTCAGCAATGAGTTCCTTCTGGACCTCCCGGGCCAGGGCGGCATCAGCACTGACCGAGGGCTCGCTCACGGACTCCGCATCAGAAACGTGCTCCTCATCAACCGAAGGGTCCCCCGATATGTTTTGGGAATCGCTCTCGGACGACATTTTTTATCACGAGATGTGCCTAAGATTTCGAAGGCTTTCTACAGGACTTTAACCCTAATCTAAGGCCAGAGGGCGGAACTTACTAAAAGTTTTGAGAGGAAAGCAGGACACTGACCTTGAAAGCTGAGTTTTGACCAAAGGCTTGAGTTTCTCTCTCTAGAATTTTTGGCAGAGCTTCACTAAGGATGTTGGATGCGTAAAGAAGGAATGGCATTGGCTTGGGGTATTTATAGGCTCCCAGATCCGGGCTTGGGCCGAGATCCGGGCTCCCAGCAGCCAAAGCCATCATTATGCACCGTCGTTTCACCCAACCGGTGACGCCCGCCCACGAGCAGCCAATGGCTACACTCCACGTGTACCCCCCCAACGGCTATAAATCTGACGCTACATATTCCAACAGCTATATTTCCAACGGCTATATTCTGGAAGCCCCCGGGTTTACTACTTCACTCCACTTCACCAAGGAGAGCCTCCGAGTACACTTACCCAGAGACGCCCCCGGTTTATGCCCCACACGGTACATAACAATCGCCCTCGGAATCACTCCTTTAGAAGCCCAAGGCTTCACATCAGGCCACCCCTCGGGGATTCCCCTTCAGCACTGTAAGGGCCGGTTAGCCCCCGGGGAGTATACCTCGTTGACGGATAGTCTACATCACACAGGTAATGGGAGCCCTCGGGTATCTTCATCACCAACCAATCAACAAGCAGGGGACCCCCCGGTGACAATTCAACTACTGCCCTAATCCACCACGCCCTCGATCCCCAGATTGAGGGGCTCCCCTTCGGCATCCCCCAGGACATCAACAGCAAGCCTTCGGCTAATCAACACATGAGCCCTCAGAGAAAGAGAGCCTTCGGCATTACCGTTATTCTCCATTTTTTACCAAGGTTTCACATTTTCGATTCATCGTTGGGGGAATTCGGTGCA
Organism: Cuscuta europaea; assembly: GCA_945859875.1. Lineage (NCBI taxonomy): Eukaryota > Viridiplantae > Streptophyta > Magnoliopsida > Solanales > Convolvulaceae > Cuscuta > Cuscuta europaea. The sequence continues at coordinate 3,525,388 of CAMAPE010000047.1, read as the reverse complement.
CTCTTTTTCCCTCATTAGGATTTTTTCCCACAGGGTTTTTCCTAATGAGGTTTTTAACGAGGCATCCCCCCAAAATGAAACGAAAAGTGTCAGGCTTCGGCCCACAACAGCAACGCAACTACTCTACTCCTTTTCACCACTTTACAAGTGCCTCAAGGAGTGGGGGACTGGAGGACCCCCTCGGGAAAATCACTAAAAATACAAATTGGTGAAAAATTCAAAACAAACGACAAAGCAAGCCCTCAAGTCCCGACATGTGGGTAACTGGGGGACTGCCTTCGGCAGAGACATGAAAGCAACAACTCCTCACCAACTTCAGAGATTACGGCAGGACAACATCAAAGGACAAGCACAAATTACTCCTTTTCCCTCAAGTACCTTTCGGCAAAAGGAGTTAGGGACTCCTGATGGAGTATATGGCCCGGGAACACCCGGCCCACAGACTCCTACTACACCAATGAAGGCCCAACAGGCCCAGGAGGCCCACCAGGCCCAAATCACGGCGCCCAGAGTACCAAGCAGCCCGCAATACGCACCAGGGGTGCCTTCGGCCCCCTGGCCGAAGGCTCCAAACTGTCACAGCGTGGATATTTCGAATAAACAGAAGAAACTGGGGGAAAAACGGCAGAAAACAGTAGCCCTCGGCACCTGGAGCCCTCGGCACTCAGGGGTCCTCGGCACTAAGAGCCCTCGGCTAGTCCTCTGCAGCCGAGGGCACCTCTCCCGACATGATATCCGCCTCACATGCGTAGAGATCACCGTATCCCGTACAGACGTCCCATCCAACAGCCGCATTAAATGCGGCCACATGCGGCTGCCAACGCCAACCAGTTGAGGTGACCTCTCGGCCAATGGGCGCTTGACACGTGTCCCTGTCCGGCATTTATTGCTACTATAAATAGCACCCCATTTCCCCATTTGTAACCACGACATTCATACTGAATACACTCTCTCTCTTACTTACTTGTGCTCTGACTTCTCTCTAAGTTATTCCCCGCAATAACCCTCGGATAATATACCCCCCGGGTAGACTATCCATCAATATTTTATAATAATAATAATAATAATATTTCACAAGTATTACAATTTAAAATGAGATGGATAAAAATATTAATTACTAACTATTAGTGACTATAATTATCCTTAATATTTTACATAGTAATAACTAAACGTAAGTTACTAACTAAACTTTGAACACAATTATAGTCACAATACTTATTAAGTCACGTTTTTTTCCATTATATTTTTATTAGTAATATTTAAGGAAAACACTCTAATAATATTGATTTTAAAACTATAGGATCACCCCAATGGTACATACAAATACAGACCTCGTCCTTAAAAATATATATTCCTCTATTTCATTAGTTATAATGTTTTTATTTGGGTTGGTTTCAGTTCGAGATCATATTAGATCATATTTAAATACGGAGTAGATCAAATTATACCGAACCTAAGCAGATTTGATTAGATCAACTTAGACAATAAAAAACATACATAGTATTTCACATCAAACTTCAACAGTTACAAAATACACATAGATCAATGTACATATAATATCACTATATCAGTTTGTTATACATGTGGCTAGTGGTGAACCATGCCTGGTTCCGATCCATTTCCGATCCCAAATCAGTCAGTCCTGGGAGTGGGATGGGATTAATAGAGACTGATACCAGACTATACCAATTCCTGGTTGGTTTAGGTAAATTATTTTTATTCTTTTTTTTGGAAAAAATTATGAAAAATTATTAATGTTAGAATGAATCAAATTATGAAAAACTATTTATACATTATATTACAATGAATTTATTTAGGCTATGTTTGGCACAACGAGCTGGAACTGGAGGCTAAAGTCTGAATAAACTATTGTCTGAACCAGAGACTATTGTCTGAAGCTGAACTTTGAAGTGATGAATCTGAATCCCTAGCTTAATAGAGTAGACTCGTTTGGCCAAAAGAGTTCAAAAAGTGTTGGGATAATATGAAATTACATGAAAGGGCATATGATTTATTAATAGAATAAAATATTTATTATAATGCTTTTATAGGTTTAGCTTTTTAAGATATTTATGTGTGTGTGTCTATATATATATATATATATATACTAGTTTAGCAACGCGCGTTGCGCGTTCGTGTAAATGCCCAATACTACTGTAGGCATATTAGTTGATAGTTGAGTTAGGTTTAGTGAATATGTGAGTATTATAAGTACACTATTTGTATACTTTGTTGGAAATCGATAAAAAACCATAATCAATAAAATCTTTGTAGCCTCGATTGTATGTGGGAAAATAAAGCAACCAAAATGGTTATAATAACCATAATAATAGGACAAGATTCATTGAAGTTCATTTACCGTACCATTGCAAAAAAAAAAGACAAACATCAAAAGTATTTCAGACAAGATGTCCTAATTTTTATTCTTTGAAGTTCATTAGGTTAAAGCATCCAAATATTTATATTGTTAATTCGATATTTGATTGAACCACGTGTGGGTACATCAGCTCTATGGATTTGAGTATAATTTTATCTAATAAAACACTTGGGAAACTATAAGGATGTTTTTACTTGGACTGTAATTCCTTGCAGACCAGACCAGACCAGTTCAGACCAGACTTGGATAATTATAAAAATACAAAGAAATCAGACCAGACCATTTCAGACCAGACCAGCAAATTATAGTCCAAGTAAAAACATCCTAATTATGACATTCTTAACTCCATATTGTAATTGTAGTGGGCTCATATACTCTCTTTGTTGTGACACGCCATGTGTGATGATGATAGTGCCATGTGTTTTATATAAAATATAAATTTTAGTTATAAGATTTCACCTAATCATATCGCTTCTCTAAAAAAATGATAATACAAATTACTCCCTCTGTCCCGCTAAATAGTCAAAAAGAGAGCCTTTTGATAAGGAATACGAAGTATATAGTAGAGTATCAACTTTCAAGTTTTAAAAAAGGAATACGATAAGATTCATAAAACTAATGAAACTAATTTGTATTATAGGTCATAAAATTCAATAAGCAATAGTTCAAAAACCTAAAACAATACGGAGTATAATTTAAGGAGGTAAAACAAAAATGATGATACACGTACTCAGGGCTGAAATGATGAATCAAATTGAAGGAGGGATATTGGAAAAAGTAAAACTAAAATCAATAGAAAATGTAAATTGTCTGGATAGAGAAAAGAACTTACAAGAACAAACAACAAAACCCATGGAAAACCTTCTCAACATTTGGAGCTAAGTATTTATAACTGGCGGATGCAAACCTCTTGAGTTTCCGGATAGACCGTTACTGGTCGGTTGTGATTACTTAGAGCCGGAACTAATGTTAATAATAGGAACTCGGAAGGGGAGTTGGAAGGAGGACTTGCGAGGGGGTGTACCAAGGCAAATTAAAATTAAATGAAGGATTGATAGTTTTGTTATTAAATACTCCATTTTTTAAGAATTTAAATAGTCCATATAAGAAGAGATAAAAAATCTCTAACAAAGTGGATGGAGAGGTTATGGGATCCGTCAATAAACGGAAGGATTAACAATGCTAAATTAACAAAGGGTAAGACACAACCGTTAAAAGAAAAGTTAGAGGTGCAACAAATGAAACATCATGTACATCATGTTTAAGCATGTAGAGACACTAACACTTTTCATATGACCATTATAACCTTAACAACATTCACTCTTATAATATTGTAGATATATATATATATATATATATATATATATATATATATATATATATATATATATATATGGATGGGTTCCAATGAAAACACTTCTTATTGTGAGAAATAAGAACAAATCTTAACCATACATTCTAATAAATCAAAGGCTATTAAACGATTAGATCCATGGATGTATGGTGGGAGTGCAAACATTTAAAAAAAACTTGCACTCTCTAACCTCATATGTAGGTTATGAAAGGGGTACTACAGTAATATACAAAAAGACTCTTTCTTGTGGTAACCGTAGAAGACTTCCGCTTACCTAAAAACTAGGTAGAAATTAGAACTCAAATTATATAAAATGTTTTTAATTTAAAATTGATCTAACTTTTAAAATTATAATCTGATTTTTATAAAAATTATATCAAATTAAATAATCTTTTATGATCTTTCATATGACACCAGTAATGCATATATAATTTTTTTTAAGTATAATATGTATACTATGAACGACAACAAACATAATTAGCCAATGCACACAAGAACATGTATCCAACACACAAGTACAAATATCTAATACACAAGTACAAGTGTCCAACGCACAATATGTATTACAAAACACTATAATAAGTATCTTAAACACAAAATCCAATATTTAATGCACAACAAGTAAGAACTAAGTAATATCACAACAAGTATGTCATGCACAAGAACCGATATCTAACATACAACCCCGAATATGTAATGATTATGAACAGATATCTAAAACACAACTCATTTATGTAACGCACATGAACATGTATCTAACTCACATTTCGTATATGTCAATTGTGCATTACTATATGTGTGTATGCACATTAGAATAAGTGTACATTTGAATAAGTTTGTGCATCGCTATATGTTAGTTGTGCAAAGATATTATTTAGAGTTATTGAAAAAAATGGTCTTTGAAAATAATAATATAGTGCACAAAAGTACTTTACTTAAAAAAATTACAAATCATTACATGCAATTAAAGTAAGAGAAAGAGGAATATAACTTCTTTCCTACGTGAGAAGTAAAACATGCAGAAATCTCTCAAAATAGAAAAGTAAAATCAAGTAAATTACCAAACAAGTGAGTAGGTCATAAATAGAAAACATTATTTAATAATATATGTCATTTAATGTACAAGAAGTGGACAACAAGAATACATTAATTGCAAACGATAGTTACCAAAACAAACTTCTTAAAATACGTAAATAGCCTTTAGTTCAATCGAGTTGAGTGCCGATCCATATAGGCTAATCGATGGATGTGATTTGTTCTCACTTCTTACATTAAGACTTGTTCTCATTTGAACCAATATATATGTATATATATAGAGGAGAGAAATGAGAATGAATTTATGTATGTTTTGGTTCAAATAAGAACATGATCTTAGGAGAGAAATGAGAATGAATTTGGACCATTAGATTTGCTTTAAGTGAAATTCAGTATGCATTAGGTGAGACCGTAATGTGCATTAGGTGAAATTGAAATGTGCAACACAAAGGGTGCGATACAGTGACATTATGTGAAGCTGATTTGTGCACTATATGAAATTAAAATGTGCACAAGGTGAAACTAAAATGTGCAGAATAAAATGTACGATGTGCTGTTATTTTTGTACCTTTTATTCCGCACATTTCAGTTTCACCTAATGCACATTTGAGTTTAAATTTTTATTCAACACATTTGAATATCATCTAATGCACATTTTAGTTTTACTGAATGCACAATTGAGTTCCACATAATACAATCCAACGGTCCAGATTAATTCTCATTTATCTCCTCAGAGTCCGTTCTTACCGGAACCGCTCCACATACCCACACACACACATATATACATATACATATACATACATACACACATCCATCCATCCATCCATCCATACATCCATCCATACATACATACATACATACATACATACATACATACATACATGCATACATACATACATACATACATACATACATACATACATACATACATACATACATACATACATACATACATACATACATACATACATACATACATACATACATACATACATACATACATACGTACATACGTACGTACATACATACGTACATACATACATACATACCTACATACATACCTACATACATACATACATACCTACATACATACCTACATACATACATACATACGTACGTACGTACGTACATACATACGTACATACATACGTACATACATACCTACCTACATACCTACCTACCTACATACATACATACATACATACATACATACATACATACATACATACATACATACATACATACATACATACATACATACATACATACATACATACATACATACATACATACATACATACATACATACATACATACATACATACATACATACATACATACATACATACTGATAGTGTATATATCTAGAGAAAAGTGAGAGCTAGAGAGAGAAGTGCAAGTAAATGCTTCAATAAATGATTTTGAGAACCCCTACAACTACTCCCAGAGGTATTATTTATAGGGAAAATACGGGCTGGGCTCCCAAGCCTTGGGCTTGGGAGGCCCATTTACAACTGGACCGCTATTGGGCCGAATACAATGTGTGTAGAAATGATTAAGTGTAAAATTTAGTTCTGTGAGGCTTCCGTGGCCGACGGGGGTCTGACCGACGAGGGCACGACCAATGAGGGCACGGCCGACGGGGGCACGCAAGTTCCCTGGCTTCAGGATCATATTCTGAGTTGGCCCCTCTTCGGCCGACGGGGGTCCTTTGGCCGACGAGGGCACCACTTGGTAGCTTGCGCTTTCTGTCCTTCTGAGTATGTGGGTCCTGGGGCCTAGTCCCATATACTCCATCAGGAGTCCCCCACTCTCTAAGCTGAGATGTAGACGAAGTGAAGGAGAGTAGATTTCTGTGCTTGATGCTCTTGGCCGACGTGGGACCACCCTGGCCGTTCTCTGTCGTGGCATTGGTGGCCCTGTTCTGGATTTGGCCATTACCTTCCTCTTGATGTGGACGGGGAAGGTCGCCATTCCTTTAGTGCGCTTGTTTGTGGACGATGAGCGTTCCGGTGAGGCCTTTGTGGACGATGAAGACATTCTTTCCTTCTCACAACCTTTGGTGGTTGAATTTTGCTTTTGGGCCGAGGAGGCCACTGCGGTTGTGTCTTGCTTGAAGACGATGAGCATCCTTCATCTTGAGTGTCCGTTAAGGGTGTTGTTCACTCCTTCTGACCGTTGGTTAAATTTCGTACTGTTGGCCGAGGAGGCCATTGGGGCTACCTTTTTGTTGGACGATGAGCGTCCTTTGTTTCCGGGTGGCCGATGAGGGTGCGGTTTGCTTCTTTTAGCCGTTGACTGCGTTCTGTGTTTTTTGGCCGAAGCGGTGATGTCCGTAGTCTGGCTCTCACGCTTTTGAGGACGATAATGACACTGATCTGGGGGAGTGGTGCTTGTCCTGGTCTTATGGACGATGGTGATTCAGGTACGTTAACTTCCTGTTCTTTGATTTCTGGCCGAGAGTGGAGTATGTGGTCTCAAAGCCGATAAGTGCCCTGTGATCTCGAATGTTGCACTTTTGGAGGGAATTCTTTGTTCGCTAGCTTTGCTGCGGCCGATGGTGCACCACGATGTTATGGACGTTGTGGTGCATGTCTGATGTTGTAGTTGTGGACTTAGTATTTTTTTTTGGATTTCCTTGATTTTGTCCTGATTTTCAAAGGCCGGTGTAGTCCCCCAGTCCCCCACTGCTTCAGGCCGAAGAGTAGGTGAGGGGTGAAGGAGTAAAGGATTTACCTAGGCCGAAGCGGACTCTTGTGTACACCTGAATCCAATTCCTTGGCGATTTCCTGGTCAAGGTAACCCTGTGGGAGAACCCTTGGACGCAGGTCGCTTTCAAGAAATTATCATCAGGGTTTTACACAGGGCCGATGGCGTGGAGTTTCTTGGTGATTTTACCGCCGTGGCCGTTGAAAGGGCCATGCGATTGGCATTATGTTCAAGCCGATATGGACATGCCTTGAGATGTGACCTATCCATTTGAAGAATCTCTGTGTTGAGGCCGATGCAGGCACGCTTTCTTAGTGTGGCCGTTGAGTGGTTGGCGTTGGTGGTGAGCTGGTGTTGTGGAAGTGGGCCTGACCCGACTTCTAAACCGGTGCCATCCCAATGAGCCACGAGGGTGGTGGCCGTTCATGTGACCAGTGGGAGGTTGCCACGTGTAGTGACCGTTGGGGGGAGGTCTATAAATACCCCCCCCCTTCCGAAGAGGTTCCTCATTGCATTCCTGAGATAACGAAGTGATGCTGAATTTTCTAGAGAGATAAAGTCCTTGCAAGTGTTCTCCGTGTTCGTCAAAGCTTCAAAGGTTAGTTCATCGAAATTTTCCTCTGTACTTTGCCTATTTCGCTTCCTAGGCCATTGATCCTCTGTTAGTGGAGAAACACCTTTAGATCCAAAGTAGAAATTCTTAGGCTCTAGTTAGATGTTATGATGAAGCCTTTGAACGACGAGTACTACCCCTACGACGATGAGCCCTCTGCTAAGTCTCTTGATTACCGGGTGGTAGAAGAGTGCTGTGAGGAGATAGAGGAGCTGAGCTCATTCAAATCAGGGGAGAGTGAGGGTGAGGACGAAGAGGTCGCCTCATCGTCTGATGGTGAAGACGTAGTGGCTTCACGTGCTGTGGACGGAGCGTCTACATCGGCTGCAATCCCTTGCCCGAAGCCGGTTTCTGCTGTAAAGGGAGCTGCTCCGACGAGAAGGCGGCGGCCGAAGAGGGGTCCAGGTTTCTCTTACCTGGATCTCACCAACCTTTATCTGATCAAGCCGGAGAGTAGCGCGGCCGATTACTTGGTGGCCCAGATGTATGTGGGGCCGTATGGGCGGGTTAGGGCGCCCAAGCCGACGGATCATGTATTGAATCCACCTCCGGGGTATTTTGGAGTATACCCCATGAGCTTAGCAAAGGGACTTAGGTTTCCCCTCCACCCATTCATTACGGAGTATCTGGACATGGTGGGTCTTCCTCCGGCCTTGTTGACTCCCAACAGCTATTCGCTCATCGTCGGCTTCCTTCTCTGCTACGATGAGCTAGATTTTAGGTCGACGACGGCTCTGTTCATGAACTTGTACCAGATCGGCCGAGGGAGCCACAAAAACTGTGCTGGTTATGCCAATCTCCAACAGCTGCCGAAGAAGAGGAGTTTCACTGACCTCCCTTCGTCCATTCATGGTTGGAAGAGCAAGTTCATCTTCGTATCTTTGGGTGAGGACGGCACAGAGTTTCCCTCAGTTGGTCATGACGGTAAGTTCACCCTTCACGACGTGCCGAAGAGTAGTATTTTGGATGCCCAGGTAGCGGCATTTCTGAAGGGAGGGCCGAGGAGCGTGAAGCATTACATTACGGAGTATAAGATGACCGCCCTCGGCTTCATGAGGTATCATGTGTACGGCGACAAGGAAAGTGACATCGAGATGTGGCCGAAGATGACCACCACCTTTGAGGAGGCCGACAGCCCGGATATGGGCATTCCTGCTGACGTCGATGGTAATACCTTCCCTGACGTCTTCGTCTATGTTTTCTTTTGTTTTTGCTAACAGTTTGTTTTCCTTGTTGTGCAGACTTCACTATGGATCGTAGATCCGTCATGGCCCTAGCCAAAGCTAAGGCGAAGGAGGAGATGGTCGCAAAGGAGGCCGCAAAGATGGCCGCTGCGAGCGGCACCCAACCAAGCTCTGATGTGGCGAAGAAGCCGGCAACGCAGCCGAAGAAGAAGCGGCCTGCTGATGACGGCCATAAAAAACTTACCGAGGCCGGCATGCAATCCAAGAAGCCGAAGAGGGCTTCCCCTCTGGCGGATGCTGGTGCCGGAGGTCTGGCCATACCGGATGATGATTCCGGGGGCTCAAATGCCATTGCTGTTGTGGACGTGGTTTCGGTCCCCTCTTCGGCGGTCCTATCTCAGCCGCCGCCTATCGGCCAAAAGCCCCGCAAACAAAGGGCCGGCAAGGAGCTGGTCGGTGGGACCTACAATCTCGAGGTCGAGTATCCCGTGAAGGGTGGCGTCTTCAATGATGCTGTTGACGGCCACGATGTCCTGGCCCAGGTTGTCCCGGTCGAGGATCGGGCTTATTTGAAGAAGCGGGGTCCCGTCAGGATCTACGATGGCGGTATGGACCTCATCGTCCAAGTAAGATCTTCATACTTTACGTCTTTTTATGTCATGGGTTTGGCATCGTCCTAATTCTTCATTTTTCCTTTTTCGTTGCAGGGCGCTCTCATGCTGATGGAGAGCCACAAACGGCAGGAGCAGGAGATTGCCCGCTTGAGGGAGACTGAGAAGAAAGCCGCCTCGGCCGAGGAGGCCATGGCCCACCTGGATCGTCTCCGGGAGGAGGTGAAGGCCTTGCAGAAAGGGGTTGATGAGGCCGGCGTGGCCAACCGGCAGGTGGCAGCCGATAAGGATGATCCTTTGAGGGCCAGGGATAAAGCCCTGAAAAGCCGCGATGAGGCCCTACTTCGGGCCGAGGACGCTGCGAGGGCTCAGGCGGATTCTAAAAGGGCCGCTGAGAAGGCCGTTGACGGCACCATCGAGAGGTTCCTGGCCGAAGGCTGGAAGGTCGATGACCGCCGGCCCTGGTGCTACGAAGTCGTGGCGGACCGGCTCGAAGACTGGGGCCAGAACTGCCCTGCTGGCCAAGAGTACTTTGCTCGTGAAATGGCTGTCTACTACGACATGGGTCAGCAGAGGATGCAGCGGCTGATATACCGGAGGCTGCACCGGGTGTTCAAAAAGCTGAAGCTCACCCAGAAGTGGGCTAAGAAGAACCTGAAGCTTCCACGGCTGATGAGGGATCCAGAGGCCGAAGCGAAACTCCCCCCATCTGAGAGGTAGGATCCGGTGCTCAACTCTTCAATCGGTGAGCCTGACTGGTCCGACGATGACACTCTGGCCGATACTGCCGTCTCCTCAGAAGCCGGGGCCAGCGGAGGTGCCAGAATGGAGGAGGCCGAAGCGGAGCGGGTGGCCGAGGAGACCGTCCCCGAGAGTTGATCAGCTGACTTATCATTTTGTAATTTAGCTAGGGTTGTGTTTGTAACGCCCTTCTTTTTTGTAATGGCCGTTGAGCCCTCCTTATGTAATGACCTTATATGAATGAAATGTGCAATGTTTCCGACCTTATTCTGTCTTCTCATCGTCGTGTTCTCCTTTTGCGTTTATTCTCAACTTTTCCAAGATTTTTCTAAGTGTTTGGAATTGGGACTTAGGTAATTTTTCTAAGTACCAAGGTTTCAAATGAGTGGGTGTCCACGTCGTCTTGGTATCACGCCCCCTTTTTATTTTGCCCGAGACTTTGGAAAATTTTCTAAGTGTTGAACTAAATGCCACACTTGGTGATCTCGTCGGCTCTGTGTTCTTTTCGGCCTTTCTTTTTTTCCCATGCTCCGTGTTTGAACAGGAAGTCACATATGTTTTCTGTAGTCGTAGCCGATGAGGGCACCTGTCCTTTGCCCGTCCCATGTAACTTAGCCTTGTCTGAGTGGATAGTGCAGTTGTCCCCTTCGGCTTTAAATGTTTTTGCTTGTTTCCTTCGTTATTCCAATTTTGAAATTTGTCTAAGTGTCAAACCAGAGCATAGATAACTACCGCCCTTTGCTGGGGCCGAGGCGGGCACCTGCAAGTGTTTGAGTGCCCGCTTCGTCTTGAGGCTATCCCGTCGTTATTCAATACTTTGGAGATTTCTCTAAGTGTTGGGCCATGTAGTTTTCTTCTGCTTAGTACCGTTGTCGGCCAATTTGGGCGGTGTGGCCGATGAAGGTACCCGGGTGTTGCGCACCCGGGTGCTTGGCTTTTCCTTCGCATTTGCTTTCTTCAAAAAAAAATCTAAGTGTTTGAAATTCACTTAGGCAACCTTCTTCAAAAAATTCTAAGTGTTTGCAATTCCCTTAGGCAACTTTGCCCTCTCTTGTTCGCTTCGTCTTGGGGATGCCTTTTCCCTTTTGCCTTTAAAATTTTTCGAAGTGTTCAACTTGAGCAGCCGCCTAGGTTTTAGCGCCTTTAACGGCCAGCAAGAATGTTGTGGCCGGTAAGAGTTGCCGTCAGTGTGTCCAACTTTCCCGCGAGTGTTTGAGTGCCCGCTTCGTCCTGGATTGTGTTAAGTGTCAAGCTGGGACTTGGTTTGCATGCTGAGTGTTGGAACTCGGTCGGTCATGGCCGATGAAGGTGACCACCCTCGTTTCATCCAACCACTTGGTTAGGATTCTATAGGTGCATGCTCCGTCCTTGACACTTTCCTCGTAGCGGGTGGCCGCTTCGTCCGAGTTACCTGTTGGTAGTGTTACCTCTGTATTCAACTGATATGTACTTAGCCAAATGTGTGGCTTGATTTGTGGGGATTTATTTTCACTTCTCGAGGTCCGCAAGTGCGCACGGTCCTCGGCTTCCCTCTTTTTTTTCGTTCCCTATTTCGGGGAGTGTCCTTCTTTCAGGCTTCGGTCGAAGGGGTCGATAGTCCTCCGACCGGTTTGGACTTCATTTATAACGTCCATGATCTCAGGGGGGTCCCGTCGCCTATTTATGACGCGGGCTAGACTTTTGGTTGGTTTCCAAAGGCTGCCGTTGCCCAATCCTGAGTTTGGGGATTTTGTCACCTCGGCCATGATTTCAGGCTTGTCGTCCTGCGATCAGGTGCGTGGACGACGCGGTGAACTTCCCATTTCAAGACGCGGGCCGTTTGCGGGCCCATCGTCCTGGGGACATCGTCGGCCCTGCCTGAGCGTTTTGCTCTGAGGGGCCGGTACGACGTGCTCTTTCAGCTGGGCCTTAACCTTTCGCTGATGCAAAATACAATGGAGCATACCTGAGCCTTTCGCTCCAAGGCTGCAGATGCGAAGCGCCACATCGGCCATGCCTGAGCCTTTCGCTCTAAGGTGGCCGATGAGGGTGCCCGTTAATGTTTTACTCAAATTCCAAGAAATCAAAGGAAACATGATTTTTATTCATAAGTGGCTCAAGGCCGAGGGTGGTGTTCAATCAATAACCCGTCAAGGGGTGAGGACTTCGCCGGCTGCACCTCCTTCGGATTATTGATAAAACTTAACCAGATGGTGTACATTCCACGTTCGTGGTACATTGGTCCCATTTGGGCGTTTAAGCTTGTAGGTGCCGGGTTTCACCACGGCACTGACGATGTAGGGACCTTCATACTTCAAGGCTAGCTTGCCCCCTTCTGTCGGCTGACTTGCTTCCTTTCGGCGGAGGACGTAGTCCCCCACTTGGAATTCTCGGGAACGTACCTTGGCGTCATAGTATGATTTCACTTGACACCGATAGTTCTCCACCCGGATGAATGCTTGTTCACATCTTTCTTCGACCAGGTGGAGGTCGATCTTCATGTTCTCCTTGTTGACCTGAGGGTCGTACTGCTCCACCCGTCAGCTAGGAATGGCGACTTCCGTGGGTGCCTTTGCTTCAAAGCCGTAGCACAGGGCAAAAGGTGTTTCACCCGTTGCCCTCCTTGGCGTAGTGCGATAGCACCACAGGATGTTGGGGAGCTCGTCGACCCAACTTCCTCCTGCGTCCTGGAGCTTCCTCTTCAGCCCCTCCATTATAGTTCTATTGGCGTTCTCAACCTGCCCGTTGCTCTGAGGGTAGGCAACGGAGGAGAAACGGTGCTTTATTCCCCACTCTCGAAGGAGCTCCTGAAAGGGTGCCGCTTCGAACTGGGTGCCATTGTCAGATATGATCTCTTGGGGGGCGCCGAAGCGGGTAATGACGTTCTTATAGACGAACTTCTAACATCTCGCCCTGTGATGCTGGCCAAAGGTTCCGCTTCGACCCACTTGGTGAAATAGTCGACTGCGACGATGATGTAGCGGTTGTTGCCAGCAGCTCTGGGTAGTGGGCCGACCAGGTTAATCCCCCACCTTGAGAATGGAATGACAGTGCTGACGGGGGCGTAGTTGACGGCTGGCCGACCAGAGGCCTTCTGGAGCACCTGGCACGTGGTACATTTCCTGGCAAGATATGCACAATCCCGCGCCATCTTCGTCCAGAAATAGCCCTGGACGATGAGACACCGGGACATACTGAAAGGGCCCTGGTGTGAGGAGCAAACACCGCAGTGAACTTCCTCCATGGCCATTTCGGCCTCGTCCTGGTGCAGGCATCGGAGGAGAGTGCCGTTGTAGAATCGCTTGTATAGCTTGCCATCCTCAATAGTGTAGCTTGGAGCCCTGAGCTTGGCAAGCTTGGCCCTCTCCTCGTCCTGGGGTAGCTCCACCGTGGTGATGAAAGTGGTGATGTCAGAGATCTAGTCCTCCGGCTGCTGTTGGATGCACAAGATGGGGCTGGCATGGATGATGTACATGCTCAGCTCCTCGATCTTGGCTATTTTGGAGATGTGCTCTGGAGTATCCGAGCTGAGCTTGGAGAGGATGTCGGCCTCGGCGTTCTCAGCCCTTGGGATCTGTGTGATCTCGTGGGTTTCGAACGCCTTCAGCAACTCCTCTGCTGCCTATTTGTACTGCTTCATCCGACCCTCCTTTGCTTCGTACGTACCCTCAACCTGGCCCACTACCAGCTTGGAGTCGCACCTGATTCTGATGTGCTTGGCTCTGAGGCCAGCGGCAGGTCTGAGGCCGCTGAGGAGGGCCTCATACTCGGCTTCATTGTTGGACACCCTGAAGTTGAAGCGGATGGCATAGTAAGCTCTGAATCCTTCAGGGGAGATGAGGACGACGCCGCCCTCGCATGATTTCGCGGCCGACGAGCCGTCGGTGAAGAGGATCCACATGTCATCTGGCTCTGGCCCGGGGGTAGTAGTGGTCGTCTCCCTCGTTGTGCATTCGGTGACGAAGTCGGCCAAGGCTTGCCCTTTGATAGATGGCCTTGGCTTGATCTCAATTTGGAATTGGCTGAGGAAAATCGCCCATTTCACCATCCTCGAGGAGCTAGTGGGGCTCCTCATTAGCGCGCCAAGGGGCTGCTGGGTCAGTACGTGGACGGCGTGGGCCTGGAAGTAGTGCCCCAGCTTTTTCACCGTGTGGACGATGGCTAGCACTGTCTTCTCAATGGGGGAGTACCTGAGCTCGGCCTCCCTGAGTGTTTTGCTGATGTAAAATATGGCCTTCTACACCCCTTCATCCTTGCGGATGAGCACGGAGCTGATAGCTGACGTGCTCACCCCCAAGTATAAGAAGAGGGTTTCGCCGGCCTTGGGCTTGGAGAGCACTGGTGGGGACGAAAGGTACCTCTTCAGCTCTTCAAATGCTTCCTGGCACTCCGTCGTCCACTTGAAGCTGTTTGCTTTGCACATGATCTGGAAGAAAGGGAGTGACCTCTCGGCTGGCTTGGAGAGAAAACGGCTCAGGGCCGCCAGGCGCCCCGTTAGCCGTTGTACCTCCTTGACGTTGTGGGGCGGCTCCATATTGATGATAGCCTGTATCTTCTCCGGGTTTATTTCAATGCCTCTCCGACTGACCATGTAGCCGAGGAACTTGCCGCCTTGGACGCCAAAGGCGCACTTCTTGGGGTTGAGGCGGAGTTTGAACTCCTTCATGATTTCAAAAATTTCCCGGAGGTCGTCAGCATGTGTGGTGGCTCGCTTGCTTTTGACAATCATGTCATCGACGTATGCCTCCATCGGCCGGCCGAGGACTGTTCTGAAGATCTTAGCCACCATCCTGGTATAGGTGGCGCCGGAGTTTTTGAGTCCGAAAGCCATGACGAGGTAGCAAAAAATTCCCTCCGTGGTCATGAAGGCCGTCTTCTCAGCGTCATCTTCATGCATGAAAATCTGGTGGTACCCTGTGAAGGCGTCAAGGAACGACATCAACTCGCATACCGCCGTCTCGTCCACCAATTGATCAATGTTGGGGAGAGGGAACGGGTCCATGGGCCACGCCTTGTTGAGGTTAGTGTACTCAACGCACATTCTGAATGTCGGCGGTTTTTGGGCGAGGACGACGTTGGCTAGCCACGTCGGGTACTTCACCTCCTTGATGTGGCTGATTGAGAGGAGCATGGTGTCCTCCCCCTTGACAAAGTCCCGCCTGTCGGCGGACAAGTAGCGTCGCTTCTGCTTGACAGACGCGGAAGCCGGATCGACGGTTAGCCGGTCGGTGATCACCTTCCGGGTGATGCCTGACATGTCGTCTGGGCCCCATGCGAAGATGACGGCGTATGACCGTAGGACGAGGAGGATGACGTCTCGCTGGTCCTGCGGGAGCTGCTTCCCGATTTTGAGGATCCGCTCCGACCGAGAGGTATCCAGGGGGACCTCCTCGACCTCTTCGGCTGGTTCGGCATGCGGTCTCTCCTCGTCCTTGGCAACGGTCGCCGTGATGGTGTCTATTCTTTGTCCTTCCCTTTCGGCCGGCCTCGTTAGCTTGAGGTAGCATGCCCTGACTATCCTCTGGTTTCCTCTGGCATAGTCGATGTCGCCACTGGTGGGGAACTTAAAGCATAAGTTCTTCATGGAGATGATGGCCTCCAGGTCCTCCAGCGCTGGCCGCCCCCAAATCAGGTTGTGGGTGCACTAAAGGTTGACCACCATGAACTCCATGTCAATTTTGGCGCGGTGGGAGCCGTCGCCGACCTCCACGGGGAGGACTATCGTGCCTTCGGCGTCAATAGAGTCCCCGGTGAAACCGGACAACGGTGTCTTGATCGGCTTCAGCCGAGCTTTGTCCAGCTTCAGTTGCTTAAAGGTGTCCAGGTACATCACGTTGACGGAGCTCCCCGTATCGATGTAAGTGCGGTGGATGATGGAGTCACCGATCTCACACCGGATGACGAGGGCGTCCCTGTGTGACTCCGTACCAGGAGGAAGATCCTTGTCGGTGAAGGTGATCGCCTCCGTTCGTTGCTTCTTCGGCTGGGGGGGAACGTGGGACACCTCCCCAATGTAAAAGGATTGGGCCCATTTCTTCCTCTGGGTGACGGAGTCCCCCCGGTGTTCCCACCTACGATGAGGTGAATGTGGTTCTTCTTTGGTAGAGGCTCCTCAAAGTCTTCATCATCGCTGAGCCTACCGATCTCCCGCTTCTTCGTAGAGGGTTCGCCCCCAAATTTGCCGGTGTTTACCCACATATTCTTTTGCGGGCCACCTTTAACAAATTAGGAGAGTTCCCCCTGACGAATAAAGCGCTCGATGGCCTTCTTCAGCGTGATGCAGTCGTCGGTGTTGTGTGAGGCGTTTTTGTGGAAACGGCAGTAGGTACCGCCCTGCTGGATGGCATGGACTTCCTCCGCCGGCTGAGGAGCTTGTTCAATGAGGCC
Organism: Cuscuta europaea; assembly: GCA_945859875.1. Classification (NCBI taxonomy): domain Eukaryota; kingdom Viridiplantae; phylum Streptophyta; class Magnoliopsida; order Solanales; family Convolvulaceae; genus Cuscuta; species Cuscuta europaea. The sequence goes on along the minus strand of CAMAPE010000047.1, from coordinate 3,508,398 downwards.
GTTCTTTTCGGCGTAATCGAGGATGGTGTTGACCGGGTGCGTGAGGGGGACCCCCGGCCATTCCAACCTCGGCCGCCAATGGTGGTCTTTCTTGCTTTGTCCACCAGAGCCGTGACGGCCCTGTGCACCCTGGCCGGCCGGGGATGCTTCCGGGGCCGGTGAAGGATTTGTCTTCTTGGAGGGGTGGCCTCCGTCTTTTTTGTGGTTGTGGAGCTCGTCGGCATCAGCGTACAAACTCCCACGCTGAAGCACCTTTGCATACGACCTTGGAGGGTCGGTGATGAGGCTCCTGGCATACGGGGAGCTGCGGAGGGCTCCTTGGTAGAGGATGAGAAGGGTGCGCTCATCGGCCCCCTGGACCTCTTCCATCTCCCTCGTCCACCGATCAATGAATGACTGGAGGGGTTCGTCATGTTGCTGCTTGACGGAGAGGAGATGTGTGAAGTACTTCTTCGCGCGCTTCCTCCCGGCAAAGTTGGTGAGGAAGCGTTGGGCAAGATCCTGTCATGAGTCTATACTTCCTTCGGGAAGCACGTTGAACCATTCGTATGTCGGCCCCTCAAGAGTGGAGAGGAACCAATGGCAGAGATATTCATCCGACGCATTCACCATCAGCATGTTGTTCTGGTAGCGGCTGAAGTGCTCATGGGGGTCTGATCGGCCGTCATAGGACTTGATGGCGTTTCCCCTGTACTTCTCCGGGATGGGAGCCGAGAGCACCCTGTTAGTGAAGGGAGTCCTGGTCCTGACCTGGATGACGGGGTCACCTTGTCCTTCGGTCAATTCCCTCTCAAGGGCGCTAACCTTGTTCATGAGTGCATTGAGGCCAGGATCGTTGGAGGCGCCGGCCGTGGGAATATTCGCCGATTATCTAGCCTCCATCTGGGCCATCATCCTC